>CAUJNA010001534.1:0-70873 GCA_963377175.1 Effrenium voratum
ATGCTGGCTATGACGATCCGGTCTGTCCGTTGATTCTTGCCCTATACGGGCACCCTGATGCCGGCACGTTCTGGGAAAAGCATTGCGAAGCAAGGCTTATTGAGGTCGGTTTTATCCGTGTCCCGGAATGGCCGAGTGTGTTTTATCACCCTAAGTATAAGCTTTTTCTTGTGGTTTATGTTGATGATTTCAAGATGGGTGGCCCATCCGCTAACCTATCGATCGGATGGGGCCTCATTGGTCGGGTGATTACAATGGAACCACCGGGTACCCTCAAGCGGTATCTGGGCTGCGAGCATGAGTTTGCTGCAGCAGAGGTACAGGGTTTCTTCGACCCTCGTACTGCCTGGACTGTGGATCATCCACCATCCAAAGAGATGCCTGACATTCGTTTCGGAGAGAAACGACTTCGAGCTGACGAGGTCAAACTCGACCCGGCTCGGGTGAAGATCATCAAATATAACGAAGCGTGCTTCATGGAAGCATGCGTTGACAGGTGCAAGGAGCTATGCCTCCCCAAGTACCCTAGACCTCTGGTGAAGGCTGAGACGCCTTTTCTGGATGAAAGTAAACCGGAATTTGATGAGAACCCCATCAACCCGGAGGTAGATCAGCTTTTTGGGCAGCCATCTCCTTGCCCAACAGACGTGATTGCTGAACAGCCCGGTGTCCTAGGCGACGCTGCAGCTGCAGTTCTCATGAAAATTTTGTATGGTGCTAGAATGGGTCGATACGACCTAATTAGACCTGTGCAGGCTTTGGCCAGTCGAATCACTAAATGGAATCGACTGTGTGACAAGAAGCTTCATAGGATTGTTTCCTATATCAACTCGACGCTAGACCTACACCTATACGGGTGGGTCTGCGATAAGCCTAGTGACATCGAAATCGTCGCTTACTGCGATGCCGATCTCGCTGGAAATCGTACCGATTCCAAGAGTACATCTGGTGTCCTTATTTGCCTAGTCGGCCCAAGGACATATGTTCCCATTACCGCAGTTAGCAAGAAGCAAACTTCGGTATCCAAATCGACTCCCGAAGCGGAGATCGTTGCATTAGATTATGGCGTGGCCAAGGAAGGCATGCCACTCGCGCAGCTTTGGCAGTTTGCTATCGGTCAAGGCACCGGCAAGCCTGTCACGGTGAATTGTATGGAAGATAATGAGGCCGCATGCCGCATCATTATCACTGGGAACAACCCAAATATGCGATATATGTCGCGTACTCAGCGAATCGACATTAGTTGGCTCAACGAAGTCTACAATGAACAGATTTTTCGTTTTGTAGCATGTCCATCGCATTATCAAGGCGCGGACATTCTCACCAAAGCGTGCGTAGACAAGGTGACATGGGGTAGGAATTTGCAGACTTTAGGAATGTTTAATCCAGGATTCCGGGAGAAATTCATTAGCCATCCCACCCTCCCTGTCGTAAAGCCTGCTGCACCTGTTCTCCCCCCAATTAGGGGGGTACGCATGGAAACCGATCAAAATTCTTTTTTCAACAAGTTCATCCAGTTGGCTGAATCCAGCTACATGGTTTTTGACATAGTTGAGGATCGATCAAATGTTTGCGACGCGCGAAACATTTTCGTAGATTCTGAGCTTGGCATAACGCCTGAACCTCAGTTTGGTAGATGGCTTACCTACTTTGTTAGACCGGCCAATCTTTGCCCTGTTATCCCTAGACGGGGTATAATTGAGGGCTCCAGACCTAACATTTTGTTATGTAGATATAGCAGTTTGATCGATGCATCCACGCGAGGGAATTGGAGCAAGATCAGGCGCGCACGTGACCAGGTAGAGCAGTGCCAATCATGTCGAAACGACTTAATTGAGCACGCGCTGAACACGGAGTTTTCCGTAGGCATTTTCATACAGCCAAATACCTGGATTGCTAATCGCGATGTTCTTGTCAAGCTTGGCGTAAACCGCTATAGCCGTGTTGTACACTATTGCTCATGTCTTGTAAATAAAGATCATGTGCATGCATTGACATTAATTTGTATTTCACGACACGTGAACTCTTTCCCAGTTTTCAAATGCAACAGGATGTATCGCACTACACGTGTTGATCCTCTTGTGCATGACTTAGTTGTAAAATATGCGACCCGCGCTGCTCTTCAATCAGCCTTGAACTAAGTAGGCTTGATGGACATCATTCACAACAGCATTAGTCATGCTGCAATAGCTAACGCAAATTCGCGACATCAGTTTAGGCACATTCGCCTCAGTCAGCTAGTTTGTGTTTGTGTCATTTTCCGCCCGGGTGGGCATGTCCATAGGGTAGCCTTGCAGTTTCATGTGTAGTCATGTAGCAGGGTTGTTGTCAATGCACGACTGGTTATCATAGGCACGACCATATTCGGTCTTTTACCAGGGGAAATTGCCCCTTCATTCTGATGGTAACGACACCCAAGGTTTACACACCTTTGGATGTGGTAGGTATCCCCGTTCTTAGGGAACTTTTCATTGTTTTAGTGGTACCCTACCGCTTCCCGGGCGCAAACTCGCGGCAGCGGCTGCATCCGCGGCCGGCGGAGTGGCGGGCGCTGCCCCGCGCTCGAGAGGGTCATCTTTGGCGGCGCGGCAGCAGGCGGACTATATGAACCCGAACTGCGCCTGCAACTTGGGTCCGCTTCCAGCGGAAGCGAAGCACGCAGCCAATGCGCTGTCAGATGAGAGGCCTACTCGGCTATCGGAAAATCTTAGAATTTGCTACCCGCACTTGACGGCAAAGTCCGATCAGTACGGTTTTCGAACCACTGCTGAAACGCAGTTGGTGCAAGTCAAGGACGGTGTCAAGGACCCTCAGGTTGTCGGTGCCTTTTCCGGCATTTTCAACCTACTGGAGGGTTTTGACACGGGTATGATTGAGGACAAGTCTTTCGTCCCGGCCATCAAGAAATACCGCCGCCTACGCGTGGCTGGTATTCTCCAGGCCATGCTTCTAGGTGAGGTGGAGCTGAGTGACCAAAGCGTCTACACGGCTGCCATAATCATCTGTGAGGCAATGCCGCGAGAGCCTGAGCTCCACTGCGAGCCAACTCGGAACTCGCTGATCGAGATGACATTGTCCACCGCCGTTTCACCTTCACTGGTTCCCCGAGGCGGGAACTGGCTGTACGAGATGGCGAAGATCGACTCACGCTGGCAGACCTTTTTCCAAGCGGCAAATAAAAATGTTATTCGCGCCATGCAGGCGGCCGTTGTAAAGGGTAGGAGAGATATGCCCTCGAATGTACAGCCGGCGGGAGCCGAGGAGGCATTCAAGGCCTGGGCATACCAGCGCCCAACTGCCCTTTGTACCCCACCCAAGGCGGTGGTTGGGTATATGAAGGCAATTCATTGCATCTCGGCCGATGTGCTGACAAAGATGCAAACGGTCAATGCACATGCTTTTGAAGTAGGATCCATGTGCAAGGAGATTGAGGCCTTGTGGTGCTCCTATGACGATTTTGTGGATTTCATCGCGGATGAAATAGGGATTCCCCCCACCATATTTCACCTGATTGACTGGAAACGCGCTAAGCCGCTTACCATGCCGAGCAAGGAAATCGGGGATTGGCACGCCGGTGATCCCGTTTTTGAACGCGACGGGTATCTAGTGTTCCCGATGCGGCACTGCACAGAGCTCAATGCAGCCAGCATGCACGAGAGGTGGGTTCATGGAACGCAATTCTCTTCCCTATGGAACATATTGGGCCATGGGAATGCCGTTGCATCGCTCGGAGATGCCGACACGCTAACAGGCGTGTGGACATCGACGAAGCCCGTCTGTCTTGTGAGTTATTACTCTTGTCTCAGCCATATTGGCCTGGGCGTAACCGTCCGTCTGGCACTTTTGCTACGCCCTCTCGGTAGGAACGCCCAAGAGGCGTACAAGCATACTGAGAAGGGGCCTGCACACCAACGCGTGATAAGGCAATTCCGCGTTCGTGTCGAGGCAATCGCTCTCAAAGAAGAGACGATTGGTGAAGGGACGTCTGCTGTGGCGGGGAACTTGCTGTCGCATAACCCTGCCACGCACCTTTGGAACCCTGTGCTTGAGGTGAACCCTCATTCGGCAGAGGTCGGATGGATACGTCACGGCGCCAACCGCGTAGCGCTGACCATTGGGGCGGAAATTCCCGCCGGGTCGGTGGCACGTGAGGCGTCGGTTCCCCCGGCCAAGCCCGGCGGCGAGGTGGATTTTAAGTTCTTTCCCCAGGAGATGTCGGCGAGGTACGATGCTGCCCGCTGTTCGAAACCTGGGAGAACTATGTTCCCGCATCGGAAGGAAAGTTCTTTCCATTGGCTGGCGGCCTCCCCTTTTCAGGGGCTGCAAAGCTCATGTACCATGTGCCAGGGCACGCGGTAGCGGCGCTGGCCAACGCAGCCACTCGATGCAGTGAGTTCATGAGCGCGATCAGCGGTAACATCTACCCTGATCGTCAGGACCGCCAACCGTATGAGCTTGTGCGGGAGATGTGGGAATCATGGGCGTTCGATGTCCGGGCGTACATTATTTCCATGATTTGGCCCGTAACGGCGATGGAATACGCCGGCTGTGTGGGGCCGGACAATTTGGGGTTCGTTCTCACAATGTTGGGATACGTCAACCCCTCCGCTGCGGCTGGCCTATGCGCCGAGCTGCTAAGCGGATGCAAGCCAAACAAGGTCTCTTACATAGGTGTAGAGGGATCTCGTGTTGTGGTGCTGGTTGGACCCTCACACTGGGTTACCGGCAGCGCGGGTCAGTCCAGTACTGAAGCAAAGCTTCAGGAGCAGTGGACGACCATCCGGACAAAGCTCCCGGCCAAAACCGGCGAATACGCGCTGGAGGTCGTGGAGGTTGAGGAGGAGACCTCAGTAGCTGTGCTCCTCCGTACCGTGGTCAGCCAGAAACTAGCTGACCCGGTACATGCAGGTGCTCCTGCGGGCGCTAAAGATGATATATTCATCATCTTTACCAAATGCCTGTGGCTGACCGAATGGCGCAAGTCCGAAACCACGTATGGTCCCAGCCCCGATGCGGGTAGGATCATCGATGAAAACATCGATGCCATGAAGGCGTTCGCCAATAAGGGCGGCCGGAGCCAGGCACCGACGATAATCTTGTCGGGTCCGGGCATCGTTTGGCATGGGACAGCCATGCAGGAGGTCGCAACCACGTTTTTCATGAAGTGCCGCGACGCCGGTTTCCCAGCCTACCCATCCAACGCGATGTGGTTCGGCTGCTCGAAGAAGAGCCTAAACGGCGGCGTTGTCGGTCTCGAAAGAGGCGGACACCAGTTTATGGGTCTTGTCTCGGCGTTCACCGACCTGGTGTGTCTGATGAGGCGTGAGTACTCAATGAGTGACGAGGTCCGGGAAGCCCTGGCCCTTGCTCTGGATTTCTTGGTAGAGCAGGAGCTTCTGATGAAACCATCGGAGTCATATCTGAGCGCTGCGAAGCAGTGCGGAGTTGGGGCAGGCCTCACACCGGTCGACCGGTGGTCCTCATCTGAGGATGCGCCATGGGCGGAGGTAATCTCTGCTCCTAGAACGATATCGAGTAGCCCATGCGCCACCCGCCGTGTGTCGTCGGCCAATGCGCCTGCCACGACCGGTGCAAGAGCATCTGAGCAGCAGTCTGCTCCTCGCCCCAACGCGGGGAATGGGCCACAGACAATGGCTCAGCGCGTCCGGTCCTCGACGCCGCCCGCAACGGGGAGGCAGAGGCTGGGCCAAGCAATGGCCGATTTCGGCCAGTCGGCCGCAAGTCGCGGTCTCTCGCCGGCTGTTTGCGGCAATCAGAGGGGGACAATACCTGCAAAGCCAGCGCAGGCGTGCGGGTATAGTCCGACCACGACTGGTGGCCCGTCTAAAACAGGCGGCCACAGAGTAGATTTGAAGCCTGCTACCGGGAAGCAGTTGTTGAAGGCTAAGCCTGATCCTCCCAAGCTTCCCAAGGACGCGTACTCTGATGACTTTCCATCCCTGTCCAAGCGCGAAGCCGCTAACAGATGGAGAGGTGGGGCCGCAAGGGGTTCCAGCTGCGCGCCACCTAAGGTGGGAGGGTCGTTGCCATGCCTGTCTTCGACCGCTGGCCCTCCGCCAAAGGGTGCCGCTCCTTGTGCTAAAGGACCCGAGGTCAAAGCACCTGAGGTCACGGGCCCACCCGTGCCTAAAGCGGCAGGTGCTGACGCACCGACCGATAGGGGTTCGGGGGGATGCGCTCCCGCAAATAGCGAGATCACGCACCCTCGGCCCGAGGTTCCACCGCGGAAGGTGAAGAGCCCCCCGGCCAGTCTGTCTGAGCCGGCGAAGCCTAACCAGGCGGAGCCGCCACCTAAGCGTGGGGACAGCGTTCCAGATGTCGCTGGTGGGGATAATCCTCAACCAGGAGACAGCACTCCGTCCCTGTCGACCGATGCGTCGATGGGGATGGCTTCCCATCCCGAAGCATCCAAACCCGTTGGTCAGGATGTAGTGCCCGAGGCGCTGCGGGTGGAGACAATGATGGGGACGGCGATGGGGCGGAGGGAGATTCCCCTACCTCCCCTGCCGATGAGCTCCCGGGCCGCGACGATCCTATGGATGGGAGCGGGACTGGTGGGGATGGTGGACCCGATCCACCCGATGGCGACGATGATCCGTCTGAACCCGGAGACCATGAAACTGGCCCGGATTCGGAATATTATGCGCCCGCGGAAAGCGCGGATGCCTGCGTCGCAGTGCACTACCTGTTCCGGAGAGCAGGATACCCGCCTGCGTTGGCGGCGTGGAGGAACGGGGCCTGGCCAAGGCGCCTTCTTTACCCTATTCAGGCTAATTCATTGAGGATGCCCTCGCTCTACCTCTGTGGCAAGGCCTGTCCGAGGATGAGTTTTTCCAGCTGCTGGACAATGCTTCAGCAACTGATCGTCGCTTCGGCGAGTACGACTGGGATTTCCTGTCAAAGGCCATTATGTCTGACACGATGAATGCCGATGAAATTCATCATGCGGGAGCCAAAGCGCTTGCTGATTGGGCTGAGGAGAACCTTGGACCATTGTCGATTGGCCCTCGGTCGGACCTGGTCGCACGTTTTAATCAGATGCAGACCGAAGGGAGGCATCCTAACAGGGAATCGGCAAATGAGTCTAGTGTCGGTTCAGGGAAACAATATGTTCCCCGTCCTCCGCTGGAGGATCAGCCGAACTCGAACCAGATCTCCGCCGACGTATTCCGCGGTCGAGAGGTCCGGTTGGGGCTCACTCTGCCCGACTCCCAAAGCGGAGAAGATGAGCTCAGCGCGCAGGACGCAACGTGGAACGTTGAATACTGCGACTTTTACAAGGCCGCCGCAAATCTGTGGCGTGCAAGATCATGCTTGCGCGAAGCCGCAGGATGCATGATTGAAACTGGGTATATTCACCCTCAGATGGCTGCGGCCATTGCGGCGACCGAAAAGGTCGAAAGATTTTGTAATGTTCTTCGGGCTGCCAACCGCTATGCCGGTTTGGGCGCGTATCGATTCAATGAAATCGTGGGCAGGAATCTGCTCAATGGATACGACGGCTGGAGAACACCTCCGAGGGAGGATGACCATCCCGAGTTCCTTGCTCGGGAAGTTGAGGACGTTTTTCGTTCCTATTGCGCGGGCCTTTTGAGGTCTGAAAGTTTCGACCTCAAGTCCTGCGTAATTGAACCGGAATCGGAGCCCAAGGCGGAGCCGGCTCCCAAAATGAAGCCACCTCCTCCTTCTCTGTCAGCCAGTAAGGGCCTTCCTAGGCGATCGGCGCCTGCTGTCCATACTGGGTCGGCGCACACCGCCAAGCGTCCGCGAGAGGCTGGCGGTGGCTCCACTGGGAGCGTGCAGATCCCAGGGCATTATTACGGCAAAGCCCGTACAAAGGAATCCCCTGTTCAACCCTCTGAACCGCCGATGGGCGGAGCAGGGGGGAGCGCACAGCCGTCCGAAATGGATGTGGACAAGGAGGGGAGTAAGGGTGACGGGAAGAAGGACAAAGCGGCCAATGAGGCTGCTGTAGCGTCAAAGAGCGCAAAGCCGCATCCGGCAAAAGCGTCGCGTCCCGAGGCCCTAAGCGGCTCGTTGGATGTGACACTAATCAGCGACGTACGGGAGCGTGATCGGGATATTTCCGACGATGAGTTTTCCCCTACGAACGTGTGCATGTTTCCAGAATCATGGGAGGGCGCCGTGCCGACCTCCGTGATTGACAAGGCCGGAGGCTTTGAGCAGTTTAGGAACGAGCTCATGAGGATCTAGAGAGTCCTGGATTCTCCGGCGTTGGTCGACCTTGGTAAGGTCGATCTGGACGCTCTGGGCGAGCCGCCCAAGGAGTACGTCTCGGATGAAGATCACGAGAGTTATGTAGACGATGAGGGAATGGGTCCATATGTGGACAAATTCTCATCAATGGGTGACCGCGACCTAGTGCCCTCAAAGCAGGAGCCGCCTTACTATGAGGCAAAGGCGTGGCGCACCACTGAAGAAGAAATTGAAAGGATGAAGAACCTTTTTCCATTCTTTCGTGCCGAAAATTATCGGCTTATGTCTGCGAGTACTGGTCCTATAGGTACCAAGTCGCACGTACAGGGCGTCCTCCCAACAGGTGCGTCGTTGGAAGAGGCACTGATGGCTAAGCCCGGTGTGTGCCCGATTACGAGCACCTACAACCTCACATACGAGGGTGAAGAGGTTGTGATTGATGCACAGGGCGGGATAGCAGGCAGAATCGCCTGTCCTGCCGGAAATGACATCTTCCATTTTTTCCCCGAAATTAGGGATGTGTCGGCGTTTGTTGGACGAAGTGTTGATAGGTAATGGCATACCGACATAATATTGGCTCAAGAAAAACAAGCTGCCGCCCGTGCTGACTTTTAGGTAGATCCCACCTTTCAACAGGTTATCAGCCGTATCGCTGGTACCTTGTACAGTCAGCTCTCACCCGCGCCGCAATGGCGTCAAGCGGCGACGGATGCCACCCTGCCATAGCAAGGATGAACGAAGCAGTGGCCAACGAATTGATCAAGGGTGGGCATCCGGAAGGGAAACAGCCATGCAATCCGTCACAACGCTCCCGGAGCAGTTTTCCTGAATCCGACCAAGGTGATGCGCTTGTGCCCATCACATCGGTCGTTCTTCCGGAGGATTCGATGGGAAGCGGAGGGGAACCTCTCGCCGGACATCAACCTGGGCAAGAGATGCACGCGCACATGACTAAGAATGAGACTCACCTTCATCAACATCATGTGAGCGCCCCGAACATATATCAACATAGCCAGACGGTGAATGTGGTCAACGCAGGTCCGAGCACGGAGGATGTGGCTGCCTATGCTTCGGCACGCCACGACGCCATCATCAATCAGCTCCAAGCAGGCCATGTTGAAGAAAAAGGCCGACTCTATCAGGACGCGGTGAACCACATCAATGTATGCCAAAAAGAGGCAATGGCGAAGGAAAGAGAGTTCAACGAGGCAAGACAACAGTGGACTGCTCAACGCGCAGAAGCTGAACAGAAGTATGAACGGCTCAAATTGATTTGGGAAGTCACCCACAACAAGCAGAAGGAGGAAGCGGACAGGAACGCTGCTGAAATGAGGGAGATTATCATGAAGCAGTCGAGGGACATTGAAGCACTACGTCATGAACTGAAATCTCGCAGTGAGCAGAGTAGTTCTTCTAATGTTCCGATTTTCGGTCTGAGGCCGAAGGCCTCTCCTGTACAAACGTTTCCTCCCCCTGGCCTGGATCTTGGTTCTAAGGTACGTATCAGGTCAGCTTCCACCGAACTCCGCCGTGATGGCCCAGGTGCTGCCGATGATCTTGACGGGGATGCCGGGGATTACGAACCGACATCTCCGGCACAGGACCTAAACAATGGTGGTGGAAATCCACCCGGCGCAGGAAACGGCCAAAGCGGAGGCGGTGGGGAACCACCTGCCGACAACCCCGATGATGACGATGATCATGATGACGACGATGACGATGGGAGTGACGATGGAAAGAGGAGCAAGAAGGACAAGAAGAAGAAGAAGAAGGACAAAAAGAAGAAGAGCAAAAAGGACAAGAAGAAGAAGAAGAAGAAGAGCCACAAGAAACGTAAGGGTGGATCTCCTTCCGATTCCCCGAGCTCTTCATCATCCAGCTCCTCAACATCCTCATCATCATCATCATCGGAGAAGGCACGAGCGATCCGCAAGAAGCTCAACAAGATCTTGGGTAAGCAGGCGAGCGCAGTGGACACGGACCATGACAAGCCCAAGGTCAAGGAGGCGGAGAGGATTATCGTTCCCTCCTTCCCGCTTCCTGAGAGTTACAGGAATTGGCGTATCAAGGTACGCGAGGCCGTGTGTGCGGCTTCCGATCGTCCCGATGACGCCTTCACGTGGATCAGCCGAGTGTGGGAGCCCGCCGTCACGATCGAGGAGCTCAAAGATCCCGGTACCTTCCTCACCTTGGACGCCAAGTTGCTGTCCGCCCTCACCAACATCATTCAGGGTGACCTGGCGAGACAAGTCGACACCTTCAAGGAGGTAGAGGCGCAGAAGAGGAATCCAGTTCGTGGGAGACAAGTGCTTCTCATGGTGCACGAGCACCTGAGCACGAACATCAAGCACGGAGCCACCTATGCCATGGAGGATCTCCTCAATGTGAGGCTCGTGAACGATAACCTCACATCCTTCATGCGTAGCTGGGAGGGCGTTCTTGCAGGAATGAATGCCAAGACGCCTGATGACTCCATGCTTGAGGCTCTGTTCTACAACCAGCTGAAGAAAAGTAAGCAGATGCAACACCACTTGAATGTCTATCTAAGCGCCTCGGAAGAGTCCGCCGATCACTCATACACCTACTTGATTGAATCTGTGAGGCAATACCTATCTCGAGCAAGGCTCGAGCGCAATCGAGAACGGGTTGCTAGGCAGAACGGGGGTAGGCCAGCCGCACCCGCCGCTGAGAGCCAACGTGTGCCTAAAGGTTTTTGCATTGCATTCGTCAAGTGTGGGTCGTGTCGGCGGGACAATTGCTCGTACAAGCATGAACAGCCATCGGGCGATGCCAGGGGTAGGACCCCATCAAGAGACGCTAAGCCTAAGAAGGGTAAGGGTAAAGGCCGAACGAACAGCCCAAAGGGAAAGAAAGAGTGCCGTTTCTACCCTAAGGGGAGATGTGACCGTGGTGAAAACTGCCCATTCGCTCACATCGATCCGAAGCCGGCTGTTCCAGGGTCAAGGGAGCCATCCGCTGACAAGCAGAAGAAGCAGGGAAAGGATCGGAAGCATCGCAAGTCGAGCAGGGATCGTTCCAAGTCGACCTCTCGATCCACTTCCCGTGACTCCAAGGGAGAAAAGAAGAAGGGTCACAAGGGAAAGTCTTCCGGAAAGCCTTCTCCTGCTGCTGTTTGTGTGTTGGGATGCTTGTTGTCTTCCATGATGAACGCCCCTATCGCTGAGGGGAACCTCATGTCGGACTGGAAGCATATTCCTGCCCTCCCAAGTGTGCGTTTCAGCTCGAAGGTTGAAACGAATTGGATACCAGCACATGGTGAGCAGTTTAAGATAGCGGACAAGCCGCGCGTGTATTCAGAGGTCTACCCAATCGACCATCAGTTTACCCATGATGAGGTCAGCATAGATGATGCGAGACTCGAAGCAACAATGCTCGCCTTCATTGTGAGGCGTGAACTGGAAGGCCATCCGACCAGATGCAAGTACGAATGTGACAGCGAGATCGGATGCTGGCAATGTGCCCCTAGAGATATGGGTGCAAAGCCCGCACTTGCAAGCAAAAGATTTTCTCCGAACTGTTCATGGATTATTGACACTGGCAGTGGGACCGACCTTTTCACTCGCGCGAATTGCCCAGAATATGCAATTTATAATTCTAATGATCCCGTGATGTTGATGACTGCCAATGGACCAAGTGATTCGTCAAAGCAGGCCAACATGGCCGCAGGTGACCTTGGGAACACGGATCCGTACTTGTTGCCGCAAACACCCTCTGTTCTCTCCGTAGGTTTGAAGTGCATGAATCAGGGTTATGACTTCATATGGCATGCAAAAGAGAAGCCATTCTTTGTCAAGCCTGATGGGACGAGAATTTATCTCAAAGTTCGAGATTATGTCCCTTACTACGACGTGTGGGATAGCGACTCAGCATGTGCGTGTCCCGCCAGAGGGGCACTGCCAAGCCGACCGGAAGGTCAGGTCGCCAGAAACATTTCAGCGAGCGAATCGTCACACTCCTCCTCCGTGCAAACTGAAGATGCCGCGGAAGAAGAGTATACGCCCAGCATAGCCCCTCTAGAAGATCCTGAGGAGCATGCTAGGGTTGTCGCCGAACTTCTGGCGGATGACCCCGTTGAAGTTATTCCGGATGAACTTGCTGAGCCGATGGAGAGTAAAGATTTGGCAGGGGAAGATGTTGTTGGCAACCCCGATAAGAAAAGCCCTAGATCACTTGCAGAAAGCGCCCTTAGGCAGGAAGCAGCATCACGAAAGCACCTGATGACACACCAGCCAAAGAATCCAATCTGCGAAGTGTGCAAATGCGCCAAAATGACCAAGTCTCCCTCTCGCTCGCGGGGGGGATCCAGACAGGTTGATGCTCGAAAATTTGCTGAGCACATCACAGCCGATTTCATAATCACTGCAGACGAACAGGAGCTAGGCATAGATGATGAGTACTCTGCCCTAGTCATAAGTGACGTTGCCACCGGTTTCAAATATGCATACCCTTTTGCTAAAAGAAATGCGGAAGCCACTGTGAAGGCGTTTCAGCACTTCACTTCCTCGTCGGACGAGGTTGGCACATTTTATAGCGACAACGCCCCCGAGTTGATTGCTGCAGCTGAACAGATGGGCTGGAGACATGTTCTCAGTCAAGAGTACATTCATAAAACCAACGCGGTGGCTGAGCGGAGCATCAGAACCGTGCTCGAGGGAACTCGAGTCGCACTTGCACAGGCCGGGCTGAATCATTCATACTGGCCGCGCGCCGCAAGGCATTGGTGTTTATCTCAAAATGTTTGTGAGCCACCTTCAGGTTCCAGAACACCATGGAATCTCAGGTTCGAAGAAGAGTTCAAAGGTCAGTTCTTGCCGTTCGGATGTCGCATAGACTACTGGATTGGCCCGAGACAGAAACCGAAGAAGGACTTGAAGTTTGATCCCACATCCAATCCGGGAGTGTTTGTTGGGTATGTTATCCACCCCGGCTTTCTGTGGAGAGGTGACTACCTTGTTGCATCACTGAAAGAGCTGAATGAAACGGACTTTGATGATGTTGTGAAGTTGCATCGTGTTTTCAAAATCACGAGACCCGACGGAAACTTTGTTTTCCCGATGCAGGACCGTTACAAGTCCCTTCGAGAGGGTAAGATATCTTCAAATCAGTCTGGTCCCACCATTCAGGATGCCCCTCTCCTAGAACCGGGACAAGATCCGGAGGCTGTTGCCGATGTGGAGGATGAGACGCTTCTAGATGAACCTGCTCCGTCTAAGGTGGAAACAATCAAAACTGTTGATCACAAAACTGGTGGGTTAGTTGAAATCCCGAAAGAAGGATCCTCATTCTCAGAGGCGGGAGGCTTTCTGGTGAGGAAGTACAAAGGGACTAACCGACCACCCACTATATCCTCTTTTGTTTGGCAAGCTATGTCTCAGAAGCAGCGTAGAGAGGCTAAGCAGAAGTACGAAAAGGATAAACTGATCGAAACGTTGCCGAACACAGCTGATCGACCAGCGTCGAGCAAGGAGCGCAAGGCGGCCGCCGCCGAAGCCAAAGAGCAGCGCAGATCGGAAGGTCTTGCCGGTCTGTCAGTCAAGCAGTTGACCGAATTGATCATGTTTTCGGGAGAGGACCCGGCACCCGCCATGCCGACGGTAAAGGGACTGTCGCAGGCGCACCGTCACAAGCTAGGTTTCCATGAACACATGTATGCTGCAGTGGCCAGGCCAGTCAATGCCGCCGAGATTCGCGTAAATCCTGAGGCTCAAAAGTCCCTCGATGTTGAGTGGGAAAAGCTCAGTGTGAAGAAAGCATGGGATCTCGAAGGTATTCGGGAATGGGACCACGTATCATCCGAGGCAAAGAAAACGGGTGAAAAAGCTCATGTTGGACGCGTCTTTGAAATTTGCGTTGAAAAGGGTAGTGAACTGCCCAAAGGCCATAAACTTAGGAAGTTTAAAGGGCGAACTGTTTTCCAGGGCAATGACGTCAAGGACGAAAATTCAGAGGCAGCACTCTTTGCAGAACTGGGTTCGAGCCCGGCGACAATGGAAGCCGGCAAAGTTGTTGATGCCTACGGTGCCCAGCCTGGTTACAAAACGGAACAGGCTGATGGAAAGCAAGCATACACGCAATCACTGATGCGCGGCACTAAGACTTGGGTGAGGCTCCCTGAAACCAGATGGCCGAAGTCATGGATTGGAAAGTATAAAGACCCGGTTGTGCCGCTTAGGCTTGCACTATATGGGCATCCAGACTCCGGGGGGTTGTGGGAGATCGATTGCACCTACAGATTGGGCGTAGTAAACTTTGTTTTGCTGTACCCGGACACGTGGCCTTCCCTATTCTATCACCATGAACTTCAACTGTTGCTAATTGTTTACGTTGATGATTTTAAAATGTCAGGTCCGGAGAAAAACATGAAGGAGGGATGGAGGCTCATCTCAACTCAGATTGACATGGATGAGCCGGAACCCATAGGTAGGTACTTGGGTTGCAAGCACATGGTGCGCCCAGGGGAAACCCTCAGCGTAACCGACCATCCGTTCGCTGATGTCTTTCAACATTCTTTGCCCGACCCCGCAGCGAAGAATGCGACACCAGCCCGGCGGACCCAAGATCACTGGGAATACATGCCGGAGCACGGTGTCCTGGCCTGCCATCACATTCAACCTAGGTGTAAGCTCATGAGATTAAATGATGAAGTCACCTCAGAGCTCGGCCTTACGGGTAAGAGGTACACTGAGTACCGGGGTTGCACCCCGGAAGGGGATGCCGGAGAATTGTGGGATGATGTTACAAATCCCAAAGTATCGCTGCCGCATCTGTGGCAGGGAACCTCATACTTCTTCGACGGCTCCGTTCATGATGCCATGATTGCCCTAGCGGCCGCTAAGAAATCAAGAAGCAAATCTCAGGCAAAGTCTGAGGCCCGAGCGCAAGGTTTCTTCTACCTTGATCAGCTAGAGAAGGACCAACCAGCCATGCGTGAACCGGTGACCGTGGTTGAATATGATATGTGTTCTTTCCTTGAAAGCTGCGTTGAGAGGTACGTTGACCTTGCGGGGGGTAATGCCAAAACAATCAAGAAGGTTCCAACGCCATTTCATGATGACAAAATTGCTCGACCCGTTGAAAACGAGCAGGAAATCAAGGGCGTTTTGGCACCCATAGCAACTAAAGTGCTAATGAAAATACTCTTTGCTGCGAGAATGGCCCGTTTCGATTTGCTAAGAGCAGTCCAAGGCCTTGCATCAAGAGTGACGAAGTGGTCTGCCGACTGTGACAAGGCATTGCATAGACTTGTGTGCTATGTAGACACCACCAAAGATTTGAAAATGTCATGTTTCATTGGCGATCCAATCACTCAATGCAGATTGTGGATCTTCGCAGATGCAGACCACGCCGGTGAACATGACAGCAAGTCCACTAGTGGGTGCGTGTTGGCGCTCGTTGGCCCCAACACGTACTATCCATTGACTGCCTTTAGTAAGAAACAAACTTCAGTGTCGATGAGTTCCACTGAAAGTGAAGTTGTGGCAGCCAATGTCAGCCTTCGTGCAGTAGGACTTCCTTCTGCCGGTCTGTGGGCGTACCTTCAGAACGCGGGGGGAATAAGCACGAAGAGCCCGCCGGAAGGCAAGGTCGTAACCAAAGTCGATTCTGGGGACTACTGGATTTACGAACCACACAGATTCATGTTATCTAGAGTGCACAAACGCGTTAGAAATACATTGTTTGATCCCGAGTCCACTTTGCAAAATGTTGGGTAGATCCAGAACTACCATCATGATTGACGAGGCAGCGGAGGCAGATCTCATGCAGGACGATTGGAAATTCCAACCCCATAGGCCTGTAAAGAGATGGACGGGAAGAACTTTGTTCCGAGTGTATGGGATGTTTGATGTCGACTACCAAATTGAGTCCACCGAGATCAGGGAAGCCGTCACTGATTGGGACTACGTGGGAGATGAGAGGATTGGCTCGGCTAGCATTTCGCTGTTTGGACCCAAGTGCCTAAGAGGAGTGTTCGTCGAAGACAATCAATCGACCATTAGGATCCTAGAATCAGGCAAATCCCCTGCATTTCGTCACACGGACAAAACCCAAAGAGTAAATTTAGCTTGGTTGGCGGAACAATTCCGTAGGAAGCACTATCAATTGGTTCATGCAGACACGGTCAGGCAGTCTGCCGACATCTGCACCAAACCTTTTACGAATGGTGACAAATGGAGAAACGCCCTCAAGCTAATCAGTCATACCGATCTCAAATCAGACACATCGAAAAATCGCGGATCGTCCCCCAGGATGGACGGACGCACGGGGGAACCTGCTGCCGCGGCACCATGCCCAACTCCCAGATGCATCATTGAAGTGTGCTGCGGAGAAGACTCAAAGCTTGGTGACGTAGGCAGATCCACTGCGGCCGGATGCCAGGTGTTCAGGTTCACCCTCAATAACGACTTCAATCAGAGTGAAAACCGAAAAATTGCTGTTGAGTTTGCAAAACAATTTCAACACATTCTGATCTGGGCCAGTCTGCCTTGCACGGGGGGTACACCATGGAACTTCATTAACAACAAGATTCCCTCAGCTAGGAAGAAAGTTGCTCACCACAGGAAGTTGTTCAATACGTTGTGGAATTCCTTTGAGGCGTTCTTGGATGAAATGGGACATCTCAACCCTTCAATCGCCATCGAATGGCCCAAGGGATGCACATATTGGAAGCTTCCGAAGGTGAAGGGCATTCTTGACAAGCATGGACTTGACAAGTCTGACTTCGACGGATGTGCTGTTGGTATAGTGAACGCCGACGGAATCCCTCTTAAGAAGCCTTGGTCCGTTGCTACCAATGTCGGAATGCTGGGGAAAACCTTGTCTAAGTTCAAATGCCGATGTACTTCGCCACATGCGCAAGGTAGAGGCCAATCACTTAAGAACACCGAAAACTATACATTCAAGCTTACCGATGCGATCCACGCAGCCTTTTCGATCTCAGTAGCCTCCCGAGTGATTCAATCAACTCCTGCGATAAGGATGTCGTCCCTTGCGCCCTCCGTTGATATCCTGCTCAACGACGTGTTGGAGAAGGAGCTCGACATTCAGGGTACCATCTACAATTTGGTGGAATGGGACAAGCTGATGAAGCAATTCCAGACGCAGGCAGCGATTGCGACCATCCCGGAGCCGGACACGGTGACACGGACAATCGCATCGCAGGAACAGGCACCGGGAGTGATGCTGGGGGGAACCCTAGCCGGGAGCAACTCAGAAATGGCATATTGGGACTTGATCCAAGTCCTAGGGCGCAACGCCCCAGCGGAATTTCGCGCTGTGCCATGCCCCTCGGAAGAGGTGGTCGACATTTTGGTCATTGGAGACTCCTCCTGTGCCATGGTTGAAGAGCCGAACAACCGATACCCGACCAAGCACCATGTGGCGGAGCTGCTTCAGGCCGAACAGCTGAAGGGGGTCCGCAACATTTACCACGGCATGGATTGGGGTAAGGGGCTTGATGCTATCTATAGCACCATGGAGGCCAAAGTGCGATTCATCGCCGAGGACAACTCTCAGAAGGGCATCAAACAGCTTCCCATCTCGGTTTACGTGCTGTGGGGAGGAAACGATGTCTTCGGCAACTATGGGTTCGTGGGGTGCAGATGGATCCATGAGAAGAGGTTCAACCGAACGGAGGCGGGCCGGAAGGCCGCGTCAGAGTGGCCGAAGGTTCAGAAGACTCGCGTGTACGAGCAGCTTGACTTCTTCAAGGAGGCGGTTGGGCTCGGGCGCATTCGAGACATTACCTTCATCAGCAACCCGGACGCTGAGGACTATGCCCTAACGTCCGATTACAACGAGGCTATGAACGGCTGCCTTCGATACCTGGCCGACGGGGACATCGACGATGGGACCCGCGTCAAGGCTATCGACTCGATCGACCCATCGGTTATGACATTGCTAGCGCACAGATACGATGACGTGCGCATGACATACAGCAATGCCAACCGGAAGGTTGTGTCGAAATTCCTTCATGCGGCAATCAACACGCAGCTGTTGGCCCAGCGGATCAGGTACGCCCTCCCAGCGATTGGGAGGGTCGAGCCCTACGTGAAGGGTGAGCCGGTTGACCCCGTGCTTTTCGGCTGGCCAACGTGCTTGAAGCTAGCCAAAGCACTTCACGAGTACGCGGCCATGGAGGAGAAGCCCGACTGGTCTCACGACCAGGAGGGCGACGAAATCGACGTCGACGTAGCTGCATGGATGAAGGTGGCGGAGGACGAATCCTATAACGCCATTACCATCGACATGCAGGGAGCCAAAGTCGACGAGTCCGAGATCGTCCTCGAAGCCGTTGACAAAGGAGAGGAAAACTCCGATGATGAACTCGACCGCGTGGAGATTGCGATGTCCCAGTACATCGACAGCACGGCGGAGAAGCACGGATTGTCCAAGGTTCCCGACGACGAGGACAAGGACAAATGGCTCTTGCTGGGGGATGACACCCATGACTTCGGATGGGATGCGGAGAATTTGCCCCCGGGAGTTCACCGTGCTGCGCCGGAAGGCCAGTCGATCATCATAGCGGAAGGAGACCTTTTCGATCAAGAAACGGTGGCGTCTGTGGAGCTGGTGTCAGAGGCTGATGAGTCCGAGGCGGCAGGGATGAGTTCCATGATCACCGCGGAGTCGGTCGCTTTCGAATCCGTGACGGAGGGCACCAGCACATCCAAGCAACCACCAACCCCGCCGCCGTCAAGGCGCGGAGCTGCTACCAAGCACGCTGTGGGGGAACCCCAGTCGACTGGTTTCATTGAGATTGGAGACGAGTCGGACCCCACGGCTGCAGGCTCGACCGACAAGCCCCAGGTGAAGGCGATGCCGAGGATTGCGAAGGCCAAGGTGCCGCCGGGCAACGCCGAGGGGGAACCCCGGTCGAAAAGGCAGAAAGACCCTAAGCAAGAGAAGATCTTCTGGGAAGACTGGGCGAGGACCCGGAAGATCAATACCAAGGTCCCGGCCGAGGAGCAGAGCGAATGGCTCGAGGTCGAGGACATGGGGCACGTCCCGAAGGTCAACATGGACCGAGACTACCGACTGGTAGCAATTTCGAAGAAAATGTCCTATTTCCTCCAGGGAGGGGCATTCAAGGACGGCAAGCCCCACCCGCCGTTTCGCGGCATTGACCTGTCGGTGGAATTCGATGCGCTGGTCAGGCATCTGAATGACCGGATCGCCAACGTCATGCCCTGGGAGGTGATGATCTGCATCCGGAACAATAACACCCGCAGATTCCGCGTGATGGTTGGGCCCCCTCCACTGGGGGAAGCATCCTGGAAAGGATTGCCGTATCAGGCTTTGCGGGTGAGGGCCGTGCAAGGACACCACAACGAGCTCACAAGGAAATACACCGAGCAGGCGATCCTGACAAATTTGTATTCCTTTGACGAGGAGTTCACCGCGGCCAAGTACCTCGACGGCCAGTACCCGAGGGCTGTGCGGCACCCGGAACTTACTGACCAATGGCGCCGAGGCTTTCCGGCTGTCCTTTATCACACCTGCGACCTCAGATCGGCCGAGAGTATCCTCAAGTTCGGCCTGGTTCCGGGGGGCTATCCGAAGTCGACAGGCAGGGCCCACGTCTACTTCAACCCAACGCCACCCTGGGAGGCGCAGATGAGGAAGCTGGCAGGCACGCGAGCCGGAAGGCCCGTCACAATTGCATTTGACACTGAGCTCATGATGCAGGACGGGATCAGGCTATTCACAAGTGATGAGGCCTTCATGTCCGCGGACTGGGTTGGAAACGCCTATGTCATATACGCCTTCCATACCCGCAAAAATGAATTCCTTTACTTCAACCGGGCATACCCAGAGCTTCGCAAGCGGTATCGCGAGGCACTGACGACCGAGCTCGCGCCTGGGCCTCACGACGTCAACCCAAACTTTTTCCGAAGTGAGAACACCCTCACCGCAGAGAAGGCCTGGAGGCATTGGCGGACCGTCGGTGAGGGGACGAAGAACGGCAAGCTGCTTCCGGGTTCCGTCACCGAAATTGCGACGATCGATGAGCTCGCTCCCCGGAAGGGGAAGTCGAATGAAAGACCTGCAGGCCCGACCTATCAGGTTGCGCCTGCAACCCTTCGGCGGGTGCCCGAGCTCTCCAGGGGAGAGAAAGGGCATGGTCGCGGCTGGAACAACCTCCGGAACCGCTACCAGAGCGAGCCACGTTGGGAGGACCTCCTGTTCACGACCATGATGAAGATTCCGGTCGTAAAATGTTGGAACCGGAGGTGCAACAACCAACAGATCGACGGCTACCTGTTGTGTCAGGAGTGCCGGGCGGACATGGTGGCTTGGACGGACGCACGCATTGCCACTGAGGTGGTACGCCTCGAGCGCACGGCATCCCTCCAGGGCATGGTTTTCTACCTGGAGGATTTGCAAGGTGGCGGAGGGAAGTGGATCCGTTCCAAGCATCACTTCAAGGAAGGCGACAAGCGGGGAGGAATCTCCGTCGAAGCGTCACTCAGGAAGACGGCAAAGACGCATCTGACCAAGGCGTTGGCGATGGGGTGCGAGAAGGTATCCGACCGGCTCTCGGTCGACCCATTCTACGCATACAACTGCGCCACGCAAGGGCTAACCCCTGAGAGCCTCGATTTCCTTGGCCGGATTGCCCGTCCGGTTGTTGGTGACCCAGGCCGTACCAGGGAGGAGCGCGAGAGAGGCGGGTGTTCATCCCGGGTCTGAATAAGCGCGACCCCCATGAGCTCAACGTTTCCACGGAAGCATTCATCGCCCACCACGCGAGGTTTTACACCATCACACAATTTGCAGTCATGTGTGCCTACCGCTTCATCCCGGGCAACCAAGTGCCGATCATCATCGGGCACAGCGGATCATACGTCCCGGAAGGGAACGTCGAAAGAATTTTGGAGGTCATGACCAGTTTCATTCGTGCCTCCTGGATCAAGTTCGACGCTGAGGGCACCATCTGCACCGGTGAACTCGAAATCCCGCACTTTTCCTCCGGCCGGACGCGGACCTATCCTGTTGAGGCGAGAAACACCCAGTGGAGGGCTATCACCCGGACCATTCGCGCCGAGCCCTACACCAAAGGAAGGGGCAAGGGCAAAGGCAAGAACACGGGTCGCCAGGACTGGAGCTCTTGGCACGGGTGGTCCTCTGGATGGAATCAGTGGCGTCAGGGCCCGTGGGGATGGTGAGCACCCGCATCAATCACAATAGATTGCTTATGTTGCGGTAACCATTTCAATTTCATTGGTGATGTCATGTTCAAAACTATTATCTTTCATCCATTGATGCCGCAACATTTGCCGTGCCAAGTTTGCACGCCCGGCGGAAGCTGCGGCCGTAGGTCAATCCACGGCCGCCACCACCGGCTGTCATTTCAGTTTTGCCCAGCGGAAGCTGTGGTCGTGAGATCACCTCTGCTGATGGCAATAGCGTGAATTCAGTTTCAAGCATTCACATGAAAATCGCATGTGTTTTGCCCGACGGAAGTCGTGGTCGGCCGATTCAAATGGCATGCTCCTGCAAAAGTCCAAATGCATCGCAGTTGCAGCGGTCATTAATCCAAGAGGCCTTATATCACCACGGCTTGCCACCTATCCCACTGAGGCTCTACGTCTTCATCGCTCCGACCTCAGAGGACTTTGCTTCAGGCATGGGGGGGGAAACATGTACAAAGTACTGTTCTCACCAACGCACCTCTGCAAAGCGGGGGGTGTTGATAGGTAATGGCATACCGACATAATATTGGCTCAAGAAAAACAAGCTGCCGCCCGTGCTGACTTTTAGGTAGATCCCACCTTTCAACACGAAGCTCCAGGGAATCGCAAATGCTGCTAGAAGTTTTGTCGGGCAACACTGACCCTACGCGGTTAAACGTGAAGCCCGGTGAGCAGCCTCCCTTCTTGTTTGGGACGGTTCCAGACATTCTGGGAGGTTGGATGTCAATGACTCTGATCTCAACGCTACTTGAGGCCCTATACGGGATCCACAAGTGCACGAGTGTCGAGGTAGCGACCTGGGCGGGTGCTCTCGCAAAGGAAAGCCCATCGTACCCTCCAGTCGAGCTCCTAATACGGACAGTCTGGAGGACAGATGGCACGAGTGTGCGCCCGAATGAGGTGCTTTTTGCGCGGTCCACCCTAATCGGGAGGGACGTGCCGTTCAAAGTTTTCAAGCGTTGGGCACTGCGTGACCGAACGCCTATGGGGCCTTTGCTTAGGCCGATGGGAGCAGCAGAAGTCCCTTATACGGGATACGTGCTGCTGACGATGGCCGAGTATCGGTCCGCCCTCAAAACGAGGTGCATCCGGAGGCCTGGCAAATTCGCCATCACAGTTTTCCCCATGCGACCTGAGCAGGTCTGCAGGGGGGAGATCATGATTGGGATGGAGGGCGCAAAGGTGCCTTTCCTCAAGTTGCCCAGCCCCAATAACGAGGGCGAATTTTATGTTGACGACCGCGTCAAATACATGGACAAGCGCCATGTCGTTGTGGCCGTTGACTTGAAGTGGATGGCCATCGAGGAAGCCGCCGGCGTCTACAAAACCCGACGCGGTTTGATCGCCGTGCGGGAAGAGATACATGCGCCATTCTGGCGCGCATGCTATCTGCATCAGGAAGGGGATGTAATATACATCCGCCCCTGGGCGGTCCGTGAGTTGAATGTTCAGGGACCGCGGAGAGGGGTGTCTTTTTCATGGGACAATGCTCCCATGCATGACTACTGGTGCCCTCGGTGCGCGCATTTGAACATGTATGGCACCATTCTATGCAATGGTTGCCATCTGCCGATTTTCTATCGTGAATGGGTGCCAGGCACCGTCCGCGCTCTGGTTAAGCATGGACAGCCAATCTGGCTGAGCGAACTCAAAGCAGTCCGCCCCAGCAGCTGGCATGAAGGGGAGACCGACGCGTGGGCCCCTCTCATGGCATCGGTAAACCCGATTCGCGAGGTGGTCAGCTGCATGATCACCGGTTTGCGCTGCGCGCCGCATCTTGTGCACATTCCCAATGCGGATATTGTGCAAGTTGCGTTTCAGGAGGTTGCAAAGGTCACCTCAAAGGACACTCACGCTTGTGTGCGGGCGAGTGATGAGGCTCTCGAGCGGTGGGTAGCGAAGCAGCTGCTCATCGAGGAGAGCAACACTGGCGTCTCGATTCCCGACAATATGTCTGTCATGGCATATTTAATCGACCACCCGCAACAGGCGGCGCAATGGGGTCGTCATATGACGAGAAAGGGCAGTCTAAATTCAGCATTTGCCCTTTACCTCTCTGTGCATATCTTTGATGCCTATCGCATCGGGATTGAGGACGGGTATTTGGTTCCGCTGTATGGCCTAGGCGCCTCACGCGCGGATATCATAATGTCGTTGGTACAGGCTGAGCGACGCCTCACGGACTTCAATACTGAAGATCCGAGTTTCGACGCTTCCACTGTTCTTGATTGGAATATCGAGTCTTTGCGGGCAAGTGGTGGATCCATCACGGCCCCAATTGAGTATGCTGAGGCATACATTTATGTCGAAGACAATAAGGTTGACATGGTCCCCGCTTCGCGGCGCGACGGCCAATGCGCCATTGTCTTTGCTGACCCGCCGGTTGGGAAGCACCACAGGCGGGCAGCCACTCCTAGGGGAGACCAACGGTCTGCAACCCCGCGACCTGAATCCAGGTCAAAGGGTGATCAGCAAAAGGGCAAAGCCCCTGCACAGTCCTGGCCCAAGGGCGGAGGTCACAAGGGTGACCAGTTCCCAGGAAAGGGTCACAAAGGTGATCAGTACAAAGGCAAGGGTGGCCAATACGGCTACCAACAAGGGCAGTTCGGTCGTGGCGGATCCGCCAGATCGAGAACTCCCACTGGCGGGTATCAGCCTGATGCTCGCGTGTCGGGATACAAGGGCGCTCAGGCAGCCCCTTTCCCGTTCCCAAGTCCGATGTACCCCGCTTTCCCAATGGGAGGGTACATGCAACAGCCTATGGCTGGCATGATGCCGCAAATGTGGCCTGGCTCAATGCAGCAGGGTTGGTGATCCACGCGAGTTCGAGAATCCGAACTCGCCGCATACCCCTACCTGGGGTGCGGATGATGAGTTGGCCGAGACAGTGCCTCCTCCTCCTGGGGACTGGAACGTCAACAAGGGGAGGGGACGGCACGGCGGCGGGCGACATCGGTAATACCTGGTGTCCGTCTGCATCTTTTGCGTAGCAGCGCCAACGCGCGCGTGCTTTCATTCCGGAATTCACATAAGGGACAATGCTCCCTGTAGTATTTCAATGTTTGGGCTATTCGCCATTCCAGAATTCAGCTGCATGCGCTGCTGTGCGCTATTCGCGCTGGCGGCGATTACCTGTCAGGTGTGCGTCGTCGCAGCAAGGCAGTTACCCTCGCCGGTGTCTACGGCCGCTGGTTGTCAGCATCGTCCAGCACCGCTGCTGCTGCTGGAGATGGAACTCATCAAGGTGCTGCGGTGAGGATCACGGATGCGCTGCACCGCTGCCGGTGATGTCCTACTCGGACCTGAACCGCTGATTGCAGCTGGTGGTGTTCCTACCGAAGGTCTTTGCGTGATCGCGCGCCTAGACGGTGCTACTTTAAAGACCGAGGTCTCGTGGTCGAAGCACCACGTTTCAACCAGCAGGCCAATGCGCCTAAGTCATGAATTCAGGAACTAAATCCACTTGAGCCTTGCGGTTCGTTGTGGTTGCATTGTGTTAAAACCCTCTAGGCCCCGTGCCGAAATTGGGTAGCTGTTCTGAGGTCCTTGTTGGTGTTGCTTCCCAAAGTTCCATTGATCGCCATTTGGCTCAAGGCTCAAGGCTCAAGACACAATTGAGGTTCAAGATCTGATGTGTGACTGCATACATACGTGATCGGCATTGAGAGCGAAAACACTTCGCTTGCGCTGCATTTGTCAGGACTACTGTTGTAACTATCATTCCTTCTCCCTTACAACGTTTACACGGGTTCGGCTATAACGGCATCGTCCGTATACACCTTTCTACGTGGTTGGTATTAAAGCTTGAGGGTTCGGTGCACAGCGTCCCACGGGACGTCACCTTGCCGTCTCTTGACAGGTTATCAGCCGTAACTACAAGCTCTACACTGGACTGGGAGACAGCTGGTTTTTTGCGGGTACAGGGACAATAAAGGAACGATAACCTACACAGTACAATGGCGTCTTCGGCGAGCCCAAGTACTGCAACTTTTGGGAACAGCAGCTCAGAGGGATCCAATGGATTGATGGCTCTTCCTGCGGTGATGGATATGGTTGCAGATTCACAGGATGAACCTGGGAGCGGAGGTTCCGCGCTATTCAGCGACATATCTACTCCCACAAGATCATGGAAACAGATCGATGTTCGTCAGGAGTCGAAGAAAAGAGAATCCCCACCGAGAAGATCATCATCTTCGCCTGCGACACCACGGACGTCGCAGAAGGGCGTGAAATCGACGTCGAAGGGTGGGTGGTCAAAATCACCCACCAGTGCAGATTTTCGCGCCGTGATCAAAGAGAAGAACAAGATGGAGGTGGAGATCGGGGAATATCAAAAGACACTTGATGAAATGTCGGCAGCAATGGCGAATCTTAACCAAGAGGATTATGGAAGCACCATCCGGATCCAGGAGCTGGAAAGACGATGCGAGATTGCCAGCAAGCAGTCGGGACATCTAGTGAGTCACCACCAACACCACATGGCTGAGGCATGGCGCAAGTTTGAGGAAGAAGCCCAACAGATGCGCAAGGTGGAAATGAACGCATTTCAGTACGGGGAGAAGAAGACATGGAGTCGAATATTATAATGCAACAGATGAGACAAGCTGAAGGAACTATCATGGAGCAGAAGCGGGAAATTGCATTGATGAAATCCTACATGGCAAGCGAGAAGTCGGCCGCGCAGGAATCAGTTATACGTGCAAATCAGATACACCGTGAGGCTTCACAACAGATATCAGTTTATCAGCAACAGATCAGAGGCATAGAATCTTCTACATCTATCGAGAAGTTCAACGAGGAGGAGATGGTCCAAAGTCTGAAATCACAGTTGGAGCATGCACTCGTCAAGCGCCCCGAGACGTACTCTTTGGAGGACTCCAGGGAACAGCTGATGGCGAGGCTGAATGACGTTACGTATTTGCGGAACAGGAATCGAAGAGAGCAGATTGCTTGCTTCGCGAAAAGGAAGAGATCGTCAAACAGTATGAGTCCGACGTGTCGATGAAGGACCAGATGATTGCTGTCGAAGGTGGTCATCGTCAAGATGCGATCTTGGAGTTAGCCCAGGTCAAAGAAGAGAAACAAGAGGAACGATGCACGATGGACGAGAAGTCGAAGGAGGCTGAGTACTGGAGATTGACAGCTAAGGGAATGTACGATGAGTACCTCGAGGAGATGCATGAGCTTCAGAGACAACTGAAAGAAAGAGAGGCGACGCTCAAGCAAGAAGAGAGTTTTGTACGCCAACTCGATGCTGACAACGAGGAACTACGTGCACACAAGAAGCTGGAGACACAGGAAGCCTCCAGCAGCAAAGATGGACATCGTGAACGAGCAGTAGTGAAACGCGCTGAGGGAGGAACCCAGGCTAATTCAAATAGGATAGACAAGAAGGTGGCTGGGTCAGTCCCGTCATCGTCTTCAAATCAAATCCCTAATTCGTCGCTGATGCCAGGTTCGATCCTCTTTCCGTCTTTCGGTGATCCAATGATCGATGTACACCTATCCCAGATGCAAGGGGTTGTTGGGCATGTCCCACAATCCACTACTACGACTGGTGGTGGTGATGGAGGGGGAAACAACGGTACTACGCCCCCATTGGATTACGGTGGATTCCCGCCCAATGGGAATGGGCAGGGAGCGGGTCGACGTCAATTGAGCCTCGCTGGTGGCGGAGGAGGACCTCCGGATGATCCACCCGATGATGAGGATGAGGATGACGACGACGAAGGAGATGAAGAAGACGAGGAAGAAGAAGAGGAAGAAGACGATCGGACACGGAGGAGACGAAGGAGATCGAGAGATAACCGAGAGATCAAGAATGATCGACCGAGAATCTCGAGGAAAGAGGCCGAGAGAGTATCTATTCCGGCCTGGCCAAAGATCCATCAACTTGACACCTGGAAGATGCAACTGCTGATGAATGTTCTGAGCGCATGTGCAGATCCAGATACCGACGCATGGACGAAATGGCTGGAGCAGGCTCTTGGGTTGAACCCAGACCTGGATTTGCTTAGCGATTCAGGTGGCGACAGATTTGCTACGATAGATATTAAGATGGCCATGGGCATGCAGAACATGCTGAAACAAGCACCTGACGAAGCCAAGGACGTATACCTCGATGCTACACGACACTCTGAACTACGACATCAACAAGGGGTGATCGTGAAGGGACGAGAGTTGGTGGCATTAGTTATGCAATCATTCAGAACTTCCGATAGAACGGATCTTGTCTACCACATCGAGCATCTATTCAACCTTGACTTTCCTGGCGACAAGAACTTGGTCATGTTCAGGAACAAATGGTATGATTTGCTGCTGAAGATGAGGAGCGAGGACAGACCCAGTAAGCTGGCTCTCAGAGACATCCTTTACAGGAAGATCAAAGGGAGCAAGAAGATGGAGTTCGGCCTCAATGCCTACCATAGACTACCGGACAAGCATCCTCAGAAGACGTATGAATTCTTATTGGCGTTGATCGACTATCAGATCAAGGCAGATCGGGAAGACCTGATGCTCGACATGAAGGAGAAATCGGTCAAGTCGATGATGAAGTCAGGCGGGAAGGATGCGGCTCCAGCAACTGGCAAACAGGAGAATCAGGGTGGCAAGGGCAGAAAGGGGAAACCCGGTGGACCTGATGCCGCTCCTGTGCTCCCAAAAGCCAAGGCAAAGGGCCACGCTGGCAAGAACGGTAAGACCGACGGTGCCAGTGACAGAGGCAAGAGTCCGGGCGGAAGCAAGGATAATCCCTGCTGGTACCACTTCAAATCGGCGAAGGGGTGCGTGAAAGGAAATGAATGCACTTTTTCCCACAGCAAGAAGACGGAGCATAAGTTGGAGAGCATGTCCAAGGGGAAAGGAAAGGGCAAATCCAAGTCCAGATCATCGTCACCAAAGAGAGATGATGGAGCATGCTTCGCGTTTCAGAAGGGGAAGTGCGATAAGGGAAGCGCTTGCAAGTATAGGCATGAGCTCATCAAGAACAATTCAGCTCCAGCAACGTCAAATGACAAGGCGCAAGCCAAGTCGAAGGCTGCCGCCAAGGCCGCAGCGCCAGCCATTGCAAGGAGGGCCATCGCAATGCCCGCGATAGTCCTGAAGCAATCGGCTCCTGCAGGGAAGGTAAGCTTCAAGAAGGACGTTGATCAGGTCGAACCGGATGAAGCCGAGACTGTCTACCACGAGCACGATGACGACGCGATGAGCGAATCATCGAGATGGTCTGGCGAGTCCGAGATCCCCGAGAAAATGGTGTGGTTCAAGGAGGTGCTCGACGTCGACGAGAATGGGGAAATCACCTACCTCGAAGACGAGAGAAGGCAATGGGAACGGAAAGGAGAATGGTACGGTTATGAGGACAATGAGAATGAGCCTTATCAATACGTGTACGTCGATGAGAAGAAGTTCAAGAGCAGTGATCATCGTGAATTATCAGCCTATCAAGTCCAACGATCATTGATACGTGCGAAGATACTGAGAGAAGTGGTGGATGATATATATAAGAAGCACTACTTCCCGGTGACCAAGGAGAGCAGCATAATGTTCGAGTATGATCGGAACAAGGACGAGATCAAGGAATCGGCTGTCGACTGGAAGAAACAGCATGGTATGCCGAAGAACGTTTTCGCCATGTCAACGTGCATCAGCAAACGGGTGAAATGGTTGATGGACACCGGATGTGGTCATGATCTCATCGGAAGAGCCAAGGCGAAGAGCCTGGGTGTCGACATCGTGAAAGATGACGACGAGATCGTGTTCCAGACCGCGAATGGTTCCACTTCCACATCTGATGTGGCCAAGATTGTCGTGGACGAGTTGGACGAGACTGTCGAGCCGCATGTATTGGATGAGACACCCACGGTATTGTCAGTGGGGAGGAGATGCATGAAGATGGGTTATGCATTTCACTGGATGCCTGGTAAACTACCTTTCATGGTTACGCCAAAGCAGGGATTCGTGCACTTGCAGGTCAAGGACGACATCCCGTACCTAGTGAGTGATGGTAAGCTTCGGAGTAACAGGCATCGCCCTACGATAGACGACCTCAAGGAGCACTTTTCGGAAGTATTGGCGATGGTAACGAACGACGAGGCAGATCAGGGAGGTGACGATGAGAACGACGTCACACCCGCCGCTGTCGGTGAGTCCGCAGAGGCCGAGGGCGAACACCACGACGGGGCATTCGACTTCGGGCCACCCGGAGGAGCCGGTCCGGTACGTCCGCCTCCCGTGGCTGAGGAAATACCTGTAGATGTTGGGTCAGTCCCGCATCGACATGGTGATGCCGAAGCTCACGAGGAAGAGGTTGATGAAGATGATCCAGATGCCGGAATCGAAGTAGACGTGTACGAAGGATCATCAATAAAGAGGAAAGTGGGAGTCCTCAAGAAGGACGCCAATTCCATAGCTCATTTGCTTACACACAGATACCGAAATCCCTTCTGCGAATCATGCGTCAAGGCAAAGATGAGACACTTCAGATCACGAACGGGAGCATTCAAAAGAGAAGTGAAGACGTTCGGTGACCTGGTGACGTTCGACTTTGTGACGGCATCAGGAGATCATGAAGTGGAAGGCAGGTATGCGCTCATCATCCGGGACATATATACCGGAATTATCATGGCTTATCCCACCGCGAGAAGAGACACTGACTCAGTCGTCAGGGCTATCAAGCACTTCTGCGGGAGGAGGAAAATCAAGCAGGTATATTCGGATGACGGCCCGGAACTGATCAATGCGTGCGTGGAGCTGAAGCTGAACCACGACCTATCGCTGCCTGGACGGCCGCAGAACAATTCCCTTGCTGAAAGAACAAATCAATTCATCATTGACCAGACTTCGGCTTGTCTAGTACATGCCGGTCTACCCACGTGTTATTGGGTGCAGGCCATCACCACTCTGTGCCATCTCATGAACATCGAAGAGGTGAACGGATCGAGTGCATGGATGAGGCTGCATGGCGAGGAGTTCAAGGGCGAGAAGATACCTTTTGGTGCGCTAGTGGACTTCAAGCCGAGTGAAGCACGAGGGGGAAAGAGGGAGAAGTTCGAGCCGAGAGGGGAAACTGGTATATTTGCTGGATATGTGTTGAGCACCGGTATGCATTGGGCAAACAAGTATCGTGCTTGGGCACTTACTGCATTTGCGGGTGCAGAGCTGAACATCAAGAAGGCAAAGGTTCCGCCTCGGTTGAGAATGCCACATCAGACGGAGAGGATGATCCTGAAATCTCCTCTGACATTCCCAATACAACAGAAGTACAAGGTTGCCAACGAGACTTTGGAAGGAATAGAGATGTCTATCGATGCAATCGGTCTGGATGCACGTGACCGCCTAATCGAAGATGAGGACTACGAGCCTGAATTGTTGCAGAGTGACGAGAAGCGACTGCTTGACGATGAAGTCGATCAGATCGCTGGTCTACTGCTCGACGATGGCCCGGAGATAATCGTCGGAGATCGGGGGGATCATGCAGGAGATGAAGATGCTAGACCGAGCTCCTCGAAAGGGAAAGGAGATGGACACTCTAAGGGCGATGAGAAGGTTGCGAAGTCCGACCTTCCACACGTGTCAGTTGGGCTACCCGGGGATGGTATTACGTACGTAAACGACGATGGCAAGGAGGTTAAGATCGACAAGGCCGGGAGACCGTATCCTGTCGGGAGGGACGGATTCAGGCTAATGAAGACATCGAGACCTCCAGAGTTCACTCCTGAAGAATGGAAGATGATGAGTAAATATTACACCAAGGAAGAGAAGGCCGAGGTGAAGGGCGGTGGCAAAAGGAAAGAGGAAGATCCCAAGAGTAAAGAGTCTGATATTTCCGCGCCGGCAGAGGCACGGACATTACAGATGCCCGGTGGTAAGAGAATTCGAGCGATGCTTCGGAACCGCTGGGGTGGAGTAGAATGGCAGTACAATTGGGGATTGCGGAAGAACATATCGAAGATCAAGAACCCAATGGATGGGAAGCACTTGGCGAGCTTGAATGGGTCAGGATTGTTGTTAATCCTGTCGACGGGGTGGTTGTTCTCATGGATTCCAAACAGTCCCAAGACGTCATGAGACGAAACGTTCAGCTTGAGAAAGAATTTGAGTGTCTGGTGGTAATTTATGCCTGGAAGTTCAAGTCTGAGGAGCGATCAAAGTCGACTCCAAACTGGACGAAGGCGGTTGCATCAGTCATGGAGAGTCATAAAGACGAAGCTGAGACAGCATCGGGGACGGATCCATCGGTCGACGAATCGACGGACCTCACCTGGTATGAATGGGAGGAGTCTGCTGAGATAGTTTCTGGAAAAGTGCCACTCGCAATGCCTGCGATAGGCGAGGACGGTGAAGCCAAGAAGTACCCATCGATGCCGTGCGTGACTTCTGAGCGAATACAGCACAGAGAGAAAGCTGTGAAAGTTGTACGATTCTTCGACGCTTTAGTATCCAGGCCGGTAGGCCGGAAAGAGATGTTGACCAACCCTGATGCATTGGCATCAATGAAGAAAGAGTGGTCGGGATTAATCGACCAGGGGGTCTTCGATCTTGGCGCGGTGCGTGAATATGACGCTGTAGCCAGAGAAGCAAAAGCGAAGGGGGAGGAAATACACATGGCTCGCGCACATGGCATTTGCGTTGAAAAGCACTCACAGTTGCCTGTTGGTGATCCTAAGAGGAAGTTCAAGGGTAGAGGCGTGTTGCTGGGGAACCAAGTGAAGAACCAAAGCTTTGAGGCTGCGATGTTTCAAGATTTGGGGAACTCTCCTGCTTCGTTTGAAGCCTCGCGTTGGGCGGATTTTCTGGGTTGTCATGATGGCTGGGATGTACAGATGGCCGACGCTGTTCAGGCGTACATACAGGCCACATTGAGAGGCACGCCGTGTTGGATTGAATTGCCACCGGAGGCCGTGCCGAGTGAATGCAAATGGGATAAGTACAGAAGACCAGTCGTCCCGTTGAGGAAGGCGCTGTACGGACACCCAGATGCGGGGACATTTTGGGAGCAGCACTGCGATGAGTCGGTGCGTGCCGTTGGTTTTGAGCCCATCGGCGAAGAATGGCCTTCAGTGTACATTCATGAGAAGCTCCAACTTGTCCTGGTTGTGTATGTCGACGACTTCAAAATGGCAGGGCCGCAGAAAAACCTTGCCCAAGGGTGGAGCATGTTGCGTACACGTTTGAAGATTGAGCCCGAGACTGGACTTGACATGTACCTTGGTTGCAATCAAAGCAAGGGAAACGTCACTCTCGGGAACGGACACCGAGTAACAACGGTGACCTATGACATGGAACAGTTCCTACGTTCCTGTGTCGACCGCTATCTTGAAGTGGCGGGCGACGTGAAGTTGAATAAGGTTGTCACCCCTGAGTTGCATGAAGAAACAAAGAATCACGTCTCACGGAAGCCTGCCAGAGAGGGGCCGTCAGTCGTGTGCAATTGGTGTAACAATCTTGTGCCCACCGACGGTTCTGCCACAGTGCCGGACCAACGGGGAGGGACTCCTGAGTTGGCCATGAAGGAGCCCGTGCGTGGACACCTTGCTCCGCATGCCGCTAGCGTACTGATGAAGTTGCTGTACGGTGCGCGGATTGCTCGCTTCGATTTGTTGCGGCAAGTGAATCGCCTAGCACGGAACGTGCATAGGTGGACTGACTCCGATGATCGGGGTTTGCATCACTTGATGTGCTATGTGCATCATACCAAACATTGGCGCATGGTCGGTTGGGTTGGAGACCCTATGGACGATGTGCACTTGGCCTTGTATGCGGACGCTGACTTTGCGGGATGCATTGACTCGCTGCGTTCCACCTCCGGTGGACACTTGAATATACAAGGGCCTAATACCCGGTTTCCGTTGTCTGGCAGCTCTAAAAGACAGGGTTGTGTGAGTCACTCCACTCCCGAGGCCGAGATTGTTGCGGCCGATGTTGCCATGCGATCGATGGGTATGCCCGCTCTCAAGTTGGTAGAGCGGATTCTCAAGAAGTCACCGAACTTTGTGTTCTATGACGATAATAAGGCTATGATCGGTGTCGTGCGATCGGGGAGAAACCCCACGATGCGCCACCTTGAGAGAAGCCATGGTGTTTGCATTTCGTGGATGCATGAGATGTTCACACGTGATTACATGTATTTGGCGTATGAGGTCACCGACAGAATGGCGGCTGACATCTACACCAAGGCGTTCAATGATGGACGCAAATGGAAACATGCATGTTTGCAGATTGGTCTACTCGACCCGAGCTTGCTGTCTGACCCGGATACCCTCAAGGCGCTCACACCTACGTGTGATCCCATAAAGGGGACCATGCAGACCGCTTCGGGGACAGTTGACGGAGTTCCAACATTTCCGTACACACACATTCCGATCATGCCCCCGGACCTATGGTGGTCTGGATTAACATCTAAAGAGGGATTGCATGAGCATGAAGGACATGATCCGGTTGTTGTTGCCAAGGGACCCAGATTGATGCGTGTGAAACCTCCACTCGCGGTTATGACACCGTTTGGGAGCAAGTGGCTTCGTTCCACTTGGTTTCTGAAGAATGGGTCATGGCTCAAAGTTGAGGATAGAGTTGACCCGGGGCTACAATGTGTGCGAATTGATGGTTGGGTTGAACGCGCAGTTTGGCAGTTTCATCCCGTACCGGTCGCTGCACCGGCGCGGGAACGGTCTCCACGGCCACGACCAATTCACGTCGGGTCCGGGGATGTTGACATGCAGTCCGTGCTGGCCGCATTTGTTGAAGAACTGTCGAACGAGCGCATAGAGTTGAAGTGTGTTAACGACCTTGCTTTGGAAACGTTGCTCCGATTGAAGTTGCTCATGCGTTGTCTGCATATCAATCACGAGCAGCTTGTCCCTGGTCGTTGTTTTGTTCCGTATCGCATTGCGGTGAAGCACAAGCCACAGTTAGCGCCGGGTATTGAACTCGCGATGGTCAAACATGACGGTGGTGTGCTTCGCGCTCCTGTTCATGTCTCGCTTCCTGGTATGAGAACTCGCACAGTCGTCACTCTTTACAGTGTTGACTTGGCTCGGCCCATCGTGCTGATGGCATGTTCCGAACCACGTAACTGGTTCACTGCTCTTGCCCGCCATGACGGGCCGCAGGTTGTCACCATAACTCTGGTTGATGACTTACTGAGCGAGTACGGGGGGAGAATCGCCAGACATGTGCTTACCAAACCTTCCGATTTGTTGTTCTTCGCCGGGCCTTGCACGGGGGGATCATCATGGGCACGCCTCAACAAGACTCGCGGAATTGACACCGCAGAGAAAATCGAGGCCAAACAAAGAGAATTTTGGAGATTATTTGAACGGTTCGTTGAGATTAAACGGCATGCCATGACAAAACGAGCTGCGATTTTGTTTGAGTTGCCTGGAAGTTGTGATTATTGGAAAGATGAGAGACTGCATGAGGTTGTGCATGATGGGACTAGTCACGAGTTTGATGGGTGTCGCTATGGCTTGAAACAAAGATATGCAAAGAAACCCATGCCAATCAAGAAACCATGGAGAGTTGTCTCATGGAACTTTGAACTTGGTGGCTCGTTGTCTAAGAAATGCAATGGAAACCATGAGCATGGACCTTGTGCTGGTCGTGAAACCAAAGAAACCCAGTTGTACACGTCAATAATTGTGGGTGTGATCCTTCGCCGTTTTCGTGCTCGAGCAAGGTGCCTCAAACCGGCACCGTTGAAACTCGCTCTTGCTTGCATTACGCGAAGGAGATCGCGGAAGCACCAAGCTACTGCGAGCGAAATCTGCACCACCCCAACTGCACAACCGAGGTGCTGGGTCAGTCCCGAACCTCTGGTGCATACGGGGAGCTGGGTCAGTCCCGAACCCCAAGCTTCAAGGAGGAGCTGGACGAGTTCGTCACCTCAATCTGAAGCTGGGATCGTATTGGGACAATTCCGTGGCTTCATTTGCAGCTGCTTATTTTGGGTATTCCTGGTTCTGGAGAATATCATCAAGATGACTGCCAATCCGACTGTCGTCAATACGAATGAGTTCTTCTGCGTGCCTGTCGGGAAATCTAGGCAAGCAGCAATCTTCTTGGGAAATTTGGTGAAGAACGCCATCGAGGAAGGCAAGAGGATACCCAAGAGGATGGAGATGAGCAGCGACCTGGGTATGTGCGTGAAGTGGATCGAGGACATCGGCGTCCCCGCTATTTATGCATACTCTGCGTACTATTCTGCCAAGGGCCGCGGGATGATGAAAGGTGAAGGGCAGTCTATGAGGGTTGCCTTGGAGTTCATCAGCAAAGTTTTCGGACAGCTTTCCGCCGACGAATGTATGCTTGGATGGAGGGAATTCTGCAGCAAGGGGAAGAAGATTGTGTCGGCGCTGAACCAACTTTGCGGTGAGGCAACGATGCTGGCGAAGAACCCCGAGTTGCTCAACGTAACCAAGTACTGCATTGAAGGGGCGGATATGTTGAGATCAATTGCGAACATCTGGGATCTCGCATTAGGCGTGGCCGAGGACAACGATGAACGGTCGTTCAAAGCAGCATTCCACCAGAACACCCCGGTTGGGGAGGTGTACAAAGAATTCGTCAACGACGAGTCATCTAGGGCATCGTCATCGAGAAGGTGGAGGAGCTCTGAGGAGTTCCAGACGACTGCAGAGTTTGAGAGGCACGACCGGAGAATCGCAAGATACAGAGATCGAAACTGGGGGAAAGTGTTCACGTTGAGCGTGATCAAGGCTCCCAAGATCGACTCCTACGGTCGTGGTTCCAAGGACGACTACCAGAAGAATTGGGACCTTGGGTTGGTCTACCAGAATGAGCTGCAGGCATCGATGAAGAACCTCGCATATGCACTGAGGAGGGATGAGAATGCCAGCCAGAACAACCTATTGCGCTGGATGATCTGTGGGTCAACCCCCAGTGACATCTCTGATGCGTGCATAGGAGCGGTCAATTCGCTCATGTGCGTCGCTTTCATTATGAGGAGATTGCAGCCATTACTCGGTGAGAAGGACTCCAAAGATCAGTCGTATACAGCTTATTTCCGTCCAGACAAAAGGGAGCTGAACGATCTCTACCGGGAGATTGAGTACGCCAGGGATTTCCTATGGTGCATCGATATGATCTATGAGTCGAAGCTGCCTGCGATGAACATCAACTCCATCAGTTTGGCACCGCACGCGGCTGACAGGGCCGCTGAGAACCAAGATCGGCGCAAGTGGGTAAGTTGGATGAAGGAGATCGAGAAGAAGGCAGAGAAAGACGTCATGATCGAATTCTTCCAGAATAAATACTGCACGGTTCATGAAATCGAGAGGGAACTGGAGAAGTACCCCGAGGATTTCGTGGTTGGGGAGGAGCCGACGTGGTGGGTGATGGGCTCATCGAAGACGGAGCCGCCACGGAAGACGGAGCGACAGCAGAAGTCGGCATCGAGCTCCGGACAAAGGAGTCAGACCGCTGGTGGGTCAGTCCCCCAGCCGGGAGCTCCAAGTGGGGGGTCACAAGCCAGCGATGCTGTCAAGATTGACAACGAGATCATTGACTCCATTTTCCGAATGAACTCTGGCGGTGACGACGACAGATGGATGATTATTAACCCAACTGCTGGACATGTTACCTACACTTCATTCGAAGGGGGTATTACTTTGGGCGGCGCGACTGTCAATGTGAAGTTCAACATAGACAATAATACGGGGTACCCAATCCTACAAACTGTATTTGGGCCGTGTCTTGCAGAAGGCAAGAACGCAACGTATTGGGAGTGTATGCTGAGATGCCTGACCTCTTCACTATTACACTTCGAGGAGAAGACCAGCGCGGAGAAAATCATCCTTTCCTATGTTGGGAAGGGGAATGCGGCATGGCTACAGCTGTATGCTTTCTTGTGTGCCCAAACAGGATGCTTGTTTACTGGACGCCTTCCGGGCGCCAAAGCCATCAACGCGTTGATCCAGGCGGAGAGGAACCCGGACAATGCACCTGGACAGTTGAACCGGATTATCAAGAGGCAGAACAAGGGGCCCATCGGTGAGGCGACGGTTCGCGACATGATGACCCACAAGAAGAGCTTCTTGGTCCTGGATTGGCCCCTGAGGGCCGTCAACTCGAAAGGGAGCACGAAGACCCTCCAGATGATGGTCAACGAACAGGGATGGACAAACATCGAGGAGAGATCATACTATGGGTCGAGTGAGCAAGTCTCCTCACCCAACGATACGTTGAATATCATCTCCCGATTGCAGAAGCTGGACAAGCTCATCGCTGAACGGCGGAGGCGAGACATGGATGACTCACCTATGTCGGTGCACATTTGGATGTCGCTATACGATTGGGTGTGCATGAGAGGATGCGGATGGCAGGTGACCGCCAACCCCATCATCGACTCCCTACAGAAAGCGATTTCTGACCTCGTCAGCACATGCAAGGGCTTGGTCGTGGTGTGCGTGAATCGCGATGTTGCTTTCCATGGTGGAAGAGGGGACTTGGGGACGATCGCCAATAAGGTTAGCGAGATCTGCAAGGCGGCAGGCGCGCTGGTGACCGAGAACGATCGCCTGTGGCGCGTGGTTCATGCGCTCACAGGAAAGAACTACAAGATCCCTGGGAGCTCGAACTTGCAACATTTCCTCTTGAAGCGACTGCTGATTGAGAAATCCATCGATGCGGTCGCACCAAGCAACGCGTTTGTGCGTGAGCTGGAGGAGACGTGCATAAACGAGCCCGACCTTCGATTCAACATCCCGAAGAACATGGAGGAATCGAAGGTGAAATTCGAGTACAAGCCGACCTTCACTGCACAGTCGAAGAGGAAACAAGAGCAGCAAGATGAAGGACACGGCGAGCAGGATGCTTTTGGGAAAGCCGATGTCGGTGATCAACGTCTTCGATGGTATACGGTCACGGAGCTCAGCAAGTTTATCTGCGAACTTTGCGCTAAAGAGATGCAGATGAGCAAGTCGAAGGTGCTCGGACCGAATTCGAAGTACAATCCCTCTTCTTGCGTGAACTGTTGCGCGAACTGGAACGCGGACACGAACGGTATTGCAATGTCTATCGAGGGGAAGAAAATGTACACGCGCCTCTTCGCGGAATGCGTGGTGGCAATCCCCGACCTTCAAAACCTCATGGTGGACGTCAACAATATCCAGGCCATGATCACGATCATACGGGAGCTCGCGTATTCAAGGCTGAAGAAGGAGCTTTCTCACGTTGGATTCGTGAGCATGACTGTGGATCAAGCAGCGCAGTTCTACAACAACGGTCACGGGAAGCAATTGTGCGCATCCCGGGATGTGTTCGTGTGCAAGAATTCCGAGGGAGTCGAGGAGAGGATGTCTATCTTCCTGATAGACAAGGATCTTGGCAATGTGGCATATTCGTCCTGGATCAAGAGTGTGCTCGACCAAGGAACGATGTATGAACTCCTGGGACAAACCACGAACGAGGAATCCTTGGGAGACGTCGTCGAGATGGTGTTGGGATTCTTTGAGGTGATGTCGTACTTCCAGCACGAACTGCCACTGTGGAAGGATGCATGGAAGATCAAGAGGGAGTTCGAGCAGTCAATAGTGCGACACCTCGCTGGGAACGTGACCCACACGACGGGCCAGAACAGAAAGCGGAACAAACCGTCCGCACAGCTCGGCGTGCCCACGAAGGAGGTGCTTGACATCATGAACAAGGTCAAGCCCAGACATCCACGATCCCTGATCACCGAGCCCTCTGCACAAGGTTCCAAGAGAAAGGCCACGGAGGGCGAAGATGAGGGTCTTGGTCAAGCACCAGACCCGAGTCGAAGTTCTCAGCCCAACGCTGAGAAGGAAGACAAGAAGCAGCGAGTGCTCGACGGGCGGAGAGCGGCACTAGGATTCCTGGAGTCAATGGAGAAGTGCATGGGAGATATGGGGATCTGCAAGAAGTGCGCGAACCTGGCCCACGACGGCGACTGCAAGGACATTGAGGAGGCTGCTGGAACTGAGAAGGCGATGAAGATGCTCCGTGAGCTACTCAGCAGCGACCCTGTTTCATCTGATGAAGACATGGGGGATACGGAGGAACCGTCCTCATCAACGTCCAAGGAAAGAAAGAAAGGAGGGCGAGCAGGGAAAGAAACAATTGAGATGTACAGCTACACCATTAACTTGGTGGAGATGGCCGACACAGCTGAAGGAGGAGAGCTACAATGTGGCGGCGTCGACCTCACCTACAACCCGTGCGGGGACAGTAGGACATTCAAGAAGACGCTCGAGATGGGATGCGACACCATCCCGTGCTACATCCCGAAGTACGGCGACATAATTGATGTGCATATGCCACGGGCATACGCGTCTATTGTTGACCCCAGGTACTTTCCCAGAGGTGCAATCCTAGAGCAGGTGGACGTGATGCAACTTGGCAAGAGTGTCAACTTCTGCGTTGCTCCTTTCGACGGTGCTCCACTATGCAGGATTGGTGATGATCGCTCGGTATTTACCACAAGGGACCAAGCAAACCAGCTATCTCACGACCTATGCAGAGTCCTTCGACACAAAATCGGCAATTGCCGAAGAAGTGCTTTCAGGTGCGACGAAGGTGGTTGGGTCGACATTGATGCAGTCATTGACGACCAAAACAACGACATATTCCCACATAACACCTCGAGAGCGAAACGATACATGGGCATCATGGAGGTGATCAAGTGGCAGGAATCCGGACACAAGAAATCGAGATTTCAGGTCCTGGCAGCAAGGTTTCCGAGCATCATGAACCCGAACGACACCAGGGCGGCCAGGGAGGAAATGACCAAAGCTGGCGTGGATCGGGACGACATCGACAGGATGTTCAACAGATGCGATGGATGGTATAGACCTTGGTGCATTCGAGTCACAACTGGTCATAGTGATTTTGGATTCATGAGCTCATCCGCACTGGCGAACAGGTATTCCGCAAGAATGGGTGATTCTCTCGGAGGAGCGTTCCATGTGACGTATGTGGAAAACCTGCCAAGCATCGTACGCTGCCGTCAGGATCCAAAGCTCGCCTAAGGACAGCTGAATCACGCCACGAGAGCTGTGTCAACAAGAACGCTGTCGTTTCTCTACGACAGCTGTCGTGTGGCAAGGACAGCTGTCGTGAAGCATATAACGCTGCCGTTCGCGGGCAAACGCTGTCGATTCACCACGACAGCGTTCAGCAACGCACGACAGCGTGTAGAAGGGCGCAGATGCGACAACGCTCATTGCACAAGGGGCCGCGTTGAGTTGCAAATGGCTAAGAACATTTCCATGGCTTGCAAGGAAACAATTTCGATACGCCGCGGCTCATTCATCGTTTAAAGGAACGCGATCGTGGTGAATCGACAGCGTTCATCAACGAGCGGCAGCGTAGATGTTGCACCGACATGCAGCGGGCGCAGCGATGTCGTTTGTAGTGAAACGCTCTCGACGCGCTGCGACCTATTGCGCGAGTGGCCTCTTTGTCATGGCCAAGAACATTTTCCATGGCTTGCAAGGACACGCCGTCGATACGCCGCGGCGCACATGCATCGTTTGCAAAGAACGCTGTCGGCTCACCTCGACAGCGTCCGTCGGGCGATGGCAAGCCACGCAGCGGAGAGTGACAACTTTGCAGGTTGAGCCTGTTGCTCTTCGCAAGTGCGAACTGAGCCAGGGGAGAGTGACAACTTTGCAAGTTGAGCCCGTGTTTCTTTTCGCTGCGTAGCAAGGCAGAGCCAAGCGCAGATCTGCAGACCAGCTTGAGCCAAAAAAATGAGGGCTTCCACAAAAGTATTTCAAAAACCCTACTGTAGTCCTGCCATGTGCTATACATATATGCATAAACACACATGCGCAAATAAGCCTATATACCTGATCACGCACGGACATCAGGTGGAGTAAGAAACGAACAAGTTGCTGTGTGTTGTGGTGCGTTCGGTTTTGTGTGTCCACATGTGAAGCAAGCCACCACGCGTTGCGGTGCGATTGACTTCTTCATGAGCAGCGCGCGTGCTTCGGTTTGTAAGCGCGCGTCGGGGTGTGGGTGCGTCTGCGCCCGCGTCGCCGCACCAGGTTTGTCTGCGCCGGCACGCGTGTGTGTCTGCTGGTCTCCGCGTTCCGTTTGTGTGTGCATGTGGGCGCGCGCGCGCTCTCGCGTCTGCTACGCGCGCGCCTTATAAGCATGTGTCTGCGCACGTGCGCCGCGTGCATCTTTGCGCATGTGTCGCGCTTGCACGCGCTGCGCATGACTATGTCTCGCCGCGTGCGTCTGTTCTTGTGGCCGGGTGGGTCTGAGCTTGCGCTACCCCTTATTTGTCTGCAGGGCTTGGGACCCGGGGATGGGTGATGACAACACAAAACTTTTGTTTCGGCGTCTTTACTCAGAAAGGGTCGAAAAATAATCAGTAGCGACGTTCGAAGAGTGTAGAGACCCAACCCTTGTTTTGCAAAATCGGGTGTAAGAAAGAAAGGCCCCCAAACCAGGTAACCTGCACGTTAGTCAAATAAGATGGTCACAAAAGCTGCCCCAGAAACAGAGCGATGAGACATTGGACATTGAGTTCAACTGCGCTGGCCTTTTCTGCTTTCAGGCTTGCCAACCAAAGAAACCTAGACTCAGGGAAAGGGGCCTCTTTACTTTTTTCACACTACACTCTGAAAAGGTAGCCACCCAACACGCAAGCAAAGCCGCAGCTGCGACGCTTTGGGCGTCAAACGTTCAGGACTGACGCTCGGCAGCAAAGATGTTTTTCAAGGGCTGTTTGGGCAGGCCATGCGCCGACCCCGTTCGAAGCGCAAGCCTAAGAATAGAAAATATCGCTGATAAGTGCGCTCAAGCACCGTAGCCGAATGACACCGCACAGCGATGTGCTTGAGGTATCCTAGAAAGGATTCATCTTGAAAGCAAGATGTTGTCAGACGAGCATTAAGGCGTGTGCGTTTTGCATCTTGCCCTATGTGCAATAGCATATGGTGTTTCGGCCGCAGCAAAAAGAGGCGTTTGCCTTCCTGTACACAAAAGGCAGCCAGCCACTGCCAGCACTGCAAGTGGGTCACGATAGAGTTGTGCACTTCCTGCGCAACCGCGATTGTTTGTTTTTTGACTTGGACAAGCAAGCATGTCCTCAGCGTCTCTTTGCGGGAGCAAAATGTCGTTGCGGTCCAGTAGGTGCAAAGCCCGGTACAAGCTCCAGCAGCAGCAAGCTATCAATTCCAGAGGGGTGTCCTAGACGCTCATGTCAGGGGTGTTGCGATTCTGAAAAAAAACACATGCGACAAAAAGAAACAGCTTAGGGTTGCACCCGAGGTGAGGCCTCTGCGAACTCAGTTGCTTTCTTCGAAATGTACCACAAGTAGCATTTGATGTTGGCAGCTTTGAACGCACTCCCCAACTCCGGGAACTGGGACGGCTTGTCGAGCCCAGTGTTCGCAGGAGTGAATCGTTGGAAAGGAACGCGCATGCCCTGGGATTTCAAGGCTCGCTTCATGGCCACACTGAACTTGGACAATTTCTCAGCTAGGTCACTGCCCGCCAATATGTCTCGGGAAATCCATAGGCCCAACACGCTGCTAATGAGCAGCTTTGCAGTTCCTAAATAAATTGTATGCATCGGGTCACGAAAAACGGTTCCCAAGTGCCACCCTGGCATAATAGCCCATGGGCTCACCCTTGGCGATGACCGGAGATACTCCTCATTACCTCAGCGGCTTTGCCCGACTGCACCAACATGCCCGTTTGCCCAAGTCCCTGACTGATGGTAGTGTTGAGGTACGGCGCGTCGTCATAAAAATCTTTGTAGTCCATCGAAGGGTCCCAATCTTTATGCTGCTTGGCGGCGCCACAAGATTCACAAATTTTGGCATGCTGGTAGGAACGGGAAAAATAATTGCACTGTAAACGTGCTTTGGCATCAGCTTTCATCCCAAAATAGGCCATTCTCCATCCGTTGGCAATGACGGTTCCTGCCAGATCACCCCGTTCACCGGATAGGCCCTCGCCCAAAGCACCAACGCTTGGAAACACCCCAAGAGATGCCTGAGACATTGACCACGCCAGCACCCGTGCCACCGTCTCGTGCACATCATCCCTGACCTGCAGCTAAGGGCATCGCGGCAAACCTCCCCAACAGCAAGGTGTACTTCGACAAGTTCAAGCATGCAACTTGGTGCGCGTGGCGCCTTGGCGTCAACCATGGCTGAGTGGGGGATTATGCAGCAAGGAAACTTGGTGTCCCACACCTAAGCTACACCCCAAGCACACACAAGGTTCAAGACTGCCAAGCAAAAGGTGTATTTAATGTAGGCCAGACGCTGACCCTTTTCCAAACACTGAAGCCATGCTCCAAACCAGGTATTCGCAGTTGCTGTAGAACTCAGCACCATCCAGATGCAGCAGACAAGGGATCAAACCTAGGCAGAATGACAAAGGGTGCCCATCAAAGGGTGTAGGTACCAAATAAAATTACTATCGGACAAGAAACGTTTCCGGTCAATAGGAGTAGGGTCCATCAGCACTTCGTGTTGCGACCACTCATCAAAGCAACTGCAGTGATCCCAAAAGTTCTTCAAGTCGTCTTCCGACCGGTTGCCGAGCATGGACAGCGAAAACTGGCAGGGGAAAGCCACGTTTTGTGTGAGAGATAAACTGCGAACTGTGGACACATGCGCCTGGTACTCCCCGGCCATAGCCACGTGATGTAGGATTTCATGAGGGAGCACGAAGGGGACTGACACGTCTTGAAGTCCAGCTTTGCCAGGAACCTCAAGGACAGAAAGCTATTTGCCCTTGTGTGCCCCAGAGAACAAGCAAAATCGCCAATTGCATCCTAGGCGCGTGAAGCTTTATAGCTACCCTATAGGGAGCCAACTGGAAACCATGTATGTGCCGCAACCACCGGTGTAGGTCACGCTCTTGGTTGCTTTCGCATGACCCGTGGGCCCCCAAACTTCCAAAGGCCACCAAAGCGGGGTTCTGCATGTTGTCTTTCAGGTTTGCCCTTGCCAACGTGGCGCACTCTGCGATAGTAGAGCGACCAGATCCAATCATGCCTAAGAATCGGGTGGAAGTGAAACAGGACCGTGGGACAAGCGTTTGCTGGCTAATGCCATGTAAGCGGCTGATGTACTCTTCAGCAGTGTTGCAGTGAGGCAAGGACTCGTAGGGGGCCCGTCTCTCCGGCATCCTGGAAAGCAGTCAAAATCACTAAAGTAGGAGGCTTGCAAGTCACCACTGCCTGCGTGCATGATGGTCACGAGGAGGAAGTTGTTTGGGAGAACCTGCAACAAGGGACAGGAAGTTTGGCAGTTACAGTTGAGTCAGAGCAAATGCATCATGTTTCCAAAACTCGGGCCCCTGTGAGACTTTTTCCGAGAAAGCGGTAGATGCGGCTGTTGCCATCTAATGTCCAATAACCCCCAAGAGCAATCACACTCACAGGCGTCCAGTCGTTGAGAAACCGAGGAACATATGATGATGAACAAGCATAAGTTAGCAATTGGTTCCCGTGTTCAGATTGCCTTTCCCCCATAACTGCAGCCAGCATTTTGCTGGCACAGCTGTAAGAAACCGCGCGCCCTAGGAACTACGCGGCAGGCTCTGCAGAGGACTTCTCACCCCCAGAAGCTTTGGCCGACTTCGCAGACTTCGGCGCCTTGGCCTTTTTTTCTTTCAGGCCTCGTTGGAGGGCTTGAGCAGCAGCCTGCGCCATGACGAGTGTTTGGCAAAGAGTTGTGTTTACACCTGATTTGCCAGCCCTGCCTTAGCCTTGTTGTTGAACCACTCCAACTTCCCTTCGATCCTCTTCAAGGTTGCCTGGTACTTTGACTCGTCATTCACCTTCGACAACACGAGCGGCTGCAGCTCAGAATAGAGTTGCTCCATTTTCACTGAGAAGTCCATCAGCTCTGAAACCAATGCCCCCCCATACTCGACGTGCCCAAGGGAGATTGCGTGTTTCCTGGCTTCCCCAGCAGCTTTCAGCGTCATCTCCAGCTTTTCCTGGCCACACCTTGGCTTGGAAAGAGGATGTGACATATACAGATTTATATAACTAAAGGTTCAAGATCAGAAGTTTGCAAGGGAATCCGACACAGCGAAACGAGACAATCGTGCAGAAACGTGAGGCCCCGGCTCCCAAACCTCTTTTGGCTTTAGGACTTCGGGCTCTTTGTTTGCTTTGATCGGCTTCGGCTTCGTCACTGGGTTCACCGGCGTCAATGCGTTCAACAGGGCTTTCTGGTTCTGAGCATCAACAGCAGGCATGTTGCCTGGCCCCAACATCCCCCCTTCTTCCAGCAAGACGTTGGCCAACTCCGCATTGCCGCTGTCCCTGATGGTGGCTTCAGCGGACTCTTCGCAATCAGTCCAATGTTGGATCTTTTTGGGGTCCCTGACGTAGACGTACATTTCCTGCAAGACAGAACTTGACTACTCAACACCCCCCTCACGTTTGGAACGTCTTCGAAAACAATTCGGGTCTGTGTCAAATATGGGGGCCGGGCTTCAATAAAACGCGCCAACTTCACATCACTCCTCGGTGTCGCCCTCAAAATCCTCATCCCAGTACCACAGCCCGTTCTCTTTTCTTTTTCGGACCAGTTGATCTGCTTTCCTCGGGCGAGATCAAAGTGGAACGGTTTGGGAGGGGGGCTTAAATACATGAAAGGACAAGAGTGTTAATCATCCCCTGCAAAAATGAAGAACGTTTTACAGTTCAGGGCTTCCGTGGTTCCACCCCCGGAAAAGAATGGTCAAGGAAAGCACGGTCAAGGGTTTGGGGGATACCTAGTCGCAACCCCACACACGCACAAAAAATGGCAAGGTTTTGGGGGAGGAATTGGGGGGTCACACAATCGGAGAGGGCTTGGATGATCGCACCCTGTAAAAAGGGGGGGGGTTACCTGTTCGCTCGCAGAAGCTGCGCGTGGAAACCCTCCAAATTTCTGGGAATTTTTGGGGGTTCCGTTGCGCCACACAAGGCCCCCAAATGGGTTTCCGTGGCCGCGGGCCTTGCAACCGGGACCTTAACCCTGCAAAATTCAGGGGTTGCAACCCCAGAAAAAATGGGAACAAAGGCGGCAACATGTGTTTCGAAACAAGTGTGCAGCCCAGCTGCTCCGCTGGATACTGGGTTTTCAAGTCCCGCACCTTGACCGCCACAAGGCCGGCGAGGCTCCTGGTGGTCGTCGCGACCCTCCGCTTGAAGCTGATTTCCACCCTTGGCTTCTCGGCCAAAATCAGCGAATCGCACAAACATAAAGAAGGGTGTTTGGTATCTTGTTGCAGCCGGGCTTCTTGCTCCAGTCTTCTGATTGGCGTAGCCATTCGTTGAACAAATCAACTTTATCTTTTGCGTACACCGGCGCTAGCGCTTGTGGAAACACGGATCGGTTGCAGCATTGCCTGCTAAAGCGATCCCAGTGCTTTTTGTGGCTTTTTGAGTTTGCACGCACAAGCTGGGTTGCCTGCTCGGAGGCAGCCACGACCTCTGCTGCTGCCTTTTTTGACGTTGTTTCCTGCACGGCTGGCTCTGACTCAGCCAGCTCACTGTCGGTGCTTTCGCCTTCCTCTTGCTCCTGCAGCTCTTCTTCCTGCAACGCTGCCTCGCTCTCCGCTGCCTCGTTTTCCGTTGTTTCTGCCTCGTTTTCCGCGTCAAACGCTGCTTCCTGTTCTTCTTCGGTTTCCTCACCATCTCCTGCTTCGCTGCTGCCAGCATCGAGCTCAGCAGCGATGTCCTCATCATCGCTGCCTTCACCGCCTTTGGCTGCCTCCTCTTGCTCCTCATCTTCCTTCGCGTCTCCTCCACCTTCCTTATCATCTCCTTCATCTTTCTCCTCTTCACTCTCATCACTCATCCCTCCAAGGCTCAGCGACTCGCTAGGAGGAAGCCCCAGTTCCTCCTCCAAAGCATCACTCAAAGCCTTGGCCGACAGCTTCCCCATGTAATCTTCCACAGACATCCCTGCCTGCTTGGCGTCCTCCAGCGTCTTTCTCATTTTGTCAATGTCCGCCAGCGCGCTTGAGGAGGCGGATGCCTCTGAAGGGACTGGGGTCTCCCGGCTCCTTTTGGGTGGCGGGGTCAAGGCCGCTGAAAGCTTTGAGATCTTCTCGCCTGTCCTTGTCGAAGCTGGGTCTGCCCGCGAGCTCCGCTCAGGGGTGATGAGGTCAACACTCGCTGCTCCTGCTGCCATCTTCTTCTTCTTCTCGCAAGCTTCCAGCGCTGCCTCCGCTGCTCTTCTCCCCCTTCCTGCCAATTCCTCAGCCTCCTCAACTTCCTTCTTCTCCTCAGCTTCCTCTGTTGTCTTCTGCTGCTGAGCAACCTCCTTAGCCTTCTTCTTCTTCTCCTTATCGGCTGCCTCTGCCCGTGCTTTCCTCTCCTCCTCAGCCTCCTTCGCTCTCTTCTGCTCCTCAGCAACCTCCTTAGCTTTCTTCTTCTTCCTCTTCTTCTCCTCCGCTGCCTCTCCTTGCGCTTTCTTCTCCTCCTCAGCCTCCTTTGCCCTCTTCTTCTCCTCAACCTCCTTAGCTTTCTTCAGCTCCTCAGCCTCCTTAGCTTTCTCCTGCTCCTCAGCAACCTCCTTAGCTTTCTTCCGCTCCTCAGCCTCCTTAGCTCTCTTCTTCTCCTCAACCATCTTTGCCTTCTTCTGCTCCTCAGCCTCCTTGGCTTCCTTAGCTTTCTTCTGATCCTCCGCCCCCTTAGCTTTCTTCTTCTCCTCAACCTTCTTCGCCTTCTTCTGCTCCTCAGCCTCCTTAGCTTTCTTCTGCTCCTCTGCTTCCTTAGCTTTCTTCTTCTCCTCAACCTCCTTAGCTTTCTTCTGCTCCTCTGCTTCCTTAGCTTTCTTCTTCTCCTCAACCTTCTTCGCCTTCTTCTGCTCCTCAGCCTCCTTGGATTTCTTCTGCTCCTGCGCCTTTGCTTTCTTCTGCTCCTCAGCCTCCTTTGCTTTCTTCTTCTCTTCGGCGCACTTTGCCTTCTTCTCCTCGGCCTCCTTGGCTGCTGCTTTGCTTCCCTGCGCATGCTGCGGAGCGCCCTTCTCTTCGGCCTCTTCTGCTTTCTTCTCTTCTTGGCCCTCCTTCGCATCCTTCGCCTTCTTCTTCTTCCCGTCCTTCACCTTGCGCCGCTCCTCATCTTGCTTCTGCTCTTCACCTCCTTTCGCTCCCTTCTTCTCCTCAACAGCCTTCTTCTGCTCCAGCTCCTTTGCTGCTGCTTGCTTCCTCTCCTCAGCCTCTGGGATCCTGTTCTTCTTTTTTGGCTCACTTTTTGCAACCTCAGCTTTTCTTTTTTTGTCCTCTGCCTCTTGTTGGCTGTTCTTCTGCTTCTTGTTCTCCTTCTGCGCCCCCACCTCCTCCAAATGTCGCTTTGTTCGGGCGGTTGGGCTGGTTGATGAAGAAGCTGGAGAGCTTTTGCCACGCACCCTGTGCTCAGGCTGCTCAGCGGCAGCCGGCATTGGCGGAGTCTTGGCAGGCCTATCGAGAGCAACTTTGTACTTCTCCCAAAAGGCCGTCTTGTCCTTTTTGCGGGGGTCCGTCATCCTAGGGCACCACGCCTCAAAGAGCCAAGAAGGGCTGAATGCGGACCCCGGTAACGATTGACGAGGCAATCTCTGAACCCACACAGTATCCTTTGCTATGGAGAATAGGAAGATTCAACAAGATTAGATGTGGGCTTTTTTGTTTGGCCAAGACACCCACCAAAACTGGGTTTGGTTTCTCAGCATCAGCAAACTCTGGCGGGCTCGTTTGGCCGGCAAAAAGAGCCACCGCGCAGGCTAAATGAGCCTGCCCCTTCCTTGAATCAGCATCGCCAGCATCAGAAACTCATCCGCAGATTCAACAAGGTCAGACGTGGGCCTTTTTTTGGTCAAGAAACTAATTTGAAGATTGATCAAGGTTCGATGTGGGCTTTTCGGCCGTGAAACTCATTTGAAGATCCAAGCGGGCTCCACCACAACAATATGTTTGAAGGGAATCCCCACCAAGACAGATCCAGGGCCAAGGGTTATCCAGGGCCAAGGGTTTTCGTCAAAAGTTTTCGGTGTTCTTTGCATTAGAAACAAAAACAACGCGTGCAAATTGATTGACTTTTTGGGGGGGATACAAGTCGCGGCTGTTCTCTCCAGGTCGCGGCTGAGTTCCCTACAGGTCGCGGCTGCGAAAATACGAAACCAGTTTAAAACAAACGAGAAAACACGCCGTGTCGCCTGGTCCATGATGTTTCAGCACGAAGCGAGGCATACCTGCAACAATGCCAGTCGAGCTGAGGACTGGAGGACTTGGGCAACTGTGGCCTTGGGCACTCCTGGATGACCACGAGGCCTGCCGGGCAGGATAATTGACAATCGTTGGGAACAAACATGGAGGAGCTGATGGAAATAACTGACAGCAAGCTCTTTCCCTTTTTCCCCTGAGCTCCATCGCACCAGCCATTTGTCAAGGCCTATGCGAATCATGAATTTACGAGTCCCAGCGCGAAACTTGCGAAACTGGGGTGACATTACCCTACCGATAGCGAGGATTCTCATCGAGGTGGCACCCAGACAAGTTATACCAGATATCACCCATGAGTCAAAAAGTCAAGCACCGGCCTCAAATTAGCCTGCTTGATCCATGACGCACTTGCACGGTGATTACTTGGAATGCTCTTCGCGGCTTTCAAATTGTGCCGAATTGTGCGCTTGGCCTCACGCCGGATTTGATCGGCATGTCGGGTTCGGACTTTTGCGAGCGCCACCCCAAACCTGGGCACAGGACCGAGGCCAACCCTGTCGTGGCAGTGTTTGGGCAAACGCATGTGACTTGGCGGCAATCAACTTAGCGGAGGGCCATGGAGGGTACGACTGGCTTTGTTTGAGGTGTGCTCCCCCTTTGATCCGCAAAACACCTCGCCCGTCCACGTATCTTTCCACCATGCGGGTGGATGGGTCAGCAGAAGAGGGCTGCTCGAAGTCAAGGATGTCGGCAATCTCTGGTCGATCTGGGGACACATGTTTCAAGCAATGTTCAACTGACTTTAGCAGGAAACCCTAAACATTTACAAGGTTGGTGGGACCAGTAGGCAGACCAATGTTGAACACCGTGCCCAAAAACAGTAAACCAGTTCACGCGACTTCTGTGTAAGCCAATTGTTCTGTGTGATGTGTGTAAAGAGGATGACCCTGAAAGCATAGAGTTCGCGCAGAACAAGCGCCGGGCTTTGGATTGACTTTCAGCCGAATTTTAAGGGGTCAACCGCAACATGAGGCCAAGTTACTGCTGTACAGCCACGTGGGCTTTTGGCTCGGAGCACCATAATTGCCCATCCTGACGTGCTGGCGGACGATGTTGCTCATGCGGGCCCACTCCTCAAACTTGGGGTGACGTTCCATCAATGATCCCTTCGGCTGTTCCAGGACTACCCAGGCAGAAACAGACATTGCGATCATGAGTACGATCAGGGTCCGACAAAGGAGCTGGTTCCCGTCTTTGACAAAGCCAACTGATTCATCACCGCACGGCCGCAGCGCCGAACGCATGCTTGTTCCGCGACTCCTAGATTTGCAGATCACAAACACTGAAGTAACAGGTCGCAGAAAGATGCTACAAGGGTTCGAGTGACTTACCAATCGACAGAGTGACTTACCAATCGAAAACGAACCAGCTTTAGGTCAGGATGCAAGTATACAAAGCTGCTGCAAACAGGGGCAGCTAGGCTGCCGGAGCCAATCTCCAAGCGCGCCGCCTGATAACAGGCGTGCAGGAATCCCTGGCTCGTAAGCAGGTTCATTCCAACATCGTCATAGCGGATGTCGTAGGCCACGGCCTTCCTGCTCTCCTGGCGCAATTCGCAAATGTTTGGCCAGCAATTGCTAATTGCTAAGGACACCATATAAACGGTTATCTAAGTTCTCTAGGGGGGGCTCCGTCTTTTACACAAGGGGCTTTTCAGTGTTGGTGGCTCAAGATTGCACAGAGCTTGGCACGCCTCAGTGTTATCACTTTGAAACAACTTGAGCTTGCTTGTGAGAAACAAAGCCTCATTCTAGGACAAAGGAAATTTGTTTGGTTCGCAAAAGAGTAAGAGAAAGAGAAAGAGAAAGAGAGAGAGAAAGAGAGAGAGAGAGAGATACCTATCCTTAATCTCGCCGAGGGTGACACTCATGTCTCCAGCGAAGCTCTCAAAGTGTTGGATAGTGTCGCTGGGGTCGAACTTGAACTGCTTGTCAGCGAAGATCATGCTAACGATCAATGCAACAACCTTGTTGGTAGATCCCGCCGCGACCAAACAGTTGTTAACGCTTTATGCTTCAAGTTGGCGACAAGAAAGCCCTGCGAGATAAAGCACTTGCCCCAAAGCCAAGGGTCTGCCGGGGCCCGCATCACTCTAAGTCCTGCAAGAATCCACCTCTTCCGCTTCTCGCGGTAGGATTTGCCCATCTCAGGAGCATCAGCCCGAAGATGAGCTGGCGCCTTGGCGAGCCGGTCCTTCAAGCTCTGGCGGCCTGGCTTGCCTTTGCCCATGGCTGGAAGCTGGGAGGGCTAGGGGCCTGGCAGAAACACCGCAAAAGCGAAAAGGCTTGAGCAGTGTACCATTCAGTGGCAGCCATTTAGTGGCAACCCAGTTGGCAACCATTGAGTGGCAACCAGTGGCAACCACCTACTGGCAACCAGTGGCAGGGACACCCCTTGCGACTGAGGGGTTTGACTGCTTCACCCGTTTGTCGAAGGCGTTTTTTTGTGGTTGAGAAGAATACGGGCCAGAGGCCAACCAAGTTTACCCGCCCCCTTTTCAACGGCACCCTAGCCCGTTGGAAAGAAGGAGAAGCAACCCTGTCTACTCCACCCCCTTTGGAAAGCACTCTTGCTGGTCCAAAAGAATGGGAACCAAAAGAGAAGCGTCTTACAAGGAACGGCTTGAGCTATTGCAAAAAAAGAAGCCGACTAGAACTAGAAGAGGCATCCAAGTAAGGGGTGTTCGGGGGATTTGTGTTGGTTGATGCGATGAATATAGAGATGCTCTTCAGTTAGCCGCTATGGAATAAGGCCCTAGAAGAAGGCATTTGTTTAGGGGGGTGCTGCGGGGTGTGTTTTTTGATTGTAAAGCAAAGGGTGAGCTGAACACCTCGTTTTGCATGGACACAGAAACCTGAAGACAAATCAAAGGTCCGTCCTCAAAATGCCACAGGGTTTCTAGGGTTGCCCGCAACTTGAGCCATGAGGGAAAGAAGAGCCTAGAAGAAGGCATTTGTTTGGGGGTGGGGGTGTTATTTTAATGGTTGAGAAAATGCAGGAACACGTCCATTTGAGTCCCAGGATGTTGTTGGGACGAACTGAACACACATTTTACAAGATGGCCGCATTCCACAAAATGCTACCGTGTTATTGAGGGTTTGCCATGAGAGAGAAACAAGCTTGCGCTTGCCATGGTCGGGAAAATGGATCTCACCTTTACAACAGACCTGCAAACCCGCAAAATGGTTTGGCACGAGCGTGTGCCTACAAGATGCCCCTGCAACACAAACTCTAAGCGACGTGGCCGCGCACGCCTTGTTCGATCGTTTGATCTCAGGCTCGAAGTCCACGCAGCTGGCCTGGCGGGACCCGCTGGTAGCTGGGACGCAAATGTGCGGGGCGGCACTTCTACCAAAAAGGGTCTGGCTAAGGGGTCTGGAAAACACAGCAGTCGCACTTCTGCAAGTTGGCTGATCAAATTTTTTCTCCTTGCGTTGCTGATCGAACGACCCACTCATTGAGTGGGAACCCCTAGGAAGACGCTTTTGCTTCCCTACCCCAAATCTAAGCTGGCAGCGCCTGCAAAGGAAGCATTCAGCCCGGTTGGCAAAACTGAAGAAACACATGGTTTGCTCTTGGGACTCTTGATGCCTAATGGTCAAATAGTCCATAAATTGGGCTCGGCCTAATCCTCCTCATTCGGCACGCCAGCCAACCTCAAAGCAATTTTCCAGGCCTGTTCTGGCCCGCCCCACTTGGAAAAGGCAACGCTGCCACTCCGCCCCTCTTTCACAGCCCGCTTCACGTAGAAAGCGGCAGACCGGAGCAAAACGTCCAGCAACGCCCCTTTGTACTCAACTGTGTAACTGTGAACACCCCGGTGAGTACGCTGCAAGCTTGGCCACGCGCTCTTTGGGATGAATGCCAGCGAGTACTCTCCGTAAAAAGGCGAAGCAGGGTTCAGGTCGGGCTCGATCATTGTGTCGTTCCGCTTCTTGGCAACCGCTTTGGCCCCAGGCCTCTTGAAAGATGCCTTGGGCGCAACGGCCTTTGCAGTCTTTGCGCCCTTGTCAGCCTCCTTCTTGCCCTTGGGTTTCTTTTCAACCTGGAAGGGTCTGCGACAGGCAGACTTTGGCAAAGAACACAAGCCCTACAGTAAATGGGCAAAGTAACCACAATATCTTGTTTATCAGATAAAGCTACCCTCTGCGAGCCAACTTTTGTAGGCCCCGCAGTCTTCAGTTTTTCAACTGTCTCGTTGAAGCACGTCGGGCGCCGCAAAGGGGGGATCTTGATGGCATCGACAGTCAGGGGAATGGGTTTCTCAACCGTACCACTGCCCAGGAGAGCCAACGTTTCAGCCAAGTCTTGTGAGTCCTGCAACTTTCTTTCATTAAGGGATGATTTCCAAACTTGCCGCAACCCACCTGATTTCTTTCATTAAGGGATGATTTCCAAACTTGCCGCAACCCACCTGATTAGATCCCAACGCTTTGAAACTTAGGAGGGGGTTGGCGACTTACCAAGTTTCGGGCAAACCGGAGCTCCTCGCCAGTCACTCGTGTTGTAGACAGGCACGGCTTCTTCGCTGGCTGGTTGTGGTTCGTAGTCTCGGAGGGCCGCTTCTTGATAGACACCTGCGGCGGCCAAATTAAGATAAAAGGTCTCTTGACAACCAAAGCGCGAGGAGAACCCTCCTATTCCATTTGAAGACTTTCTGATGAGTTTCGCACTAATTGGCGAAAGTATCGAGTCAACCAAAACGTGTGTTTTGTCAAGAGGGATCCTTGTTGGATTGGTTCTACGGATTGCAAAATGGAAGCCGCCGAAACCCCAGTTTGGGGGGGCAAGCCATTTTTACAGTTGAGCGCACCCAAACCGCCCGCGAGCGTCACAGTTTGTGTTTGTGGGTGTTGTCTGTTGTTCAAACCAGCCGCGGTTCAGCCGCGGTTCCAGCCGCGGTTCCCTGGCACGCCCCCCTAGGGTTTGGCCCCCCCAAACTAGGGTTTGCCCGCACTCAACTAAGGGTTTGCAGCCCCCAAAGTTCAGCCAAGGATTTTACAACGTTTGGCCGTTTGCCACCCGCCCAAACCCTAAAACTCGGGTTTGCCACTGCTGATTGATTCGTTGAAAGAGGTCTAGATAAAAGGAAACGCGCCCCCTTCGTCCCCGCAAACCCCACCGGCGTCAGGTCATCGTCGAAGCAAGCAGCGTTCTTACGAATGAGCTTAGGCTTGTCCTCGCACGCCGTCGTCTCAGCCTCAGCGCCCGCCTGAGCTCCCCAAGGCAGCGTGTCCCCATCGCTGTCAGAGTCGGAGCCACCCGAAGTGAGGGCGCCAAGCAACATGCCTGCGGGCACCGGGATCACCTCTTCACTCTCGCTACCGTCCTTGACCGCAGACAGGTCGTCCTCCTGCGTGTAGCTCGCCACACTCTGCTGCTCCTCCGTCTCATCGGGCTTGTTGCCATAGATCTCGCAAAGCTCTGCCGCGTCATCGCCGTTGGAGCTCTCGCTGTCAGGGCAATCAACCTGAGTCTCAACGCAAAGGTCAGCCGCCGTGCCCTCCGCGTAGGTGCAGCCCTCCTGCGTCTCGTTGTAGTGGTCCCCGCTACCGTCCTCACAAGCAGAGAGCTTGCCGTCCTCCTCCGAGTCCGAGCACGTTTCCGAGTCGCTGCTGCCGTCGCGCGGCCCAGGCTGCCAATCCTCGTCCTCGTCCTCGCTGCCCTGCTCTGCCTGCTCGTCCTTGTTGTCGCTGCCCTGCTCCTGCTCCTCGTCCTCGTTGTCGCTGCCCTGCTCCTGCTCCTCGTCCTCGTTGTCGCTGCCCTGCTCCTGCTCGTCCTCGTTGTCGCTGCCCTGCTCCTGCTCGACCTCGTTGTCGCTGCCCTGCTCCTGCTCGTCCTCGTTGTCGCCCTGCTCCTGCTCGTCCTCGTTGTCGCCCTGCTCCGCCCGCTCGTCCTCGTTGTCGCTGCCCTGCTCCTCCTGCGCCTCAGCGTCGCCACCCGCGTCACCCTCCGCCTCGCTTCGTCCAGCCTTGCAGCGCAAACGGCAGAGGTTGAAGCAACTATGATAGGAAACAGCACTATAGCTAAATTCATATCAACATTTTCCCGGGAACAACTTGGGTGACATCAGAAAGAAATAAAGATTGGAATGCGCCCAGGCAACTGCGCTGCGGCTCCTCGTCGGTGAAGGCAGCACCAAAGACTTGAGAGCTGTCACCCGCTCGTCAATCGACTGCTTGCTGTTCCTGAACAAGTACCTGGGTCGGGGCGGTTTGCCTCCAAGTTTGATGCAAAAACACAACATTGTGTTGGTCCCAAAAAATTAAATGCGCACTCAGGTACCGCAAGCTGCCCACCAGCTTTTTCACGCGGTTCGCATCCAAGGTCGCCAACTTAACTCTGTTGGGCCCGTTCCCGTACAGCTTGCCCTCCACCAGGCTGTCCAAGTACAACAGCACGTCCACCAAGTAGAAACCACTGGGCACCTGGGCACTTCTCCAAGCAACTGCCGACTTGTGTGTTGAGAGTATTGAACCTTGCCAAGAAAATGAAAATTGTTGCAGCCTAGCTGCTGCATGTGGAGAAGATTCAACGATCGGTCGCAAGACCAGATAGTTAGCAGAGATCTCACGGTAGGAGGGTCGGCTAAGATCATCCTTCAAGGTGACCAACTTGCCTGCTGGCTTGTCCGGGGCGGAGTGCACAATGATTTGCAAAGCGCGCTCTGGGAAACTTTGAAGAATCCCCTCAGCGAGCTTAGCCTGAACGACCGCTGAATAACGGGAACTCACAAAGACACAACTGGAATGCAAAACCCATTCAAGGAAACCCTTCTTGGGGGTAGGTCTTGAGATGCGACAATAGAAGAGCAAATCAAATTAAGTTTATTTGTCTTGTGGCTTCAGGGCCCGAAAGAACAAATTTGGGACGCCCCCTTTTCGATTTTTCAGTTGAAACCAACAGGAGAGCCCGCCCATTTTGGGGGACGCTTAAAAAAGACACCCAGATAGGAATTGCTTTTGGGGTGGCTCGGGCAATTTGTTTTGACTTTGCAACGGCTGCGACGCGACGCAAGTGTCGACCGATTTGCAACTTCCTTGCTGACAAAGCGTCCACTGTCTTCTCATCCCAGGAAATTTTGCCGTGGCGGACCGACTTCCATGCCGGGCAAAGGCCGCGCTCGAAGGGCGCAACGCTCATGGTGGCAGGCCAAAATTTGGGGGCAGCAGCTGCAAAACACAAATGAGGCAAATGTCATTGCCGGTTTGCCTCCCGCACTCCACCCTTGTTTATGTATGGCAGTGAGCAAAAAAGCTCTCCGAACCAAATCAACAACAAAACTTGTTCCTGCTGGTTTCCCGCCAAAGCAAAACCCTTGATAGGGCACCATCCAAAAGCACACACCCACATCAAAAACAAAGCAGCACTGATGTTTTGCTCAGTTAACCAAAACCCTTGAAAGGGTGCCACCAAAAAAGCACACACCCCGTATCCAAAACAAAGCAACCCCCCAAGAGCGGTTGACCAGGGGCCATTTTAGCAAGTGACCTTTTTTGGCGTTTTTTGCACCCCAAAACCAGCCAAAAAGGTCACTTGTTAAAATTGCCCCTTGTGGTCACTTGACCTTTGTTGGCCTGATTTGCAGTTGGGAATCCAAAGCACCTGAAAGGGTGCCACCCGGAAAGCACAGACCCATATCAAAATATAGGCAGTCCTGATGTATGCTCAGTTGGCCAACGCCGCAAGATCTTGGGGGCCAGATCGGATCCTTGGAATGGTTTGAGAGGCCTTGTTTTTTTGGCTGGCCCTCTTTGGGTTTGGGGATTGGGCAACAAATCCAAAATCAAGGCCAACTACAATGGCAATCCAAGCCTTCTTGGTTTTTGGTGCCAGGGTAAGACAGCGCATGGTTGAAGAGGGCTGTCCAAGTTTGATCCAAACAATCTCAGCCAGTGAAAATTTCTTGACTGGGCTGTTTGCGCAACTTCAGCTAAAAGCGCTTGAGCGAGGGTTGTCCAACTTCTGACCCTGGTTGATATTCGGAGGAAGGCTGTGTTGACAGCTGACGCCACACGAAAGACGACCACGCCTGCGCAGGCAAACCACGCAGAAGCTTCGCCCATCCACGTGCGGCCGGCGGCAGCGCAAGCCACAGACAAAGCACAAATACAGAGCATGCGCAAAAGAAAGTCGCTTGGACAATTGGGAATTTGTGGCGGCCTCATGGCCTTCACTTCCCCCCAAAGTATAGGTAAGGGCTGCGTACCGTGGCACTGCTTCTGCACAAGCGCAAATGCTTGTTTGAACAGGCGGCGTAGGACACTGGGCGTCACAGCTCTGCATCCCACGTGGGTGGCAAATGGATTTGTCAAAATAAGGGGCCAAAGCTGTCTTTAGCTCCCTTGAAGCAACCCAAAACAGAACTACGAGCGTGTCGTACGTGTCGGGGGAACGGTGGACTCCCTACAGACCACCCCACAAAAGCGAAAAAGGGCAGGCAACACAGCGGTTGTTCATGTGGGCTCCCTTTAGACCACTTCAAAGAACAAAAAAGGGCGTCGTCAAATAGGGCACAATGGCGGTTGCCCCTTTAGACCACTTCAAGAAACGAAAAAAGGCATCGTCAATAGGGGGCACAATGGCGGTTGTTCATTTGAGCTCCCTGAATCAAGACTTTAAGGGCAAAATTGCGGGTGTTCATTTGGGCTCCCTTTGGCCCACCCCAAGAAGGTGAAAAAGGGCACCATCCAAAAAACAGCGCTAAACAGATGCCCATAGTTTCTCCAAACCGCGGGGGGAACATGAAACCCTTTTCAGTCTTTGCCTCTTGAACCACCAAACCTTGCGCACTTACAGCCGGAATGCTTTTTTTGATTTCACCTTTGCACGTCTTGGGCAAGCAACTCAGTAGGCCATCCAATTTTTTGAAAGCCACAAAGCGCCACCTTTCATTTTGGCTCAATCGCGCTTGGCAGGGTCATGTCGGCACAGCATGGATAAGCGGGCTAGCGCGCCCAAAGCAAGACTTACATTTTGTCACGCGTTGCGCCACACAGAATACCTCACAATAAGGTGTCTTCAACCTACTCCGACACATAGAGGTCGAGCGTTGGCCGATGCATGGATGTTGCTGTCGCACGAACCACGCTTTCGTGACTGTTGGCTTCGTGCCAAACGCACAAATATACATGTTAAGGCGTCAGCTCCTAACCGGAGAACAGCTACGCGAAGTACAGCTGTGGATCCTGACGGTGTGGGTTAGTCCCCGGCGGAATCGATGGCGGGAACAGGCTGGCACTGCACTTCGGAGCGTTCGCTCCATGGGATGAGATGAACGTGGCGACGAAGACGACGCTGCGGAACGTGAGGAGAGGGGATCCGATTGCGATCATCTACATTCCCAGTGCAACCCTCGCGCGGTATGGGGCTGGAGTCGCGGCTAATGGGACTTTCATGGTCTTTGACGTGATCCCGTTCTATGAGGTCAAGTCCATTTGGATTGGCAAAAGCAACGGAGGGAAGCGCCTGGAGTACGCTGACATCAAGAGGGCGTACTCGAAGTGTGTGGAGAACGAGATCTGCCCTGGCTTTGTCAACTCTTCCCAAGAGTCGGCTGCGATGTTCCTCCAGAACGTCGCAAAGATCAGCGAGAGGATGCCGGAGACTGAGACAGGTGCCGATAATCTGCACTACATCGTTGACATGGTTAATCGTGCCTGCGAACTCTATCGAAACAACAAGATGGAGGAGTTCAACGCACAGGTCAACGAGGTCCGGGACGAAATCAGCAAAGTCGTCATCCTGAATGATGAGACATGGGAAGGACTGAGGTGCCGGATATGTCCATCATGTGCGACCGCGATCCCCACCTGCTTCTGCTTATGCCTGGAGTGCGAGGCACAACTGATCTCCATCGGAAGATACTACATTCACATCAACTCCGATGACGAGGAGGACAACCAAAACCCCAACGTCTCTGGAGATGCCAGGCGTGCACAGGAAGAAGCTAACCACGATGCGGCAGCACAGGAGGATGAAGACGAAACGGAGGAAGTTCCGGAAGAAGAAGACGACATGGACACGCAAGGATATACATCCGGATATGCGTCGGAGGAGGAAGACAGCGGTTGGTATTACCGCGACACTGATCTGACGTCACGGGATATTATAAACTCCCAGCGGATGGCGATCTGCCTCGACGAGCCGCGTGAGGCTCAGTACATGGCAGGGTTTATCGCACTCCAGATGTCCAAGATGTGGGGGATGTTCGAAGGTGGTGAAGAGAGGACGATGAATGCCCAACTCGAAGGGAGACCGGGCTGCCCTTACCACAATGACTTCAAGAGATACCCCAACATGACGGAGCACGATCAGGAAGGTATACTTTTGCCATCAACAACACTGAAGATTTCTCAATCGGAGAATGTTCGGACAAGAGCCTTCCGATCGGTTGAGGAGCGTGATGAATATATTCGTATGATGGTGTGCAAATGCGAGGGACTATACACATTCTACAAGCTGTGGATTGCAGCGAGAATCCTCGATGTCACCAAGGACGAAATGAAGCTCCTGGTCAAGGACCGAGTGCACCCGGTGGGTGATATTATTTTCAGATGCTTTGCACTAGCTTTCAACTGTAAGTATATATCATTCGTGAGGGATGGCCTGAACCTTGGCAAATATGGTTACGCGGTCAACGTGAGCGCCATCATATCGGCCGTCGACCCGAACAAGTGTGACACACCCCTGCTGGACTGGTGCCTTCGGAAAGGGCACTGGTTGCCAGAGGACTACAACAAGAAGTGTGTCCGGGCACGAGAAGCCCAGAAGAACTTGGACGAGGAGTTCCGTCGACGTACCCATAGGCTGTCCATTGGGGACAGGTATGCTTCGTGAAGATGCTGATTGCGGTACGATGTGGGTCAGTCCCCATCTGTTACTTGCGTCACATCGACACTGTTTCGGTGGAACGACTTATGTCATGATTTATATTCATGTGTCCAAGATGATTGGGTGTGTACATGGTTACATATTCCGATGACTATGACGCTCTGGATATTCATGGATGGAACTATTACCTTATAGATGATATCTTTTCATTATTTATGCATTGTCCATGGTATCTGGAATGGCTATGATTTGCATTGATTACTCACCGATGTTTCTTTGCCGGAATATGCAGACCGATTGCGAGCAGGCGCCTCTGGTGGACTCTTTCGGCCAACCCATTTATGGATGACAGCTGCGCGATGCGCAAATGCGGCAGCTGGATTGTTCATTGGTGGTCAAATGACGTGACGATTGTGTATTATATACACCTGCATATGGATGTGTGCTTCGATTGGAGGATGAATGTTTCACTTTTCGTACAATCGAACCCGGCATGTTTCACAGCGAATGAACGGTGTAGTGATAGCAAGTAAAAGAATGCACGACACGATTTCGTAGTTGAAGCCGTGGCCAGTGGAACGTTTTGTGGTGTTTGGACCGCATGATGAACAATGCGACCCAAATGGGGGATGTTAAAACCCTCTAGGCCCCGTGCCGAAATTGGGTAGCTGTTCTGAGGTCCTTGTTGGTGTTGCTTCCCAAGTTCCATTGATCGCCATTTGGCTCAAGGCTCAAGGCTCAAGACACAATTGAGGTTCAAGATCTGATGTGTGACTGCATACATACGTGATCGGCATTGAGAGCGAAAACACTTCGCTTGCGCTGCATTTGTCAGGACCACTGTTGTAACTATCATTCCTTCTCCCTTACAACGTTTACACGGGTTCGGCTATAACGGCATCGTCCGTATACACCTTTCTACGTGGTTGGTATTACAGCTTGAGGGTTCGGTGCATAGCGTCCCACGGGACGTCACCTTGCCGTCTCTTGACACATTGCAAATGTAATTTTATTTCATGCCTGCCATTCTGGAGTTGAATCTTTGTTTCTGTTTCTTTTTGCTTTCTCTTGTTTGATTTGGCTACCGGCGCGAATCCGCCCCATACCCGTAATTCGGGGTGGTGGCGGGATCCGGGCACCAATGAGTGCCCGGGTATGGGGCCGCGAACCCTGGTAGCCTAATCGGCTCTGTTTTCTTTTTATTTGCTTTTCAACTTCAACATGGCCAATGCGCCCTTCCAAATTCACTTCCTTTCTTTGTACAGGCGAGGGGGGTGTTTTTGGGGGCATGTAACTTTATCATAGCATGTTTGATCATTGCCATGGCCAATGCGCCATCTGGCTCAAGTTTTCCCTCTGGCAAACTCACACTTGCCATACTCGTCACGGCGCCTTTCAACGGCGCGGCGTCCATCATTGCGCAAAAGGTGCGCGTTGCTGGGAGGCCGCGGTTGGGGCTTGGTCGTGGAGGTGGGTCAGGACACGGGTTTGGGAGGGTGCTGCATTTGGTTTGCTTTGCGCTTCGCATTGTTTGCTTGCTTGGTTTGCTGCTTTGTGCTTGCTTTCGGTTGTCTCTGCCCTTGCTGGGTTCATTCATCTTTTGGTTAAAGGCACCCTGTTTTGGTTCGTTTGTTGTGCCAGCCGGGGGCACCGCTTTGCCCTTGGGACTGGGGGACTTAAACAATCTCTTCTTGTTGGTGGGATTGGGCCTGTTTATTCTCTCCCGAAACTCTGTTTCAAACCCTTTCGCAATGACGAAGGCATCGACGAAGGCGATGATCCCGACGACGAAGTTGAGCGGTTTGTGAGATCCCGCAAAGAGCAAGATCTGGTTGCCGAAGCGAGTACCAAAGAGCACTTGTTTGCACACTATCCGAAGAATCCCTTTGCCAAGATGCTTGCCCCATATGCAAGATCGAAGGGCGGGCAGGGAAGGCTCGAGACGAAAGCGTTTGGAGATCACATCATTGCTGATCATGTGATTCTCAAGGCCAACATCGAGCAAGGTATCAAAGGTGAATGGTGTGCTCTTGTGATCAAGGACGTGCGTACGCAGTTCAGGTACGTTTATCCGTCGACCAGCAAAAGCACGGAGCAATCCGTTGCAGGGATCCAGCATTTTATTTCCGGTAGGGATGAGGTTGAGGTTCTCTGCACCGATAACTCCCGGGAATTGAAAGCCGCTATAGAGCAGTTGGGGTACCGTCATCAGACCTCCATTGAATATGTTGATTCTTCCAAATCTTTCGTAGAAAGGGAAATCAGACATCTGTTGGAGGGAGCGCGTGCGAATCTTGTTCAGTCAGGGTTCCCACCGTCGATGTGGCCATTTGCAATCCAGCACAATGCAGTTGCGACAAACATCCTGCCACAGTTGAACGGAAACGATTCGCCATGGTACCTCAGGTTTCACAAGACCTTTGATGAAGCTGAGATACCTTTCGGAGCAAAGGTACTGTTCTGGAACAACCCTGCACGAGCTGACAATCAGGCAGGCAAGACTTCGCCAACATCAAATGAAGGCGTGTTTCTCGGGTACCACATTCAGCCTGGGTTCGCATGGAAAGGCGAGTTCCTTGTTGCAAAACTAGAAGGGCTCGATTACCACATCGAACATGCGTCCCTCACGGTACAGCGAACAAAGCGCATTGAGCTTCCGACTGATGAGTTCATCTTCCCGATGAGGTTGTTGAAAGACCCTGCATCTCATCCACCTGTTGCCGATGCTAGGACACGAGATGACCCTGTGCCGTTGGAGCGTGGGCAAGCCCACATCGGAGAAATCCGAAGCGAAGATCAAGCCTGTCGTGCCTGACAAAGGCGGTGCATTCGACCCAAGCATAATGCCTGATGGGTCACCAGTACCCGATGGCTATGTGTGGGATGGGGTTCGGCTCGTCCGTAGGAAGGCTGGATCCAAAAGGCCTCCCGATATCCCGTCCGACATGTGGGTCATGCTCGGCAGCCAGGACCGAAAGGCCCTAACCCAGCAGTATGAAGATCAGCTCCGTGCAGATGCCAAGAAGGCTGTGCTCGAGACAGCAGTCTCATCGGAGGCCAGATCCGAGCACCCCGAAGCCGCATCGAGTGCAAAGCCGACCAGCGCCGCCCGCGAGGGCGAGCCGACATTGCCTGTGATCCGGCACGCGCCTGCGATGTCCGTTCTTCCGGAACGGGACAAGTCATCAAAGGAGCCGCATCGCCCGCAATTGCGTGAGTTGGTCAAAGAGCGAATCAAGAAAGTTGAATTTGATGTTGCTCTTGAACTGTTCAGTGCAGTCGTTGCTAGGCTTGTGCCAAAAGCCGAAGTAGCCAATACGCCAAAGGCCCAAGCTGCCCTTGACAAGGAATGGGAAAACCTTCGAAAGAAAGGCACTTGGGATGAGTTCAGAGTAAATGAGTGTAGGCGCGTCATCAGGGAAGCCCAGAACAAATGGGAAAAGGTCGAAGGATTTTCGAGGCTTGTTACGAGAAGGGTAGCGAGCTTCCCGATGATGATCCCAACAAGTGAAATTCAAAGGAAGGACCGTTTCCAAAAGAACAATGTTTACGATGAAAACTCTGTTGCAGCATTATTTGCGGAGCTAGGGTCCAGCCCAGCGTCAATGGAGGCAGCCAAAATCCTCGACGCTTTCGGGTCGCAGCCCGGCTACCGCAAGGCGCAAGCCGATGCGAAGCAAGCCTACATTCAAGCCCTGTTCAAAGGCGTTCCCACATGGCTTAGATTGCCCAAGAACAGATGGCCCAGCCATTGGAGCAAACAATACATTGACCCCATTGTTCCACTTGTACTAGCCTTGTACGGACATCCCGATTCAGGGGGGCTTTGGGAAAAGCACCTCGAAGATGCCCTTAGCAAGCAAGGCTTTGTAAGAGTGTTGCCCGAAATATGGACATCCATTTTCCATCATCCGGAAATCGACCTGCTGCTCGTCGTATATGTTGATGACTTCAAGCTTGCAGGACCCGCCAGTAGCCTTGATAAGGGATGGGAACTGATCGGGAAGGTTGTCGAGATCGACGCGCCCGAGCCATTCGGCAGATACTTTGGGTGTCATCACATCGAAAAGAACAATGTCAGATTGTCTAAAGAGGAACACCCTTTTAATCACGTGTTTGAGGGTTCTGCGCAACACGCGGGTGTTTGCTCTCAAAGAAGGACTGAGGACTACTGGGAGCATGATGAGAACACGAAAACGTGGACACGCTATCACTTGCAGCCCAGAAAGTGCCTTTTCCGTCCTAAGGAGCAAATGAGTGCATTCGCTTGCAGCCTCGACCCCCAGCGTGTGACAATCAAAGATTAATCCAAAGCAAGTCCAATTTGCGATGAGTGGTCGCGTCATGCAAGTGATCGCATTTCTGCGGACACCGCGTGGTGGACCGGACGTACTGTGTTTTCCTACGGTGAGAATCAGGAAGCAGCTTTGCAATGTGCATTGCCCTCAAAGCCTGGATCAATGAGAGACAAAACCGCGGCCAAGAAAGAAGTCAAGGTTTCGAAGTTCAAAGGACCCGAAACGATATGCGATAAACCTGTTGGTTGTATGACTAAAGAAGTCAACATTGTTGAGTACGACATGTCTGATTTCCTCAAGTCATGCGTTGACGCATATTGCGAACTTGCCAAGGTGAGCGTTTCCTCGTTGAGTAAGGTAAGCACTCCATTCATTGGTTCGAAGGTCGCGAGACCTGTCGTAAATGAAGAGGAGCCAAAGGGCAGGCTACAAACTATCGCTGCAAAGGTACTAATGAAGATTCTATTCGCAGCCCGCATGGCTAGGTATGACCTGCTAAGAGCCACGCAAAGCCTTGCCTCGCGTGTGAGTAAATGGTCCACTGAGTGCGACAGCGCTCTACATCGGCTTGTGTCTTACATACACTGTTCGAAGGACCTTAAGATGCGAGGTTTTATCGGGGATAAGTTCTCTGATTGTAGGTTGTGGTTGTTCGCTGACGCGGATTGGGCAGGCGAATATGACTCGCATAGTACAACTGGTTGCACCATGATACTGGTAGGGCCAAACACGTACTACCCACTGAATGCCTTCAGTAGGAAGCAGACAGCGACCGCCGAACCAGGCGCTCAGAGCAGAGGGATTGCCGACGCTGTCGCTTTTCTGTCAGCTCAGCCTGTTTGGGAAAGAAGCACATGGGTATGCTCAAAAGGCTGGAAAAGCCTCCCTTGATGTGCCCGATGGCATTGTTGCTCGCATTGATCCCGAGTTGGATGAAATTCGGTACGGAAATGTTGATGCGGGTACAAGTGTAGCAAACATCAATGCCCTAACTGTGCATCTCAGTGATAAGTGGAAAGTCAAGCTGATGGAAGACAATCAGGCCACGATCACTATCCTGCAGCAGGGACACTCACAGAAGCTAAGGCACACGGATAGGACCCAACGCATTAGCTTTAGATGGCTCCAGGAGCAATTCGTAAATAGGCAGTTCGAACTAATCAATGTTGACACTACCCTCCAAGCTGCAGACATCTTGGCCAAGGCGTTTGACAGCACCCCGGTGTGGCACCATGCACTTGAGCTGATCGGTATCTCCCCCAGTCGCCAGGCGCGAGCCTGTGCCACCAGTTTGCTGCTCTCCCCATGCGCCAAGGCCGGAGAAGTTAGCGATCAAGGGGGGCAGATCGCTGCGTTATGCAACGTTCAGCCCAAGCGCCTCCTTATTGAATTCTGTTGTTCGACGACCTCACGGTTGGGCGAATCAAGAGACTCTTCAAAAGGTTGCCGTGTCATTCGGGTAACGGAAACCGAAGACGGGTGCTCCGATACGTGCAGGCAGTGGTTAGGCCGTGAAATCGCCGAATTCAGGAGCAAGAATCCTAAGGGCGCAATCATGTTCTACGTCTCGTTGCCATGCACTGGAGGTTGCCCGTGGGGTTATGTCAACCAGCAAACTCCCAAAGGTGCTGCCAAGATTGAGGGCCACATCAAGCAATTCCGATCACTGTTGAGAGGGTTCAAACGCATTCTCAATGATGTTTATTCAAATGACATTAGAGTTGCCTTCGAACTCCCCAAGGCGTGTCGTTATTGGAAATGGCCTGAACTATGGAGTTTCTTAACTAAGTACAAGATGAACAAGTATGAATTCCATGGTTGCAAAATCGGCATTAAAGGGAGAAATGGAAAACCAATGAAAAAGCAATGGGTCGTTGCCAGCAATATGCCCACTATTTCCGTTGTTGAGTACTTCAAATGTGATGGTTCTCACGAGCATGATGAAAGCCGTGGCACCCACTTGAAGGAAGCCGAGGGATACACGTACATTTACACTGATGCCGTTCACAATGCATTTTCCGAACATGCCACCATGCAGCCGTTGCTTTCGAGTGATTGTGCTGCATCGTTTTCGCAATGAGCGGCCCAACGGCTATGGCGCATCCCGCGAGGGATTGCGATCCGGCATGGAGGCGGTGGATGGAGAATGTTGCTACCACATCGGTATGCACGAACGGCAAGTACGACGCTAACCTCGCCGCTACGGTCAAGGGCCTCCTGGAGCCGACCTCTGCACAGTCGCTTATTCATACATGGGTGCAGGACCAACCGCATTATTTGCAGTTGCTTACACCCCTGTTAACTATAAGCGAACCTTATTTGAAGGTTGTGCAGGCCCCACGTGTACCAGATCGCGACCTCCTTATCTATTTGACTGTCGCTGACTCAGGACTGTCAATGGTTTCGGGCAAGAAGAAGAAGCTTCGCAAGTATGACTTTGCAGAACGCTTGGATGCTTCTCGCCCGGCGCGTGTCGGTGCATGGAGGTCAGAAATGCTTTGGGGCAAGGGCTTACAACAGCTGTGCAAGCGCATGGCCGCCCTTATCGACGAGGCGCGTACGGACTACCCAACGGCGACCATCGTTCCGATGATTTATTGGAACGGCAATGAGCTTGTTGGGAAGGACGGCATTGAGCCCAGCGGCACCTACCCGTTCGACCACCCCGCCGGCGAGGCCAGTCAGTTGCTGGCAGACACCAAGAGGCACCTGGCTTGGACCAGGGATTTCGCGGCCCGCAAGGGCTGCGCATGCCTTGGAATCATGACCGGCGCGAAAAGCTATCTCTACGGCTTCTCTATGATCTGGGACCGTTACATGACGGAAGTCCGGGATTACATCATCGGCGCCTTAATGATATGTTCGTGTACGTAGATGCTACACCCTTTGTCGAGACCATCGATTTGCTGGACAGGTATCATATGTGCTTCAGTGACGACAACATCACGAAGACCGTCCAGTTCATGCGCGGAACCCATCACATGTTGTATATGCTTTCTATCTTGCGCCCCGCAATGGGCAGCGTAGCCGAGCTGACACGTTCGCACGACTGTACCGTGCGTCCGATCGATGTGCTCGAGGTGCGCCACCAAGAAGATTGCACAGTCAACGTTGAGGTTCTCGCGTACTGCAAGGAGACGCTAACGAAGTGCGGTGTTTCTTTGTCAGAGATGATCCGGCTCCCTTTCACCCGTGAAGAAGTGGAAGTCCGGCAGCCTCTCGATTTCGCCCCTGTCAACCCAGCCGAGTTTGCAACTTCAGGTGAGCCTTCCGGTGCAGATGTTTCCGAAAGTGTTCGCCCGGCGCAAGCCGGTGCAAAGGCGGCTGCGGTGGCAAAGAGGGACGAGGCGGCAAGCAGGCCGGTACCACTCGACTCCTACGGGAGGAGCGTGACTGGGGGCCACTATGACTGCTGGGTGTATAGCATTCATGATGGCGTGAAGTATGTCGACTACGGTGAGGGCCCCAAGAGACTCGACATCATCAAGCAGCCCTCTTTCGATTACGACCCTTCCGTCAGGAGAATCAGTGACGAATACCGCCGTTCCCTGACGTGCATCTCCAAGATCCTCCGTGGTCGTGGAACAGAAGGATGCGGGTATGTGATGGATGAGGACGGCTACATGGACCTCGAAGACCTGGGACTCGCGCTTCGCAAGGAGCTGCGACATCCCATTCCATGGAATATTCAGAATATCATGGATATCTTCAAGCTGGACAAGAAGCAGAGGTTCATTGGTCTTGGTTGCCCGGACGCAAGCCGGTGCGGAGACGTCCCATGTTCTCATTGGCTTTTCAAGCTGAAGGCCTCTCAAGGCCATGAGGACTGGCTCCAAATCGACGACTCCGGCATCGCGAAGGAGTGGTACGTGAACCCGGGGACTGACCTCGGGCGCTGGTCCGGCTGGAGCCTGCTCAGCTCCTTTTTGGGTTAGGGTTTGGGGTGCTCGGGAAACCAACGGGTTGGGCGAACCAAACAAACCAGCGGGGCTGGCATGGGCAAACCGTGCAAAAAAAGCTATTCCTCCAGGGTGTACATACATGTACGGCCTGGAGGAATAGCATCCTTGGCAAACCAAACGAACGGGGCTGGCATGCCATCGACTGAGCCCCCCAACCCGCTGAACCCCTCTCCCCGCGGTCCATGCTATATGTGCTATATGTGCTATATGGACGCCAACCCGCTGAACCTCCACTCTCCCCCAGCTCCATGCTATATGTGCTATATGTACTATATGGACGCCAACCCGCTGAACCTCCACTCTCCCCCAGCTCCATGCTATATGTACTATATGTGCTATATAGGTGTTGTACTTATTCTGTACGCGCGAAAATCTGTACTATATGTGCTATATGGCCCTATATAGCACATATAGTACATATAGCAAGGAGCTGGGGGAGAGTGGAGGTTCAGCGGGTTGGGGGCCATATAGCACATATAGTACATATAGCATGGAGCTGGGACACTGTGGGGTTCAGCGGGTTGGGGGCCATATAGTACGTATAGATTCAAGGGTTACCGGTTTGGGGCGTCCAAGTGCGCTGCTCGCACATTTTCACGCTTGAACAGCCACACTGCGGATGCAACGGATGTAAAACCCCATATTGACCGATCAAATTCTTCACCCCCCTCTGCGTGTTAAAGGGGCCTTTCACAAAGCAGCCAAACAGTAACACAACAGAGGGAGAAGGTCAGGGGAACCGTTGCTCACATGCAAACCATGACAGTTGCACTTTTAGCGCCACTGCCAAGTTGAGTAGTTTCCGCTACTGTTGTCCCATCCGCTCCATCCGGACCAATTCTGCCAGCTGCCTTGGCTCCAATGCTCACCCTCGCGGGCGGCGGGAGCACTTGTCTCGGCATAGCGAGCGGCATTGCGAGCGAGGTGTTTGCTGCTCTCGTTCCTCGAAAATTCAATCGAGTTATGCGAATACCGCTCATTCTGGCTGAAAATCCAGTCCATCTCGTTGCGGAGGTCGTCCAACGTGTTGCCTCGCAAATGGATGATGCCATTCCAACAACCGATGCTGCGAGGCTTGTCTTGCTCAAAGACCACGTTGATGAAAGCTCTTGGGCTATAAGGCATCCCTTGGAACATAATGATCCAACGAGAGGAAAGCGCATCTTGAAGCTCGTTGGGCAGGAACTCCAACTCAGTCTTGATGTACGCGAGCCTTGCGATTCGCGACTCCGAGGTTGATCCAAGGCCAACCCCCAGAGTGCGCTGGGCTTGCGACTGCTTCGGAGCAGCCAAGACGAGATTTGCGCTCAACTCCATGCGGAGCATGTCCGCCTCCCGACGGCCCACCTCAAGCATACGAACCCTGTATTGACAAGCAGAGAGTGGTAGCCGTTCTTCAGGGCGGACTTGAGCTTCTTCCGGGCTTCCTCTGTCCGGGGAGTTCAAGCCACGAATGATGCTGCTTCGATCCTCCTCGCGGAGGTCAAATGTTCCCACGGATGCCAAAACCTGAGCTGTGACGTGGGTGCTGAGGCCCATCTTCTTCAACAGATTGGACCGCTGCACAATGTAATTCTTTTGTTGCTCTTTTAGCAGGCGTGGATTGAGGGGAGACAACTGCCCACATGATGCGCAGTGAACCTGCCCCTCGAAGACACTGTTATTGCAAACCGGGCACGTGGCGACATTCAGCTCAACGTTCTCCATTGGGTTGAAAGTCTTCTGTCTCTTCGCTTCCCCTTGCACGGCGCGAGGAGAAGCCACATTTGTGCGAGTTGTAGCAATGCGTTCCAGCGCTGTAGAGCGATCATCAACCACGGCTTGGTCGCGCTTCATCCCCTGGGGTTCATCCTCAGTCGCCTCAGCTGGTGCACCTGCGTCCGATTGCTCGGAGCGAGTGTACCATACATCGCCATTTGTAGCGTCCAATACAGAAATAATCGTGTAGTTGGGCACCTTGTCGCGCGTGAGGACACCATCGCTTTCGGTCTTGAAAAAGCAAAGCCCTGCGCGGATGGCCATCCTGAGGTCGATCTGAATCTCCAGGGGTTTGTTCGCACGTACACCTGATATGTAATTTTCATTCGTGCTTGGAATGTCAGCGGTCTGCCTG
>CAUJNA010001535.1:0-195000 GCA_963377175.1 Effrenium voratum
GTGTCTCTGTGTGTGTCTCTGTGTGTGTCTCTGTGTGTGTCTCTGTGTGTGTCTCTGTGTGTGGCTCTGTGTGTGTCTCTGTGTGTGTCTCTGTGTGTGTCTCTGTGTGTGTCTCTGTGTGTGTCTCTGTGTGTGTCTCTGTGTGTGTCTCTGTGTGTGTCTCTGTGTGTGTCTCTGTGTGTGTCTCTGTGTGTGTCTCTGTGTGTGTCTCCGTGTGTGTCTCTGTGTGTGTCTCTGTGTGTGTCTCTGTGTGTGTCTCTGTGCGTGTCTCTGTGCGTGTCTCTGTGCGTGTCTCTGTGCGTTTCTCTGTGTGTGTCTCTGTGTGTGTCTCTGTGTGTGTCTCTGTGTGTGTCTCTGTGTGTGTCTCTGTGTGTGTCTCTGTGTGTGTGTCTCTGTGTGTGTCTCTGTGTGTGTCTCTGTGTGTGTCTCTGTGTGTGTCTCTGTGTGTGTCTCTGTGTGAGTCTCTGTGTGTGTCTCTGTGTGTGTCTCTGTGTGTGTCTCTGTGTGTGTCTCTGTGTGTGTCTCTGTGTGTGTCTCTGTGTGTGTCTCTGTGTGTGTCTCTGTGTGTGTCTCTGTGTGTGTCTCTGTGTGTGTCTCTGTGTGTGTCTCTGTGTGTGTCTCTGTGTGTGGTCTCTGTGTGTGTCTCTGTGTGTGTCTCTGTGTGTGTCTCTGTGTGTGTCTCTGTGTGTGTCTCTGTGTGTGTCTCTGTGTGTGTCTCTGTGTGTGTCTCTGTGTGTGTCTCTGTGTGTGTGTGTGTGTCTCTGTGTGTGTCTCTGTGTGTGTCTCTGTGTGTGTCTCTGTGTGTGTCTCTGTGTGTGTCTCTGTGTGTGTCTCTGTGTGTGTCTCTGTGTGTGTCTCTGTGTGTGTCTCTGTGTGTGTCTCTGTGTGTGTCTCTGTGTGTGTCTCTGTGTGTGTCTCTGTGTGTGTCTCTGTGTGTGTCTCTGTGTGTGTCTCTGTGTGTGTCTCTGTGTGTGTGTCTCTGTGTGTGTGTGTGTCTCTGTGTGTGTGTCTCTGTGGGTGTGTTTGTGTTTGTGTTTGTGTTTGTGTTTGTGTTTGTGTTTGTGTTGTGTTGTGTTGTGTGGTGTGGGGTGGGGTGGGGTGGGGTAGTGGGGGTGGGGTAGTGTGTGTTTGTGTCTGTGTTTGTGTCTGTGTCTGTGTCTCTGTCTGTGTCTGTGTCTGTGTCTGTGTCTGTGTCTGTGTCTGTCTGTTTGTGTGTTTGTGTGTTTTTGTGTTTGTGTGTTTGTGTGTTGTGTTTGTCTGCTTGTGTGCTTGTGTGCTTGTGTGCTTGTGTGCTTGTGTGCTTGCGGCGTGTTTGTGTGTTGTTTGTGTGTGTTTGTGTTTTTTGTGTGTTTGTGTGTTTCTGTGTTTTCTGTGTTTTCTGTGTTTGTGTGTTTTGTGTGTTTGTTTGTGTTGGGTTTGCGTCGTTGTGTGTGTCTTTGTTTGTCCTCACGACCTTGGAGAAATGTATGGTCCCAAGAGGTGGTTTTCTTGGCATGCCAAACTGCCTAAACGAAAGGATTCGGAAGGGACACCTTGGAGTCGTGTTGATGCGGTTGGCTGTGGGAGCTATCTTTGGGGCATGAGTTGGTGAACTATATATCACAAGTCATCCAGTTGAATGAACCCTTGGTATGGGTCCTTTGTTTGTTGCCAAATCAACTTGCGCATATGGTTCTATTGTGGGGCACCATCCGTCAAAGGGGCCGCTATATTGTGACCAGGGGTTCATGTCAAAAATGCCTTTGTTGTCATTTGTCATAGACCCCTTAGCAAAGGTAGACAATCATGTAACAGCTCCTAAGCAAACCATGACCATGGCCTGCAACGCACACATGCTGAACACAATCATTTGCCCCCATGTGACACAGTCTGGATGGTCTTTGCAGGTAACTATATCCCAAGGTCATGTCTGTGCATGTCAAGAGTTGGAACCTCAGCAAATTGGAGATGAAACACTTGCATGTCCATTAGTTGGGCTTCCCCTGAGTTTGCGGTTCGGGTTGCCAGGCGAGGCGCCTGCAAAGCCGGGCCGCGGCCGCCCCGGAGCCAACGCCCACTCCGGCCGCCGCGCCGCAGCGGCCGCGCCCGGCAGCGGCCGCCGCGCCAGCGGCGAAGGCGAAGGCGGCACCGGCGGCACCGGCGCCTGCGCCGGCGAAGAAGCCTTCCGGGAGACTTGGCAGTGGCCTCTTCTGTCCTCGGTGACTGGATGCATGACCCCACGAAAAGTTGAAGCAACTTTTCAGGGATCATCGAGCCTGACTTGGAGTGATGAATCGGTGACAAGTCGGCTATAATCCAATGACAACTTGCAAAAAGGAGAGTGATCCTCGGTGAATAGAAAGTAACAAGACTGAGCCAGTTTTTCACACCATACGGCCTTTTTCGGCCTCTATCTCACTCCCTGAGTTCACTTTGGGGGTTCGGACCATAGTAGTGATCCCAAAAAGTCAGGGGCACTTGTTTTGGCCAATCTTGATCGGCGAGCTACGCGTTGTGCAGAAGCAACTGTGGTTTGACCGGGTGAAGGTGCACTTTCGACGCGAGAAATGCCGTTCCTTAAGCATGGGACCCTCCAGTGGGGTCGGACTTCCAGGGGAAGGTTTGGGACCATTTGTTGGTGGCGCTTGCAAGCATCGAAGGTTACTGTGGATGGACGAAATCCTGCACCTTGAAACCACGGATTTGTTGGTATTTAATTACAGGGGAATCGAATGGGTTTCGTCCATCCACAGTATCAGGAGCAAGGAGAATTCGGGCCAAGTTTCCAAGAACTGGGCTGAAAGAAGCTTAAGGGCTGGGATAGGACGATTTTGAGAACGAAAGAGGAACAGTTTCTATCAACTGTTTGACCTCCCGCCCCCATTTTTGCCAGAAATGGGACGAAAAACAAGGGCGGGGGTCCAAAAGGTGAGCAAAACAAAACACCATTCGTGGTTTCCCCAGCTGAAGCTTTGGGGTCTTTGCCCGCTGTGGTTCGCAGCAGTTTTCAGGGTTCCAGGGTTGGATAAGATTTGGGCTTATTTTGGGTGGGTAGATCAAAGCCACTATTTTAAAGGGAGTTGGCCCTCTGAATCTTGGGATCTCAACAAGCACCGCGTTTGTAGTTCCAAGCTCTTCCAATGCTCGAGCGCGATCTTTGCTGGGAGGAAAGCAACAAGAATCACCACCCAGATTTTTCGGCGGAGAGAGTCATGGGCCGGTGGGAGCCGTCAAAACCCCCCATTTCTATTGGTACCTTCCAATTCCATTCTTTCCAGGGATCCTTCTTTCTAGAAACCCTTGAGAATCCCAGGGAAAACGGATCCGGTTTTTGAAAAGAACGATGGTTGAAAAGAATGGAAAAGGAATCAACCCCTAGAAATTAGGTAAACAACGGTCCCCCACCCCACCCACACCCACCCCACCCACACCCACCCACCCCACACATGAACCCCATTTTTTTAATGGTGGCTCGGATTCGTGAATCAACCCCTAGACCATTGGCCCCTGCCTCATCGAAGCCTGAGGAAGCCGGCGGCTCCAGTGGAGGGTTTCTGGATGGCGCCCTGGCGCCGGCAGTTCTACCCCTGAAGCGGCGCTCCAGTCCCGAGACGCGAGAGAGATCGGTGCGAGTGCTTGGAGCCGAAAAGGAGTTGGGGGGGGAGCTTTTTTGAAGGGTTCAACGGCAGACACGGTTGGGCTGGCTTCGTTGCTTCGGGCTTTATACAAAGGAGTCCGCCATGTTGAGAGACGAAAGTGCTGACGGCACCTTTTTGGCAGCACGGAAGTGAGCTAAGCGAGGCTCAAGCCACCGAATGCCAAGAAGCGCGAATCCGCATGAATCCGAATGCGGGGGCGGGGGGGTGGGAGGGTGTGCAGCGTTTTCGTGTCAAGCTTGAAGCACTGCGACCATGACCACAAGTCCCAGAAGCAGCTTCGATAAGTAAGGTTGGTCCAGACCTGCAGTTGCACCCTGGATTCATTTTATTGCCCTGAGCATCAGAAAGGAACCTTCAAGAGGTGAGGACCTGTAGGTCAGATTCTGAAAGTGATGGCTTCCGTATGGCTGTGGGTCAAAACCAATGGTACCATTTTGGGGTAGGTGCACCACCCATTTTGAAACCTGGATTGGGATGTTCACTGATGGTACGGGAATTTAACCCATGGCCATATTTTTGGAGCACAAGTCGCTGGAAATCGCCTATTCGTTCGCGCGGGGAATCGCCTTGACTCGCTTCCCTTCCCGCCCCGTGGCTCTTGGCAAAACTGCCTGGCCCGCGCTCGACTGCTCGACTCCCCTGCCGCTGGACCTCTAGACACTTGAATCTAGACCTGACACTCGAATCGTGGAGCTTGTGGATGCTTTGTTCAGGTCACTTTGCCAAGCTTAAGGTCCGTTACTTGCAGGGGCATCTCTGCACCCCGTTTGCGCGGGGAAAGCGAGCATGGTTGTGCTGCTAGCCGCTTGGATGAGCCAGACAGCAAGCATACGACAACTTCCACGGTTGAAGCCGAAGCTGTATTTGTGGACTTGCCCATCATTGACCCTCCCCGGGAGGAAGATTTTACATCTCAAATGGGTCATTTTGAGATTCCAAGATTCTTCGGGTATCGCTGGGAAGCACGCTTTGCATCGATCATCCCGGAAAATGACAATGGGTAGCCAGCCTGCGTGATGATTCCAACTTTTTTGGTTGGGGTGATGCATTTCTTTTGAACATTGCATTTTACATGACGTGCACTCAAGTCGCCGTGTCCCACTAGGAGCTTGTGTATTACATCTCACTCACAGAACCTGGCCGGAGACCCTTGCGGAACAATTGAGTTACGCAGGTTTTAGTACCCATGTTTCCACTTACCAGGGTTCCATTTGGGTACCGATTTTTTGAGCCACGGGCCAAGGTTCTTTTAAACGCGGGTACTTCTTTTTCTTGGGCCACGGGCCAATGTTCCAAGAAAACGCGCCCTTCTGATGGGTTTCGTGAGATCGTTCTCGGCGCTTGGCCACCGTTCAACCAAGGATTCTTCCGGCTTCGTCCATGATGAAGCTTGCTTTCTTGGTGTTTCCCAGAATATATCGTAATTGAGTCGTAATATATATATATATATATATATGCGGGCCCATATATATATATATGTATATGTTATGTTTTAATTTTTTATTTAGCTATTTATTTATTTACTATTGATTTATTATATATTTATGTATTTATCTATTTATTTATTTATTTATAAGAGGGATAACTTTTGACACCTCAACAGGGGCCCTTGTGATGCTTATGGTGGACAATGACCCGGGTTTTTCCATGCCCAACTAAGCGCGACACTTGCAGAGAGTCACTTGGACCAACTTCGAATTTCAGATTTGTTACTGTCAGTTTGGAAAAGACACCCGAGGTTTCTTCCAATTTCATCCACACATTGGCGTCTTGGAGCCAAGAAACCGTGGGTATGACTTTAAGTGGGGAAGGGCTACCTCCACCAAAGGGTCCCAAATTGAAACTTGGGCCTAGATTCGGAAGATTACAGCCATCTCCCTTAAAGGTTCGACCTTTCGAAAGTGATCAACCCTGCAAGAAACTCACATGGAACCCGCAAAAACCAGCTACAGAGGCTATACTTCTTTTTGGGGAACATCGGAGCTGTTTGGGTGCCATGAAAAGCGCCTCCCACCGGCGCCAAACGCAGCTCTCGGAGCTTCGACCCGGCGTTTGCTCGCCGAAGAGGCGCGCGGGAAGAGATGGCCAGGCGATCGCTTGAAAAAGGCGATCCGGCGATCGAGCCTCGGCACAGGTCGCCGTAGCCACAAAGGCACCGATCCAAAGACGTCCTGAAAATGTGGGTACTGCAGATTGGGGCCCCTTTTCTTTACTGCTATTTGGTTGCGTCTTTAAGGACTCTAGCTTTTGGGAAACTGTGAAGTTTTCATTGGACAAACAGTGACACTTTTTGCGAGGGGGCAGCAGCAACCAAGAAACCATCTCTCCTGATTTGTGCGCATTCTCAGCCTGGGTTTTGGCCGCTTTCACCTGGCTTGAGGTCGATTCAAAACCTGAAGTCCCTAGCAATTCGGGCTGTTGGTTTGTCTGCAGCCCCAAAGGTGTTTTCTGGCTACCTGGACCCTCAAACTACCCATAAAAATGGGATATCACCAACCATAATTTTGGGGGTCAAGCCCATTTTTCAGTTGGAATTTTGAGGGTTCAGGTATTCTCCTGCCCGAATCTCGAGACCTCTGCAAGGCGTGGTGTAGGCCCAGGCTCTTCCGATTGTTACACCTGGCCTCCAGGTGTCCGAGGGTTTCCCCAGGGCTCAACCTCCATCAAAAAATGGTGGACCCAATTTGGAGGATGACACTTATCTCAGGGTGCCTTCCAATTCCACTCTTTCCAGGGATCCGATTCTTTCCAGAAAACCTTCGGAAACCCGGGGAAAATAGCTGGTTTTTGAAAAGAAGGATGGGTTGAACAGAATGGGGAATCAACCCCTAGAAATTAGGTAAACAACGGTCCCCCACCGACCCCACCCACACCCACCCCCCCACACATGAACCCCATTGTTTTCATGGTGGCTCGGATTTGTGAATTTCACGGGGAGAGGATTTTGTGAATGGAGAACTGCATCGGTTGGACAACAAAATGGCCATGGGTCAAAAGCCCGTACCCCCAGTGAACATCCCAATCCCCACTAAAATAGGTTCTAAAATGGGTGGTGCACCTACCCCAAAATGGTGGTTTTGACCCACAGCCAAATCATCGATGGGAACGAGGCCTTCAGTCTCTTGGGAGGATTGTTCTTTTTAAGCGAATCAGAATGGGCTGGCGTCGCCAAATTTCAGGAAGGGGATCTTCATTGGAGTTTCCAGGTTTTCTCCTCATTTTTTTTTCCGGGTCGAATATGTTTGCTTGTTTTTTTCTCTGTGTTTGTTTCTTTTTGTTTTTCTTGGGGGACCTAGGATGTCAAAGGCTGGATGGATCGAAGACGTCCAACAGCCCTGTTTTTTTGGGGTCCCCCGATTTTGACGCAATGCCATTGACACACCCCCGATCGATTGCAACTCTTGGGATCTCATTGCCTCCATGCTTCGGAGCATTGCCGTGATGATCGGCTCGCATGTGTTTGGACAGAATATGTGGACAGATTCAGCCGAACACCAAGCACGCATTAAGTACACACACGCACACCTGCAAGCTACTAGTAGGCAATGCAGACCAACAGTCTCGGCCATCTCATCACTCGCATCATGAGTCTAATTGCTTTGGACCGAACCGAGACAGCAAAGGGGCACTGGCCAGGTCTTGCATCGCTAGGCCAAGACTCTAACTTGACCGAAGAGCAGGATAAACGGCCAATCTCCATGATTGATATGGTGGGGCAACCCAGTGGATCCCCATTTCGCAATGGCTTTTAGCCTGTGGGCGGTTCTACCTATATTACCCCCAACATTATACAGGTAAGTGGAGTCACTGGGAACTGTATGGACCCCTAAGCACGCTACCCGGAGAACTCGCCTTGGGACCCGCCTTTCGGGGGATCCGCGGATCCGCGGAACCGCGGACCGCAAAGCGGTCGCAGCCATGCGGTGACGGCCTGGCGTGGCTCAGGTTGGAGTCATGTCTGGGCTGTGGGCTCGGGCCTCAGGGCGTGAGTTCTCATACTGGGGTCGTTGTTCTTGGCTGGAAGGATCTGAGGGCAGCAGTTGAGGCTGAAGCTGGCATTCATGTGCGGAGGTCGTAGAAGAGAGTTCTTAAGGGCCGGATCCTTAGGCCATCAATGCAAGGGTTGTTGTATTACACCCTGGGACAACACCTGGGAAATGACCCCATTTAGGCATATTTCCGCAGAACACTGTGTTTGTTTGAACCATGTTGGGTCATTTCCCAAGGGTGTAATCCCAGGGGGGGTAATACAACAACTCTTAGAGTGGGTGGTTGGGTTTATCGACGTCAGGGACTGCCTTTGTCAAAGGGGCCTTTGTCAATGATTAAGTTATGGGACAAGAAGAGCCTCCATTGTAATATATATATATAATGTTTCACCTTGGGGCCTCTATTGGAGATTGTTTTTTCCTAATTCAGGATCCTGTGACTGTTTTGGGCCAGGAAACATTTTGCCGGCAAAAATCCGGGCACCAAACAACTGGCCAAACAAGGCTGGCGGAAAACAAATAACCAAAAAGAAAGAACGAGAAACACATCCGGGCAAGCATTAGGAATGCCTTTTTAGCGGCCCCCATACCATCAAATTTACGATAACTTATTTCCACAAATGGAAGGGCAAACAGTCCCGCAAAGGGGGTTGCACAAGAGGGCCTGATCTGTGACTGTTTTGGGGTCCGCTTTAGTGTCCAAGTTTTTGGGGGTTGCTGAAACAACTGGTTCTTCAAATTGCAATTGGCAAAGTAAGTCCTGGGAATCTGAGAGTAAGTCTTGGCAATCTGATAGCCAAAGAAGAACCAGGCGGGGGGGTGCTCTAAAAACGCCCCCTATCCTCGGCCAAGTAGACAATGCATAGACTGGTCAGGCAAACATTGGGATTGGCAGATGGGAATACTTGGGGTGATGAGCCCACATGGCCACCATGGTGAGAACACCATTTGGCATTTGGATCTTGGTTTGATACCTTCCCCAGGGCTAACATGGAATCTCCCAACACTCCTTTGGAAGACTTGGTGACCCATTTGCAGAGGCCAAGTGGGGGAGCTTTCGGCTGTTGGTCCGAGGGAGTGTAAAGTGCAGCCGTTGTTACGAGACTTTTGGCTTGGGATAAGGGCAAAACTTGGACCGATGGCACCAAGGGTGAGAATTACCATTTGCATGTTGGGTTTGACGCGTGCAACCGCTGCTATGCGGCTTTTTGCTCCGGCTAGAAATCTACTGACCCAAACACCCCTAGCCATAGGTGTCCTTGGTTGGTTTGCTTAAAAAAAAGAGGGCAATTCCTCGTTTACCTGGTGGTTTCATCTTGCAGGGCCATCTATCACCAAACCGCCCCCAGCCCTCGGACCTCGAAAGCCGGAAACCCGTGCCCGGAAGCCGCGAGGCTGAGCGCCACCATCCCTTGGACGAGTCCGGGCTGGCATCAGCCTCGGATCCCATCGCGTCGGGGAAAGCTCGAAGACGTCCGATGCGTTCCGAGTGCGAGCTTAGGAAGGTCACTTTTTGGGGCTTGGACCATTTTGGCAACAACAAGTTAAGGGGCAAATTTCATTTTGCCCATCCGCTCAGGCACTGAGAGATGCGAAAGGTGTCTTTTTTTGGGTTTTCCGTCGACATAATTGGAATCCAGTTTGAGCAGCACCTTCCTACCGGTTGGACATGTCTCAACGTCCAAAGGGCATCGGGCTTTTGGTTGGCTTGTCCAGACCTATGTTGAAAACATGGACGGATATCCGGTCCGGCCGTCTGATCCCATTCCTTTTGCATGGCTTCTTTGGAATTTTACATGAAAATGCAGGGTGTCCCCTCAACTCTTCTTTGCTGGACCTTTAAAAGTGGCGATCCTTTCAATGGAACCCACCAGTTATTGGATCAACTTCAAAACACGACCCCTGAAATGGTCAAACCCGAGAAGACGTTCTTCTCTTTTTCTACCAAGCTTACTGAGGGGAGAAGGACGGTTTCCAAAACCGGCCTGGGACTTCCAACCTAGGTCCAAAAGCGTCCCTTGCCCCAAGAGTTTTGCAGCTGGGAAAGAGGCAGATGTTTTTTGTAACGAAAAGGAGGGTCAGGCGGCCAGTCGATTCCTCGTTAGGTACTTCCCCGGCTCGACTGGCTCAGATTTGGGAAGCAGATGGTGATGAGGGTGTACCTCAAAATGGGAAGCGACGATCCTGACAACAGGGCTTCTACACTTTGCTCTGCCTTCCGCAAGTGCCGGTCCCTTGAAACAACAAGTCTTCTCTTTTGACTTTTCGCTGTCAACAGGACTCTGTGCAAATTTATTCGACAGACGGTTCACAGAATAGACCATCATCTAAGAGTTCCCGGATGGGGGGCAAAAGCCTAGTAGAAATGAGGCCAACATGGATCGCCCAACATGGATGTTGTAGCACTTTTTGGCCACGCATGCAAGTCCTCCACTAAAACCCCTTTCGCCATTGGGTAGGGTACAATCGAGCAGATTTATTGCCCAATTTAAGTTGGGACCACTTGTTGGCATCTCGCGTAGTAGGTGCAAACCACTTCTGTAAATGCACCAATTGGTATGACCAACCCCATGACTGGTTGATAAACCCGCGGATTTTGTCCATTCCACTGAAGTTCACCGAGCTTTGGCCACCCAACGTGTCCCAGCGCAGTGTTTCCATCGCTCAGGTGGTGGCCAAAAAGAAGGTGGCTGAGGTGCGCGCCCGAGGTGCCCGAGCCTTTTGGAAAAATAGATGGCCCTGGTAAATGGAAGAAACCCCACCTAAACCAGTGGAACCCATCGATTTTTAATCAAACTCACCTAAAAAGGACACCTATGGTCGAAACGTTGAAAACGTAGCGACTGGGGTAGACTTAGGATACATTGTACATTTTACCAGTGACTCCATGTGAAGCAACCAGTGAAATATACATTCTATAACTGGGCCTAACTATAGTCATGACAACTGCGGGTTTGCGGTACCAAAGCTCGATCGATCACTGCCGTGTGCTTGAGGTTTGTTTCGTCCGGGAATGGTCAACATTTGGGGGCGAATCCCTTGGATCTTTTTCAATAAAGCCGTTTCAATAAAGCCGTTGAAGTCAGCTTTGTTCCTTGTATGTGAGATTCGGTCACCATGGCCACATATATACATATGCTCGCCCCCCCCCCCCCAAGATCCACCTTTGGGCTGTTTTGAGTATATTTTGGTGTCCAAAATCCTTTTTGGGTGTGAATATATAGATATATGTATATATTTATACATAATTCCTTTTGAGAGCAGGGCGCTGTGAGCGTGCGTTTTTTTCTCCACTTTTTGAGTGGAAACTCGAGTTGAACTATGTTTGCATAAGGTGTGATTAAATGTCAGCTGAATTGCAAAGACCTTTGATTGGAAAGAACATACTGTGTAAACTATCAATTAAACTAGAATTATTCTAATTCAAATTCTATTATGAAACAGAAGTTGTGGTTGGATTCAGTCCTTATCAAATTATGTTGAACCTCTAATTTAAAATTGTAATGTTCTATTCTGATCAAGTACTTCCTTATTGAGTCCTATTGAAATCCTATTCAAATTCAATCTGATTTTTAGAGAGCGGCCATTGGTGGAGATGTGAATTGAGTACAAAAAACGCTACACAACACTCTGTTTTACGGTGTTTTCTGACCATGGTAGTTCTGGGGCTAGTACACACAAAAAACTCAATTTCTGACCTCTAAATTCTCTCCTTCTGAAATCTATTTAATATCTTTACCAATCTACCCAATGTCTGACTGAATTTAACTAGAACTTATGAAGGAAAGACTCCAATCAAATTGTACATGTTAAATTAGAATTTAAATTATGATTAATCTAGTTCAACGTAAATGTTACACGGGAATTCCTTTTCCACCAGAATTGTCCTTACACGTTGCATGGCAAAGTGCCTGAGACCTACACATGATTGTTTTGTTTTTAGGTTTTTTAGGGGCAGTACATCACTTTTGGTTCTCCAAAGCAAACAAATAGGGACAGCACAGCACTTTGGAGCACCCTGACCTCAAAAGTGCTGTACTGTCCCTATTTTTTGCTTTGAAGAGCCAAAAGTGCTGTACTGTCCCTAAAAAACCTAAAAACCAATTATTTGGAGGTCTCAGGCTCTTGGCCATGCACGACTCTGAAATATTTGTTTTTTAGGTTTTTTAGGGGAGAGTACATCACTTTTGCATCTCCAAAGCAAAAGAGTAGGGACAGTACAGCACTTTGAGCACCCTGCTCTCCAAAGTGCTGTGCTGTTCCTCTTTCTTTTTTTTGCTTTGGAAACACAAAAAATAGGGACATCACAGCACTTTGGAGCACCCTGTCCTCAGAAGTGCTGTGCTATCCCATTTTTTTTTGCTTTGGAAACACACAGAAAAGGGACAGCGCAGCTCGTTGGAGCACCCTGACCTCCAAAGTGCTGTACTGTCTTTTTGTTTTTCCTTTGAAGAGCCAAAAGTGCTGTACTGTCCCTAAAAAACCTAAAAAAAAACAATTATTTGGAGGTCTCAGGCTCTTAGCCATGCAATATTTTATTTAAAAACATGAAGATACAAATGTATATCTCTCCGTTGTATTTTAATTTTTACCGTAGCCATTTTGGCAGAAGTTTGTTTGGTGTTGCTTCTGCGCCACTTGCATTCTTGAGTTTGACTGGACTATGGCGTTCCTAATTTTCTACGATCTTGATGCCCAGATGGACAGGGCGAGTGCGGCAGCGGATATTGCGAGTGCGTCAAGAAAATCAAATGTTTCGGCAGGTTGCCTTTCGGAGTACTTTGCACTTGGCAAATACTACGAACAGGCACGCCAGGTCATTGACCAAACGAAACGCCAGACTAGCGACCAGGCTTCCAACTTCGTCGCCAGGCTCTTGAGTAATGCCAGGGAATCCTTGGAAGAGCGAAGTACATCAAGGAAGTTGCAAATCCTCGAGTGTCGCCAACCAAGTACTACAAATCAATTGACATGTTGGAAGCATTGATCAACTTGTGTGTGACGGCACAGTCCAACGAGAGGAGAACGCACCCCAAGTGCCCCAAATGTGGTAACATCGATACGAACGATGAAGCGATGCGAAGTGAAAGCTTTGTATTGGCTTATTATCGTCATCCAACCGACATGACACGCACGGCATGCCATCATCGTTACTGCACCGATTGTGGCGAGTCGCATTTTGATCAGGGGTTGTGCAGAGGGCGTCCTGCGAAGAGTGCGAAGGGATCTTGGAGAACTTTCCAAATGCAAGAGACTGCCCACGGTGTGGCGAAATTTCATCAAAGGATGACATGCGCCACTTTGTAACTTGCAAATCGGTCGTGCAAGAGGCATTGGTGCTATAACTGCCGCGTTCCATTGACAAACCTTGACCAGTACTCAAGGAATCACAACTGCTGTGTGAATCCAAGAAATTTGGCATACAAGGCAGTCCATTTCTTCAATGGATTAGGCGAACAAGTTCCGATCGAAATGTTTCCTCTGGCCATCGAAGGACCGTCGGAGTTCAGCGCCACCCAAGAGGCAAATATGAGAAGACAGCAACAGCTACCAGCGAAGTTTGTCGTCCAGCGCCAGTGAAGCATCTCGCCCGACGAGAATTTGCAAATGATTGTATAGATTATATTGTGTGCAAAATTTGAACTGTTGCTAGACTGACTTGTGCAGTTATGAATACTGTTGTAAAATTCATGATTTGCATCATCTAATATAATATTGTAAAAGTGTAAAAATCTTATGAATAATGAAATGAATTTAATTGTTAACGAATGATTGTAAGCCATAACATGACTGTAAATTAATTAACTGTTTATTGGAAGAGGTAATTGTTTCATAAAACTGCTGTAAAAATGATTAAATAATTCATTAAATAATATAAATATATATATATATATTATTTATTGAATTAAATGAGTAATATTTTTTGTAGACACCATAAACCTTATGAAAATGTATTTAAAATAGGTTATACAAAGGATGTAATAAAAAGAGATGAACAATATGCCACGGGAGAATTTATTAGAGGACAATATAAACGAATTTTACATTTCCCGGATATTTACAATGACGAAATAGAACAAACATAAATTAAAAAAAACATTCAAATGTTAGAAATACGTGTGGAATTGAATTCTCTTTATATGAACTATTGTATAAAAATAGAAGAATACATTAAAACTTTAAATCATGAATATGAAAAGAAATAACAATTGTTAATAGAGAAATAAAGGAAATATTATACATAAACATAAACAGAAAATGTGTTGACATATTTAAAAATAATATTATAAATAAACTTGTTTTAAGAGATTAGATTATCCGGTGTTGCTCCAATATAATAAGAAACCAAACCTAAAATTCTTCTTTGAAATAGATCGTTCAATAAACTTTCATTACTAGGAAATAAGTCTGGCTTTAGTAAATTAAATATGAATGCAAACTCATAAGGATTATTAACAATTGGTGTAGCAGATGATAACACAACACGTGTATTTGGTTTATATACTCTTTCTTTTTATATAGAATCATATACATAATTTGCTTTTTTACTTTCAATATAAACATTTGAAATACATTTATGTACTTCTTCAATAATACATATATTATTTGAATCTAGTTTAGACCTTTTGTATACTATCCATAAACTCAATATCAACTTTGGGAGAATCATAATGTACAATATAAAAATTATCTATGCGTTTTTGATAATCTTCTATTTTAACCAATTTCTCATATGTTTTAACCATGGATCGCTATGTAAAGAAGCAGGTAAAAATGTAAATGCATTCCTATTTGGTGTATAATTAATCAAAGTATTATAAACATTTAAAGCAGTTACTTTTTTACCAGACCCCATACCATGATATAATAATAAAATTTGGTTCAATAACTATTTTTGGTAATATATATTTATGCAAGTTATTTAAATCCCACAAAGGTAATAGCTTACCATTTTTCCATTTGTTATGACATACATATATAATATTAATAAGGTTTTTTTAGGCACAGGACAGCACTTTGAGCACTCAGGGTGCCCAAAGTGCTGTACTGTCCCTATTGTTTTGATTTGGAAACACAAAAAATAGAGACAGTACAGCACTCTGAACACCCTGATCTCGAAAGTGCTGTACTGGCCTATTTTTTTGCTCTGGAAACACAAAACATAGGGACAGTACAGCACTTTGAGCACCATGACCTTCCCAAACTGAAAACAAGCACTGTTCAAGGAGGTTTGTTTAACATGTTCAACACACTTTAATCACAAATCATTTGCAAACTTCTGCTTGCCTATCCTTCTTCGGGCTCAAAATTGCTGCAAATACTATATGAAAATGCCTACTCAAACCAAAACATCTGCCAGCATCACATTTTGTCCAGGATCAACCCATGTGACAAAAGCAGTGTCAAATCTAAACGAAATACGTTTTGCTTTTCATTTGCTTCAAACAGTTGAAAACTGTTCAAAACACAGTAAATTACAGTGTTTTGGCAGTGTTTCAGCTGTGTCCAAAGCTGGGGGTGGATCTTGGGGGGGGGGGGGGCGACTATAAATATATATATATATATGTATGGTTCACAAAGTTGTCATTTCTTCTTGGCATGTAGCACTGGTTGATGCCGCCATCGATTGTTGCCCCTGTGTCCTCTTCTTTTTGGAGGGGGGGTTTGGCCCCTGCGGATTTCTATTGCAGTCGTGTCACACATCCCCAGGGCCAATTTTACTGGCGAAGTGATTTGGACAAGACGGACGCGTTGCAACTGAGAAAATCAGATCAGGAAAGTGAAAGAAATTGACAAGACTCAGCAAATGGGGAATTCACGTTTCCAGGGATTTGACAAGGGATGTGAGATAACTTGTATAAGATTGCTTGTGTCCAATTCTCATTTGGCCCAATGGAGAGGTCGAATCTGACCTCCATTCGAGAGTTGGCTTTGCTGAGTCGCCTTCTGACCCATCTACCCTTTATTTAGGCAAATGGATGTGGGTCAAAGCCAATGGTACCATGTTGGGTAGGTGCACCACCCACTTTAGAACTTTAGAACCTATTTTAGTGGGGATTGGGATGTTCACTGGGGGTACGATTTGGATTTTGACCCATGGCCACATGACCCCCCCCCCCCATTTTTAGAGGGTCAGGCTGTGGCTCGGGCCACGAGACGAGGTCAAAGACTTCCTCTTCCCCACTGGTTCACCCCGCAGGCGCGCGTTTGCGAACGTTGCGACTGGAGTCTGCCATGCAAACCTGCTCGCAATTCAACCCCCATGAATAGAATGGTTGATAGAATTCAGATGACAATCCTTAGGTAAACAATGGTGGTTGTATGAGCCCCCATTGTCTTAATGGCTTCAACCCCGTTGTAACACTTGTGGGTACCCTATGCTCAATCAGCCGCAAACATTGACCCCACGCGTCAAACCATGGGCCTTTCCGGATGATGGGATGGGTGTGGATTTCGAGGATTCGTAGCACGCAGTGGAAGAGTTGGGGCGAGTAAGTTCTACGGCGGATTCCACCATGTACATCCTTTGTTTGGTGGGTTTGTCATCCCCTTGTTTGCAATCCTCAGTTTATAAGCCTCACGTATTATTGCGTATTTTCATGTTGCTTGCCCTCTCACCAACAAGCACGGAGCCCAACCAGAAAAGTTCCAAGAGCCCTCGGATCCACAAAGGGGTGCCAGACTTGGGCGAGTTTTTTTGGCCCATGGCGGGAGAGGTGTTCGCTTCGCCAAGACAGCAAGTGGCTGGCCGCCACGTGAGGTTAAACACCCACTCATGACTGGGTTCAGGGTAGGTGCACGCATTTTAGAACCTATTTTAGTGGGGATTGGGATGTTTAGTGGGGGTACTGGATTTTGACCTATGGCCATATCCGAATGGTTACCGTTAGAACTGAACAAAGCTCGGCAAATCGAACACCCAAGTACCTTTCTGGGGGAGGGGGGTGGGGCCCCAAGTCAATCCCATAGTCTTCCAAAGAAAATTGGTTAACGGAGATCTCCAGTTGAACAGTGAGGTTCAGTGAAGGTTACGAGCTCAAATGTCCTTTTTGGTCGAAAAAGTCGAGGGCGATTCCCGGTTTACCGGGTTCAATCAACAAAAAGGAACACCTATGGTTCTGAGGGTCTGAGTGCTTCGGTCGCGAGGCTGCTGATCCTGAAGGGTCCCCCTGGCTGTGGCAAGGCGCGAGCTTCCGGCGAGCCGGGAGCGGGCCGGAGCCGGGCTGGACGTTGGGCGGGGGGGGGCTTTGGGGGGGCAAAGGGACGTGGCTCCTGGACTTCTCATCCAGGAGGGTTTTTTGGGGTGAAAAGCCCGGGTAGTAAGTGATGTGTCCTTCCCTTAAAACCATGCTTGGGTTGGTATAGCCATTGTTTACCCACAGATGGTCATCATTTTAATTGGGTGGACCATTTTGTGCATGGGGGTTGAGGCCTGCTCCGCAAAAGCCAATGGGTGCCCCACTCTTGGGATCTCAACGCTCCGCTTTCGTCCGGACCTTTGAGGCCCTCGAGGTCCATGGGGCTCCCTAAAGCCCAGGTCCAACCGTTGGTAGACTTACCTCTTAAAAACACAACTTTTCAACTTTTTGGGTAACATGGGCTATATGTTTGTAAAAGATTAACTTCCCCAGGGCTTGGAGTTTTAAAGGGTAAGTAGACCGGGCCTTTGTTCGTTTCGACTGGACCATCCCCAAGTTGGGGTTTCCAGGTTTTTGGGGCAAACCCTCAGCTCTACCAAGGGGGAGTTGGTACTTGAAAAACAATCGCTTCAAGAAAACAACATGCGAAGGGTTGGGTGGCAAGACTTACCTTTGGGCACCCGGATGATTATACAAGACTGACAGGCGCCCTGTCTCACCGAAGTCCAAACCGAATCGATCTTTTGACCTTTTGGTTTTCACGTTTTGCTTCATGTTGCGTCTGGGTCTCAACAGGCTCACCTTTTATTTCTGGGTAAACTTGGGGCAACTGAGCTGAGCAAGACACACCTTCTGGCGATTCAATCCGCCATCGGGTAGGAAATTGAAAACAAACCCCTTACCGCCAGTGACCCCAATCGCTCTGGTTGTTTTGTTCCCTTAATCCCCCGCTTTCTGTACCCGGAGGATTACATGATTGCCGAACCGACTGGCCAGCAACTCACTTACCTGTACATCACGCTCCCAACCTTGTAGAAGCCCTGAGGCCAGCCTTTGTCATGTTTCACCCGAAATTCATGGTTGTTGTCGGGAAGCATTTTTACATTTTTGCTTATTGTGGTTTAGTGGGACATCCTGACTTAACTGCTCAAAACAAAAAACACATGCTCCCCTTCCAGCGTCAATCGAGGAAAGGTAGTGAGAAAACAAACACCAGTTGGCTCTTCTATGTTGGAATCCCCACCCACGGACCGTAATATAATGTGGATATGTTTGAAACACTTCCCGGATTTGACCCTGTTTAGGGAAACCAAATTGGGAGGTAGCCAATTTCTGAGAGACACACACCCATACATATAGTTATCCATTTGAGAAGTTGTTTTTTGAGCCCACATGGCCCTATTCGGTTTTCCATGTTGTGTTTTTTGTTCGGCCAACCTGAAAAAGGGTACACTCCCTCAGACGAACAGCCGGAAGCTCCCCCAAACTGGCCTTTGCACGTGGGGAAACCCAGTCATCCATTTCGGGGTTTCTTGGGAGCTTACATGGAATCGCTTGGGAAGGTGCTTTCCTTTTGGTGTCACGTCCAGCCAACCTGCAAGCCAGGTACCCTCGCACCAATTCACATGGAGCCTGACGTACGGGAAACGGCCCCTCTAAAAGGAGAATGCTACAAGCCACCCCCCGAAATGTCGAAGGGTTCCACGTGAAAAGGGTGGGAGGGTAACTGAAACCAAACTTCCATTCGCTTAAACATATTTTGTTATTTTCCCTGGTTTTAGAGGGAATCTATGACTACTGGACATGTTGTTTGTTCTTTTTTCCAGGCGGCTTAAGCAAATGGAAGATGAAGACCTAGCTCTGTTTTTTTCTAGGCTCTCAGATTCCAATCACGGAGCATATGTCGAGTTGTATCATGCACTTGGTTGTTGCCAAAGCAGCCTTTGTGCTTAAGCAAATGACACCAAAACGAAGAATACCAATAACCTTCGGGATCCAGGAAAAAAAGGAAATACCCCCCGAACGGTTCCATGTGAAAAGAGCGAGAGGGTAACTGACACTAAAACTTCCATTTTATGATTATTATTAATATTATTATTATTATTATTATTTCTATAGGTTTTAAAGGGAATCTATGACCACTGGACACATGTGTTTTATTTTTCCAGGGGGCTTAAGACAATGTAAGCTTAAGTATGGAATTGGGAGAGGGAGGAGTTCGACCCCTGGAGATCTCCATTTATGGCAACCCATTTTCTCTTTTGTTACTATATAAATGGACTCGGGGCACCCCCACCTCCCCCTTAGAGTTGCCCCCACCTCCCCCCCCACCCCAAAAAAAATGGAGAAAAGGGGGGCCCGGGGGGTGGCCTGTTGATGGTTGCCTGTTCTGGTTTTTATGTTCATCTCAAATCTGTGTTCCCCCTTATTCGTTTTTAAAAGAGGGTTTTTAGGGAGCTTATTTATCGTTTTCGTTAAGGTAATCAATTGGGTAAATTGTCGCCTTGTTCATTGTTGGGCTGGGGGCCGACATTTTTTTCATTTGAAAGAGGTAGCCCTTTTAGTAGTTATCAAGTTCTGGGGTGTTGGTGGTGCATTTGTTTTGATATATGTTTTGTCATTGAAATTTTGTTATAGGTTAAAATTACAGTATAATGAAAGGTTATAAAAGTTTACACTGTTTAATCATATTATAATTAAATATTATGATTAAGCAATGAAATCATTGTTTCTGTTATGTGAAAATTTCAAATGTAATATGTTCTATAGTAATGATTTCGTCTCGTTTCATAGTCTGTTTTATTTCTTCAACTATTTTTTCAATATAAATTTGTAATGGCGCTCTACTTGTTATCTTGTTCTGTTCGCTTGATGCATAATAACTACAGTTGCAAATATTATTCCTATACATAATTTTCGAACTAATTTCTATGCCAACCTTTATTTCTTCATCATACTTCATCACTCTTAATAATTCTTTTGGTGGTTTCAACGCATATGAAAGTGCTTTATCACCTTTCAAACATATATTGCTAATCAACACATAATATCTACTTTCTCCTTCTCCTTCTCGTTCAAAAATAGACGGTTTCCATTTCCTTTGTAAGACCCTTAATGCTTTACACTGTTTTAGTCTTTGCCACCCTTCATTGCCATTCATATAAGAAGCGATGTTTAACAATGCTTCCATAGGTAAGCTAGCACAATTCTCAACCATAAAATTATTCTCTAACATTTTACCCTCACTCATTTTTCTCTTTATATATAAGGTTTTTTCTCTTTAAGTAGTTTTGGCTAGGGGGTTGCTGGTCGGCTGGTCTGGGTTTCAGGTTTAATTTAAATGTCTTAACCTTCTTGTTAGATTATAAAACAATGTTTAATCATATTATAAGATAATAATATTAATAAACAAAAGTTAATTTTACCCGTATTCAATCTCACCAGCGATACAACCACTATAACAACTCATACTATACTCGCAACAATAATGCTCGTATCCTTTTATTAATTGGTCTGTGTAAATTTCAATTAATTCGCTAAGAATATATCTCATACAATAATTGTTGTTTCTATATGACCACCAACTGTTTAGGTTTCGAAAGCTAAACCTACAACGTTTAAATTTTTTTAAAGCTTCAATGTTAAGACATTTTCTTAAAATGGTACAAACTTCATTTTCATTATTCTTACAGTATGATTTTAATGCTTGATAATACATTTTTCTATTTTTAAATCGTTCTTTAACTTCTTGTATATCAAATACTCGGTCAATGTGTTTTCTGTAATGTCTTATTTTTATACTATATTGGTTTTCTGCTAGTAGTGTAAAAACATTATTTTCCATTAGTTTAATAACTTGTAATTGAAGTTCTGCTTTTTCCAGTCCTTCTTCAGGAATGTCTTTATTTCTCATAAAATGTTCTTCTTCATCCATCAAATACCTGCAATCAAAACATGTTACTCTAATATAGCCACCTATAAGATTACACACATCAACAGGTAAAATATTAGCTAGTGCCACGACAGACTTACATTTTTTTATTTTTACAAGGACAATTATCATAATTAAATAGTGACATGTTTTTCTCTTACTATATTGTATCCATTTTTCTTTAAGTAGTTTTCTATTTTATGTTGAGGGGCGGGGGTTTATATTGAAAAAATATATTTTCTAACAGTTTAATATAAACACTAGGTTTAATCATATTGTAATTGAATAATATCATTAAACTAAATCACTCACGCTTTCCATTCACCTATTCCATCCCACCAGAATTCAATAATTCGCATCTGTCCATCTACTAGACTGTCTTCTTTGTTTAGTTTCCGTATCGCTCCTGATAAGATATAGTGGTTAATAATCATTGCATTAAACTTTCCATCACGGTTTAACTTTTTACCACAGTCTTTTATGATGTCTTCATCTGTTAGGTTTTCATACATTTCTTTCATGATGTCAAACCTAACAAATGAGTATATCGCCATCAAGTTTAATCCGCTATTATCCCTAAACCTGCTAATGACATCTTTCCAGAATTCTTCGTTTTCATCAACTGGTGGCAAAGGGTGTCTTTTGATGAAATCCTTTATTTTGTTTAACTCTTCATCTAATTCCTTTTTATAACTGTCATTATCATCATCTTCTTCGTCTGATAGCGTCCAGTTTGATAAGTCAGCAATCACTCCGACATTTTCTAAATTCAAGTCCTCTAATCTTATTTCAGTCATATTTTCACTTAATATAATAAGTTAATATTTCTTTAAGTAGTTTTTTATTTTATGTTAAGGGGCGGGGCTTTATATTGAATAAAATATTTTCTAACAATTTAATATAATGGCGAGATTAACAAAAGACCAAATAATCAGCAACATCTATTACGACTTAGACGAGGGTTTCGGAAGCACACAAGCGACACACAAGAAGGCAAAGGAAGAAGACCCAACAATAACATTAGACGATGTAAAGTCTTTCTTAAAGAAACAACCAAATAAACAAATCAAAAATTATAGAGGTACTAATTCCTATACCGCTCCATTCGCACGATATGAATATCAAATAGACATAATGCATATGTCACCTTTAGCAAAAGACAAGAACGTTCCACAGTATGCTTTAGTCGTGATTGACATCTTCAGTAAATTAGCAGATGTAATACCGATGGAGGAAAGAGACGGAGAGCACGTTTTGAAGGCGTTGAGAGCAAGCTTTAAAAAGATGGGTTATCCGATGTCCGTGTATTCTGATGACGACGGAGCGTTTGCAACTAAAAATCAAGTTCAGGATTTCTTCAACAGTGAAGGAATAAACCACATCGTCACGAAGACCCACGCAAATGTGGCCGAGCGTTTTATTAGAACGATGAAAAACAAAATTCACGATAGAGTTAGGTTTAACAACATGAAATGGACCGATGCCCTAACGCCGGCATTGAAACAGTATAACAGCACATCTCACTCATCAACAAGGATGGCACCGTCTGAAGCACACAAGGACGACAATGAAATAAATGTAAAGGTCAATCTTAAACTACGAGAAAAAACAAAAGAAAGTATCCCAAAATAGAGGAGAACGACAAGGTAAAAGTGTTCCAAAAGAAAAGGGGTAATTACACCGACAGAAAGGAGTATAACTCTAAATGGTCTAATAAAATATTCAATATTGATAAAATTGAATATGATATTATGGGTAATAAAACTTACAAAGTAGCAGGAATAAACAAACCGCTTTTGAGACACGAAATTTTGTTAGTTAATGATTAAACGTATTTCTTGGTATCTTCTTTATACTTGACTTGATAGTAATCCAGACTTGATTGTTTAGGTTCTTTTATGACTTTTTCATTCAGTTTTTTAACATAAATGTTTCGTTTATTTTTGTATTCGCTACTGTCTCTATCTACTTCTTTTGCTTGATAATTGTTATTGTTATCATATGTAGGTTTAATATTCAAGCTCTTTAAGATTTTCAGTATGTTTTCATTTTGCTCCAACACTTTTTCTAATCTTGGAAACAACAACTCTAAACTACTGTCAATGTTCGCTAAATGTTCCTCCATATATACTAAATTATAAAACTAAACTTTTAAAACTAAATGTTGCAATTATGTTAAATCTACTCTTTAAATACTAATTTTTCATTATTTGTTTAACAGTTTCCTGAGTTTCCTTATTACCATTATCTGATGGAGTAACTCCCCTCCCAAAGCGAATAGCAATATTATGAACATCTGTTTCTAAGTTGATACTGTCTTTAGTTTTATCAATATTCATTTTCTTATCATTTCTACTTATTTTGAAACTTGTCGGAATACACGAACATTTACAGTTTCCTTTCTTTTGTATTTCTAATTCATTTTTCATTTCTAAGATTTTTTTACACATTGGACAAGCAAACTCAATAACTGATGTTTCTTTAACAATTTCTTCATCAGTTGAAGAAACAACTGGTTCAGTCTTATTCTTTTTCTTTCTTCCCATCTATATTAATATTTATATTTTTAATATATTGTATCACAAACTTAATTAATTCTAAAACAAAATAGCATACTTTTTTGAATCTATTATTAGTTATAACAACTTGTTCTATATTCTCTACTTCATCTATTATATCAATATAATCTGAATAACTTCTATTCATATAAAATAATAAATATTAAATTATTTTCTAAATGTCTTTAATATTACTTTTATTATGCCTGATGTAAAACCAATTGATGAAATCAAATATGACTTTAAACAAAGTAAGCACGAGGTCGTCCCTAAATTGCCGATGAGAGCAATGATTGTAGGGCCGTCAGGCTCTGGAAAGAGCACCCTACTTGTATCAATGATACTTGATATTTATAGAGGAGCATTTGAAAGGGTTTTTATCTGGTCTCCGTCAGTAAATTTGGATAGTATTTGGTTGCCTGTTAAAAAATACATTAAAGAAGGTTTGAAAGTAGATACTGATAAAGAACCGTGTTGGTGGGATGAGTTCAATGTTGAAGATTTAGAAAGAGTTATAGAAACTCAAAATAAAATAATTGAATATCAGAAAAAACAAGGAATGAAGAAGTTATTTAATATATTAGTTATATTGGACGATGTATCTGATAACCCAGCAATAACAAGAAATAACAAATTGTTAAATTCTTTATTCTGTAGGGGACGTCATAGTGGAATATCAACGCTTGTCAGTCTTCAGAAATCATCAACCGTACCACCAATTATTAGGGTAAATATAAGTCATTTGTTTTATTATAAAGTTAGAAATTTTAAAGAGATAGAAATATTGCAAGATGAATTATCGGCAATTGTTAGAAGCGATAATTTACACGAAAGCAAGAAACTAATTTATAAAATATATGAAAAAGCAACTGAACAACCACATAGCTTTTTATATATTAACCTTCTCCAAAAAGACCCTAACCGTATCTTTATGACAAACTTTTCACATTATTTAAAAGTATCTGAAGAATAAGATTTAAAGATTAAGTATTATAATATCTTATACAATGCCTAAAGTTTGTATGGAGTATTCAAATACCATATTCTATAAACTTGTTTGTAATGATTTAAGTATCAATCAAATATACATTGGTCATACATTAAACTTTACAAAAAGAAAATACAGACATAAAACGAGTTGTACTAACCCGAACAACAAAATGCACCATCTACCTGTTTATAAATTTATCCGTGAGAATGGAAATTGGGGGAATTGGAATATGGTTAAAATTTCAACAGAAAACTGTGAAACAAGATTAGACGCATTGAAAAAAGAGAGAGAATACATAGAATTATACAGAGCAACACTTAATAACAGAAAACCATTTATTACAGATGAAGAAGCAAAACAATGGTGGGATGATAATAGAGATAGACTGAATGAAAAGAACAAGACCTATATGAAAGAAAATGAAGAGTATTTTAAGGTGTATAGAAAAGAACGTTATGAAAATAAGAAAGACACAATATTAGAACAAATGAAAGAAAGTTACCAGAAGAACAGAGAAAGCAAAATTGCTTATCAAAAACAATATACCATTGACAACAAGGAAAAAGTCAGTGAAAGTAAAAGAGATTACTACAACAGAAAAAAGGAGGAAATTAATGAGAAGCATAGACAGAAGGTAGAATGTGAATGCGGAGAGATAGTGTGCATTTATGAACTGAAATATCATAAACAAACTAAAAAACATAGCAACAAAATGGGTCAAACCGAACCATTAAACTTGATTGTTTGTGAATGTGGCGCTGTCATGACTAAGAAGAATTTGTCTAGACATTTAAAAACAACAAAACATCAAGATTACCTAAAATCATTACAACCAGAAGAAACACCTGAAATTATTGATTAAACACATAATTAAATAATTAATTAAATAAATAAATATATTAATATTATATGTTATTTTATGATTTACCATTAGACATTAAAAACCTTGTATTATCTTATAATTTAGGTGATGTTAGATTATTAAAAATAAAAAATAATAATATTATTAAAAATTATATTAATAAATTTAAACCAGTGTATAAGTCTTACAAATTGAAGAATACACAATATTTTGAAATTGATAATATCAATATGAAAAATATTATCAATAACGGCATATCATATATTTTTAACTTAAGTGAGTTAGATAAATTACATCAAAAACATAAACCATTAAAATTATTAATTGAATATGATATATTTGCTACATCTACCTCATTTACTTGTTTGAATCATGTTCGTAATCGTACTTTAACATCAAATAATTTATTTGATATTTATTATTTTCTTAATAAAGACCTTTATGAAATTAATTTAGTGTATAGCCGTAATATGGTTAATTTTATTTCATTACAAGTGAAAAAATAACTATTAAAGTCATCAATGATGAAAGACAAAGTTTTATTAGTAAATTTTATTCATATTTTTTTAATTAAAAATGTTAATAATGTTTAATATTATTAATTCAGAACAAACTATAACTACACAAATTCAACGCTGGTAATTTATATATCAATTTGTCACATTTTACTTTCTCCAGTTTTTCTAATCTTTCACTCATTTGCTTAATTGCTTTCAACTGTAACTTGTCAATATTACTTAAATCTAATTGTTCTACATCAATATCATTGATTTTGTCAATACTTGAAGTTTCAACATTACTATTTGAATTACCCATTATATATTATTATTTAGAATTTTCTTTTTTCAATTCCTTAATTTCTTTTTCTAATTGTTCAACCTTATCTATTACTTCAAGTAAAGCTTTATGTAATAATATTGGTACTTTTGTATATTCAATGCCTAAATATTCGCGACTGCTATGAACTACATTACTAATTTCTTTTGGAACTGCTTTTAATAAATCATCAGCAATGTAACCGATGTGGATTGCATCCTTATCGTCTCTATCTTTTCTTTTGAATTTTTTAGGATTGAATTTCTTAATCATACTAATACAATTGCTTTTAAGTAAATCTACATCATATTTTAATCTTGCATCAGAATTATCTATTAGACTTCCATTTATAGTTACAGTTCCAGCAGTAATATCAATAGCATCACCTGAAGCATCTTGAATATCATTAACAAATAATGTTTTTGTCAAAATGCAATATCTCGGCTCTGGGGTGCACTACGGAGCGCACCCTTTTCCTTGAGCCAAAACCACACGGAGTGCAATCAGCGCATTGGGCAATTATGACTATACATATCATGACTCCTCCTTGCTGGAAGAGCGTCTCTGTACACGCTCGCACAGCAATATAGGTAGCGGAGTCTGGCCAGGGACCTTAGCCTTCTAGTAGCTTAAGCTGTCCCTTGCTACGCTGGTTAAGGAAAACATAACCACACCTTCGCATGGTCTCAGACATCTGTACACCTGGAATGCTCTTTGTTAGAGCATCCGCCCTGTTGGACTTGCCAGGGATATGCTCCACCCTCAGATGGTCCATGCTGACCCTTTCCTGCAACCACAGGAACCTCGTCTGGATGTGACGGGCCTTTCCCAGACCTGCCCGATTGACAGTTCCTTTCGCTGCAGTCGCATCTGATTGAATCAGCACCTGGGTCTCGACCGCAAAGTCCTCCAAGAGTGACTGTAGGCCTAGACCAACTGAACCTCCTTTGACAAGAGCATAATACTCCGACTCCCCAGTCGACAAAGCGATGGTCGACTGCACATTGCTGCTGTGCTTGAGCACATGCAACCCATACAGAGCAACCATGCCTGTTGTGGATCTCCTCGTTATTGCGTCTCCGGCATGATCGGAATCCACCTGGATTCGGAGCTTGCTCGGCTTGGCTTGCCGTGCAAAGACCTGACACACGTCCGGCTTCTTGATGAGGTAGCGACACAGTCGCTTCAAATCCTGCAAAGATGCCTCTGTAGGAGAAACCATCTTCCTCGCAAGATTCTTCACAGCGTGGCTGATGTCCAACCTGTCCTGTGACAGGTACGCTGCCCTCATCACGCATGAGCGATACAGGGAAGCCTGCTCTTTCGGTAGAGCTGGGCTCCGGGCTTCCTGCATCTGCAAATCCACGGACTTCTTCACGTCCGGTGTCTCCGCTCCCTTGGCATTCTCCATGCCAAGCTGCTGCACAAGCAAATCAACATGGCGTCGATCTGGCTCGATCAGGATCGCACTCGCTCCTTGATGTTGTTCACAACGAATGAGCCGGTTGAGAAAGTGGACCTCCTTGTGGTCTCCTTCCTCATCACCTATCGTCCCGAGCCATTTCAACTCGTAGGCACTGCGAAGCAAAGTATCTACTTCCTTCAGCGCCTCGGCGTCTCCTAACGCCATGAAATCATCTCCGTGCACCAGCACTCTTATTCCCAGTGTCGGGTGATAGAACACTGAGCCATTTGACTTTCCCCGGAGATATCCGGCTTTGATCAACAGCTGCGTGTAGTGCTGCTGCCATATGTTAGGGGCATCCTGTGTCCCGTACATCGACTTAGTCAAACGACCCACCATTCCCGGACTGGCGTCCTCGTCCGGCAACTGGATGTATATGCGGCGTTTGGGTACGCCATAGAAGTGGGCTCTTGATATATCCCAAAGTCCGATCTTGAGTGGTCGTCCTCCATGGGATACACGCTCAGTGGCCCATAGGCTACATAGCAGCCTCATAGCCTCTAAAGGCGGTGTTGACGAAAACAGCATGTTCTGAGGAATCCTTTCCTCTGGACTCTTCCGGGCCTTGATCTCCCGGACCACCAATCTCGACCTGAAGTTGGGATTGGCGGGGTCTCCCTTGTTGGTGTCTATCCAACGGGTGGTGATTGGACCCTTCCCGTTGGTCTCTCTGAGGCATTCCTCGAGCGGCACCTTCTCGTAAACCTCTTGCTTCCTAAGATAGTCCAACTCGAGCTGACGCGCCTCCCTGACTCGGTCTGGTGGCAAAAACCCACCATTCACGTCGTCCCAGTACTGCTCCACGTCTTCCGGCGTCACGAAGCTCTCCTCTGGGATTGGACCTGCAACTGCTGCGTCCAATGCACTCAACTGGCCACTCTCTACAAGGTGGCTCTTCAAAGTCTTCAGGACCGCTCGCACTAGCGCTGGCGGATAACGGGCCGCCGGTCTAGCGAGTCCTCCGATCAGGTGGATGTGCCGGTGCCATGGTTTCCCCGGCACATTGTTGGTGCATTCGCCCTCCAACAGTTGGGCCAAACCTGGATGGTTGGTCATCCAGCCAGTTTCTTTCCGCACATATCCTGTGCCCTGCAAACCCCTCCGGTCCGTAGCGACCATAGCCCATCTGCACATTGGGCCTCGGACAGTGTACACGTCCGGTCTCTCAGTGAGCTCACGGACCTCCGGGTCTTTCCAAGAGGTAGCACTCCACGGTGCCTCATGCAAGAAGAACCTACCTGCCTGCAACTGCTTCCTGTAGAACCTACAGGCGGTATGCAAATGAGCAACTGCTCTATCCATCTTCTCGCGCCTCTTGTCTGGGCTCACCCTGTACTTGTTGATGTTCTGGAGCTGGGAGAATTGGTCACAAGGTGGGCTCCCTGTGAGCAATGTCGGCTCGACCTCGTCCACATACTCCTCGAGCTCTCGGACGTCCTCAGTCTTGCTGAGATCCCAGTAGGAACCGTCCGGTTTCTGCTCCTCAAGGTCTACCGCAAAGCCCGGCCTCAAGCCATACTGCCCGGCTTGGGCCGTGAACCGCTTCGGGCTGTAGATCTCCATGATATCAACAGCGCCCATCTCCACGCACAGCTTGGTGATCTGCTCCAGCTCGACCGCGTTGATCTCCACCTCCTGAGCCAAAAACGCTCTCTCTACTTTCCGTCCAACCATGGACTTCAACATCCTCTTCAATCTACCCAGTTCAAGTCCGCCCACGTCTGGGGGCTTGTCCGGGGTGTTTGAAGTCTCGGCGTCAGCCGCCGGTTGAGTCTCCGTTCGGAGTTCTTCAGGAGATACTGCGGGCTCTCGCTTCTCACCTTGCTTCTGCTGCGTCTTCTGCTTGGCTCCGGGCGCTATATACAGCGCTCCCGGTCTCTTGATCTGCGTGGTCGGCTTCGCCTTGCTCTTTGGGCTACTCGATGCTGGCGGGTCTGCTGCTGCTCTCTTGAGTTCAGCCCTCTTCGCGGGATCCTCCACATACTCCATCACTTGTCCAGGGTCTTGCCTAGATCCTACTCCGGCCTCAGCGGCCGGCTCTCCCATGGCCTCTTGGGCTGGGAGATCTGCTTCCACTCCTACTTCCGCGGTCTCCTCTCTTTTCCTTTTGTGAGCTTCGACACGGCGTCGTCCTTGCTCATCATCCATCATGAGACCGACGATTCTCGCTCGGCACATCTCAGTGTGCGGCAACTGAGTGGATTCCCCTAGTAGCACGCAAGTGCATCCAGGACATCCATCAGTAGGTTGGTACTTCTCCACATCTGCCTTACGGATGTAAATCCGTCGCTGCTGTGGCGGTGCCATAACAGGCACAACCTGAGGCGGAACCTCAACCCGGTCTTCACTGACCAGCAGGTCCTCCACTCCTTGAGCAGGAGTTCCCGGGGCCCTCTGCCCCGGCGTTCCCGGCGCTCGCACTGAGACCTCCCACGGGTAGCCTTTAAGGCTTTCCCATCCTTGTGGATTCCATTGATCTTCTTCTGGAAGTCGACGAACACCAGTGCCTCTCTTCACTCCTTCTGAGGTCACAACCAGCAAAGTGCCAGTCCTTCCGTGGTGACCTATGTACCTGCCTTCCTTGAGTGGCCTAGCTCCTTCTCCTACCTCACGGTAATACAACCGCTCTCCTATGGCGATTGCCGGCTTTCTCCATTCTCGGCCACACCTCCTTTGTTCCGGTGTCTTCCCGTCGGAACCTCTCTTGTACCTGCACATCAGGTCTGCTGCATGCCTTGGAAACCAAGACAGCACAGGGTCGTTATCCTTCAAGACTCGACCCAACTTCTCCTCCAGTGAGGATCGCAGGACTCTCACCTGCCTTTTGAGTTCTCGGCACAAGTTCTCGATTGCGCCATTCGCCCGGTGGTCAGCCACCGGCGACTCCTGTGGAACATTCTCCACTCCTGCTTCCTTGGCCGCCTGCTCCTTCAGGGCAACGATCGAATGCTCACCATCACTCTTGAAGACTGCACGACGGTAACCAAGATGCTTTATAAAGTTCGCCATGAATTTGACCGCATATGGCGTCGGTCCTTTTGCGTCCACGAAGGTGGCCGCAACGGCCAGTGTCCGACTGTCTCGGATCACCAGGATAGGCTTAGTCTTCCCATCCTCCTTTCCATCTCGCGTCATCCATGTGTAGTCGCACGAGATTGTCGCGAGCTCATCGCTCGCCTTGTCCTCTTCGGGTCGTGAGCGATGCTGCTGACCCAATCCTCTGCCGGCAAGACAATGCCGACACCAGTTGCGATACTGCACGTGACCTGTTGCCTCATGCTCCGCAACCTCGGCCCTCGATGGGCCTCCTGGTGCTCTCACCAGTGCGGGCGGCGCGATCTCGCCGCTCTCATCCATCTCATCACCCTCGGGCACACCTGCGGGTCGGCCCGCTGGTGCCTCTGGGTTCCCTTGTCCGGCACCCACGGCATCATCTGCCGCTGCAAGTGGTTTGGCCGGACTTACGCCTCGCTGGACTGCCGTCCAAAACCCGAACAATCTTCCGACTTCAAATAGAAGTTGTAAACTCCTTTCTCTTGGTATATGGGCAACCAAGTCTTCTTTTGGGCTTTACTGGGCTTGTTGAGCAACTGCTGAATTTTCCTTCCTGTCGCTGAGTCTGCTGGAATCAACTGTCCACCATTTTGATCAAGAACAGCCATCCTTCCATGGTTGAGGCATTTGTAAGCTGAAACCAACGGTTTGTGTACCGGTGCTAATGGCCCTGTGACTTTACACCTGGAACCTGTTTCACTCTTACCTTGAAACGTCCCGGTTCCGGTCCCAGGGACCAGTTCCCCCGATGCTGTCTTGAACATCATCTGGGCTCCTTCCTTAGTGGGGATGCGGTCTTTCCAATCCACTGGAATAGCAGTTTGAGCAGCCCCCGTATCAAGGTTGAACCGAACCCAGTTTGGGTCTTTCGGGGACTCTCCCTGGGTGAATGCACCCAGCTCAAACATTCCCACTTCGGCCTCCGGTTGTTCTTCTTGGTCTCCAGCTTCGTAGTCGGCGTCCTCGAATCCTGCCACATGCTTCTGCTTGGAGCCAGACTTCCCTGAGCCTTTGGAACCTTTTCCATCCTTCTTCTTGCTCCAACACTCGGCCGCTCTATGGCCGGTCTTACCACAGTTGAAGCATGCTCCTGCGGATCCTGAGCTGCCTGAACCACTGCCTTTACCTTTTCCCTTGCTGTCCTTACCTTTTCCTTTGCCTTTGCCTCCACCTTTGTCCTTTCCCTTACCTTTGCCTCCTTTCGAACCTTTCGAGCCTTTGACCAGCGAGTTGAGCACCTTCGTGATGGCGTCCACGTCCATCGGAGCGGGGCCTTGCCCCGATCTCGAAGCCCCACTGGACCCCGGTCGATGGATCGTCCCCTTGGCTCCCGTGACTGTTTCAATCAGAACCTCAATCTCCTGTTTCATTTCCTCGTAGGTTCCCAGCCGGTTCTTGTTCAGAATGAGGTGGCGCTCAATGTCGGTTGGAACCAGAAGTTCTAGGGACGTACACTTTATGTCCTGAGAGAGGATTTCCCTCTCGCCCCTTTCGTTCCTTCTGGCCTCATATCGGCGCATCAAATCATCTAGTTGTTCCATGGCCGGTCGAACTGCTTCCCAAGACTTAACTCTTTCGGGGTTGAGGATGGCCCTTAGGATGTTCCTCTTCCTACCTGCGGTGAGGGGGTCCCATCTCCTGTTAAGCCTTCGCCATGCCTCATACCCGTTCTTGGCATTGATGACCAGATCTTCGGACTCATGAGTAGTAAGGGATGACAACAACCTATACAGCTGGTCTCCCTTATCATCCAGTCCGGCCATTCCCAGTTCACCTCCATGTTCCTCTTCTACCTTTTCAACAGTGATCTCCTCATCCTGATCAACTACCCATTCAAGGATTGACTGGAAACTGGATCCAAAGATTGCCGTTGTGAGGTTCACCACAGACCGGGCCCATCTACGGAAGTGGCTGTCATCATTGGAAAAGACTTCCGGTTTTCCAATCCCTTTGGTGTCTATCAACAACTTCCTATCGCCTTTCTGCAGGCTTGTAGCTAACCTACCAAGGTTCTCTGCCAAAGCCGCTATACCTGCCTGGCCTTGCCTAAGAAGTTGATTCTCCTGTGACAACCGCTCAACTGCCTGCTGCAACTCTCGCACTGTTTCCTCCATGCCTTATATCCGGTGCCAAGCACCGGGAGGTCAGTCCGCCTTCCCGGACTCTTCTGTACTATAGTACGACCCCGAGCTCGATCCGCTTTTCGGCTCCGGCGCCGGTTGATCGTGAAGGTGCACACTGCCCTCGGTCTCGCTCAGGGGTGTGGCCGGCGACGGAGTCGGTGGCGGAGGTGGCGGCCGCTTCGGCGGGTGCTTCGGCCGAGCCAGCGAAACCTTCGGCTCGCTCTTGGGCTTCTCGATGTGGGCCTTCTCCTTGAGCACCCGCTTCGGCTTTGGCGGTGGAGGTGGTACCCTCGCCTCTACAGCCGCTTTTGCAGGAGGTGGCTTCACCTGAGGCTTCGCAATAGCTTCCGGTACTGACTTTGAGGTCGTTCCTACCGGTGCGCGCCTCCTTGTCGCCCCTTTTGCAATTGCTGCGGCCCTGGCCAACAATGATGGCCTCTGAAGGCGAGTCCTCTCGTCGCACGAGGAACACGGGTTCCCTAACCCGTCCAGTTGCAGCACACTCTGCTGGATGGCTTTGGCCACCGAGCCCTTTGCTCCGGCTCGGTGTGCAGCTTCTGCCAATGCCGCCTTCCTGAGGCGGTAGTTCGAGGCCAGGTTCTGCTCGCTCGTCCCTTCACCGCGGGACGTCCTTGCCACCGCAAGCTCTTGGATGTTCCTGTGCACCGTAACCCGTCGGCCGAGAGCTTTGGCTGCCTCGGCGACCGGTGCCAGCAGCTCGGGCTCAGCGCCCGGTGAAGGCTCCTTTCCTTGGGCCTTTGTGAATCCCTTCGGCGGTGTCTTCGGAGCAGGGCTGGACTTAGGCGGGGACTTCGGTGGTGTCTTGGGCTGCACCCGGCGCCTCTTCCAGGGCGCCTGCCCGAAGTTCTCGATCTCCTCCTGGAGCTCCGCAGATGGCTCCTCCTGCTTCTTCTGCGCGAGCTTCAGGAGGCCTTTGAGGATCCTAAAGTGCCGACTGTTTTGGCTTCTCCTCTTGTCTTTGCCAGTCGCACTCTGCCACCACCGAGATCCTGACGACCTAGGCGTGTGAGCGACCTTGGGCTCGGGCTGGATCCTGCCCCCGCTGCCCCAATCGCCCCACACGCTCTCGTCCTCGCTCTGGTCCTTCTGCTCCAGGTCGAAGTCCGCGGCCTCGGGCTCAAACTGCTTCTTCTGCGGCGGGTGGAGGTCCTCCTTCTTGTCCTCGTTGGTGTATTGTTCCAGCTCCTCCTCCTTCTCCTCTGCCCGGCTTCCTCGAGCCGGTTCTGGGCCCCTGTGGCCACTTGGCAGAGCCTCTGGCTCTGAGGAGGGAGGAGATGCAGCCTGGGATCCTCCCCAGTCTGCTTCTGACTCAGCGGCAGGCTCAGCGGACAGGGTCTCTTCCTCTTCTTCACTCGGAGGGGCAACTAGTTCCGGCCTCTCCTCCGGCAGCTCTTCCGCTGCCCCGGTCTCCTCGACCGGCCCTGCGGCTTTGCCTTTGCCGCGAGCGGGCCGCCTCCACGGCGGCTCCTCCTTGTTACTCTTGCCCCTGCCCTTCTTGCCCTTGCTCTTGCCCTTCTTGCCCTTGTTCTTGCCCTTGGGCCCCTCGTACGGCTTTCCAAACCAAATGGACCGTCGAGGCTCACCCGCTACCATCAAAATGCAATATCTCGGCTCTGGGGTGCACTACGGAGCGCACCCTTTTCCTTGAGCCAAAACCACACGGAGTGCAATCAGCGCATTGGGCAATTATGACTATACATATCATGATTTTGTATTAACAACTGTTACATTTTCATTAAAAGTTGATGGAGCATTATTTGTAAAACTTTCAGTATTTACTGTTGTTCCAAATGTCTTATCAATAGATAATAAAACTGAAGGTGTAGTTGAACTATCTGCTATTCTGAATGCAGTATTTGATCTTTTAAACATTATATCAAATGTTGATAGATTAGTTCCATCGTGATAGGTCGATATTTCCGATGTTCCCATTTTAATATCAGTTCCAGTAGTCATTGAAATATTATTCAAAAATGAAACCGTTGTTAAATCGAATGATTGAATGGTATTAGTTGCTAAATATGCATTTTGAACTGCTAAGTTAGTATCAACGGTTATTAATGTTCCTCCGTTAGGTGCTAAATGATTGCTTCTTAATGCTCCATTAGTTTTAATATAAACATCATCAGCAAATAAATTACCCATAAAATCAGCAGTAGCAGTATTAAAAGTCCATCCACTAGTAATATTAACTGCCCCAACTATGTTAGACTGAACAGCGGGGTCTCCACAAATAAATCTAATTGAAGAATTAGAATCGGTATTTCTCATATCAAAAGATGAAAAAGCACTAACATATCTATATAATTCACAGTTTGTATCAATTGTGAATTTACCATCAGTATCAATATTAACATTGTCACAATTAACATCAGCATTCGTATAAATATTACCTAACACATCTATAGGTTTACTAAAAATTGTTTCAGCCATAAAATATTGGTTAGAAGCATTAGTTATATCTCCTACACTACACGCTACAAAATTAGGATGATGTATATAAAAACCTTCTATTGCATCTGGTGTATATGTTTCTAAATATGGTTCTAATCCATTTATTGAAGTATTGATATTATCTATTTTTGTTTTAATATCTGTTGAAAAATCATTATTTGTAAATCAATTTCCTTTCATATAAACAGCACCTTCGAAATATGATGTTCCGTGTGCTTGAGCAAAATTATACGAAGTATGAACATTACCGTTAATCGTAATTCTTGAAGCATTATTAGGTCTTCCAATAATAACATCTCCTGTATTCCATCCTAACCATAATCTATAAGGAGTAGCACCTGTTAGTCCTTGATAAGAGTCCAACTGACAACCTCTTTTAAATTCTAAACGTTGATTACTTACAGCATCTTGAATTCTAAAAATTGGATTAGTATTATCTGTTAAACTAAGTATTAATGGAGAGTTTACTGTTTGTGCAGTTGTATTAACTTTGTCTAATTTTTTGACTTATTGTTGTATCTTGCGCGCTGTCATTTGTAAGTATTGAATTAATTGTATTTGTATTTCCTGTTATTAATCCACTTAATCCATCTGTTTGTAAAACATATCTAGCGTCAGAACCTACTTTATCTAAAATAGACGAACACGAAAGTAAACCAGATACTTGTAAATTACTTAATATTGTAGTATTATGATTTAATATTATTTTATCATTTTGAAAAGTTGAAGAATTATTAATTTCTACATCTCCAAAACCTCTTTGACTCAAAAACATAGTTGCTCCACTTAAATTTCCATAAACATAACTATCAAAATAATTATTATATATTTCAAATAAATTATTATAATTTCCAAATTATGCTATTTTGAAAGTTGCAGTAGTTGTTATATTATGTATTAATGTATTATTTAATATTGATGTATTTAACTTATTTGATAATAAATTATTAGTTGTTATTTTATTATAATAATCTGCTTCATTAAGTGAACCTCCATTCTGTAAATCTGATATTGCTGAAATATGTGAATTTACTGTACTATTTAATCCTGTTATTAAATTAGAATTAGAACTAATATTATTATTAAAATTAGTTGTTATAGTAGAATTCAAATTATTTATTAAATGTGTATTAGATGAAATATTATTAATATTTGTATTAATTAAGTTAGAATTAGAACTAATATTATTAAAATTAGTTGTCATGTAGAATTTACATTACTTATTAAATTTGTATTTGATGAAATATTATTAAAATTTGTATTTGAAGTTATTGTCAGACTACCTATTAAAAATGTATTTGAACTAATATTATTTGATAATACATTAACTTCCGTCTTATTGTATGATTGAGTTATATCATAAAAATTAGCGTCAATCTGTGCTTTTGTGTAAGTATCTACTTGGTCTGCTTTGTTGTTGAGTAAATCAATTATATCTGATTGATTAGCGTATATGTTTCTAATGTTTGTTACCCCGCTTGTAGAATTGATTTCGCTAATTGTGTGCGCTACAACATTCTCAAAGTTTGCTAAATTTATTGAAGGCATTATATATTAATAGTAGAAAATGATAATATTTATTTATTTTAATGTTATCATTTTTACTTATTCTTAATCTAAAATCTGTACGCCCGCATCGCGTATGGATAATATTTGTTCACTCACTAACGTTATATATATTGTATCTGGCATATTTGCTGTTACCATATTTCCAATAGGTTTGCAACGAATTAGAAGTTGTTGCCCAGCTTTCGTGTTAATTCCAGTATATGAACTATCGGGAACCTTTTCGAAATCCATAGCAAAGATAAACTTATCAACACGATAAGCAGAATATTCAATCGATAAATGGTGTTGATGGAACAATGGTAAATTTAATGCTTTTTGTAAATAATAGAATGCTTGTGTTAATGAACGACATGGATACTCAGGATATAGTTTTGAACCTAATTGAAGTTGAAATTCTAAATCAAGGTCGGAATTGTAGTATCCACTTTCTTGATAATTCAAAAAATACATAGGATGATAGAAATTGTTGTATTCTTTCATAACGTGAGTATCGCCTACTGCGCTTTTACTGAAAGAGATGAACGCGGCAGCGAGTTTTGACACTGAACGAACAACAGTAGTGTTAATTGACGACGAACCATCGGGAACTTGATTAGATTGACAAATATAAGTATTATAAGTAATAGGTAATTCTTTCCCATCAAGTAGGTGTGCAACATATTTATTATGAAGGTCGTTGTCCAAGCTTACCAAATCAGTTTGAAGGAATGCGTTACTAATTGAGAACTGCTCATTTGTATGAAGGCTTGTGTCTGTGTTGCCACTCGCTGGAAACCTCGACCCACCCGCTGTAACAACACAATCGGTAAAATTTGAAACTAATTCAAGTTCTAAAACAAGAGGACACGCTTTTAACGGGATATACTTAAATTGATTGAATAAACCAAGCATCGGTTTAAATCCTACAACCATTTTTCTGTTAAAGCCTGGAATTGTGTAAGCGTCATATGCAGGACCAATATGACCCGATGCAGGAACTGCACGACGTGTGTTTAAATCATCATCATATCTATAACCAAAACTCTGGGCGTCTTCATTGTCTCTTGCTCCTTTTGACATCAAGCAACTCATCATGTGATGATTTCGGTTGTAATAATCAATGTCTTCAACAAGTTGATTACCAGCAATTAGTCTTGCTCTTCTAAAAAAGGAATAAGCAGGAGACAGAGGACGTAAGCGTTTATTGTCTGACGGGTCAGTGTTTTCAACGGTGAAATAAACCATTACACTCTGCGGGTCAAGCCAAGTATTATCTTCAGCATTTAAAGCTATTTTCAACACACGTTGACCAGATGAAGGGGTGTAGATATTACTTCCAGAAGGGAAAAACGAGACTGAACGACGGTCGTTGATATAACTTGCACCTTTATTTAACTTGAATGAGAGGTTGTCAATTAGAATATCTTCAGCACTAAAAGTTTCCATTGCTATATATAATTTAATTTAGAAATAATTTAAACTAAACTAAATTAAATAATTTAGTGTAATCCTTTTGATTAGAGGTATTATTTTTAAATATTTTCATTTTCTTTTTATTAATCTTATCTTCAACTGGATTATTCCCTTTTTCTTTCTCCATTACTAATTCTCTAATTTCTTCATATGTACTTTTCTTATACTTTTTATTTTCATTCTTAATCATATCATCCGTTGTTTCATTGTCATATTTCTTATGTTGTATCATTAATATTATTATGATAATAAATTTATGTTTTTCTTTTTACTATATTGTCAATGTCTGATTGAGTGTGATTACATCTGTTGTTGTCATTTAATAACAAGAACTTATTATTTGCGACTTTTGCTTTAAACAAGATAAAATTATAACATTTGGAATATTCAAAACCTCTAAATATATAACATCCACATTGGCATTTTACATATGTTCGTTTATTATCTCTATATAAATCCATTAATCTTTGTTCAATTGTTAATGGTGTATGTGTTGTTTCAATTTCTGTCAAGTTTTCATTTAACTGATTATTCATATATAATATTATATAGTTATATATTTAAGTACTTATTTAACTATATTATCTCCGTTACCGGGTCAACACTTCTTGAAACATCTTTGCCTTGGTCTCCGTATCCAGTTATGTAATCATGGTTAGTATATGGATTTAATGAACCAGTATAAACAGTTATAGCACCACGGTCAGCAATACTGACAGGGTCTAAGATACTTCTAAAATTAATGTAATCATCGGTAATTTTAGACCTTCGCGATATAAACGGCGCTCCATAAGTGGTTAAAGTTAATTCTCTTTCAGGGTAATCTTTTGTTATCTGTGCCCCTACACTTGAACCGAGACTATGTGTTATAAGATGTTTAACTTCATTGTTTTCATCCAATGCTGTTGATGTGTCTTTATATCGTTGTGAATATTTAGTCATTTTAAAGGGAAGTCCTACATCTGCCAGAATGTCATTAATAGCACCTCCAAAAGTTCCTTTTCCAAATGTTCCGCTTACATACATTTTATCACCATCAATATAAAAACCTTTACCATTGCCATATGCTCTACTTAATCCTTGTGCATCAGTTAAATTTGAATTAGGATAATAACTATTTAATATTTTGTCAGTTTGTTTCATAACATTAGTTATTTTAGTTGTTTTCTTATAAGGTTGATAATGTTTAATTTTCCCATGCTTCATTTCATAAATTAACTTTTTATTATTAATCATATATTTAAAGTTATAAATTAATTTCTCAATTAATTAATAATGCTGACTTACGACGAAGTCCTAAGCAACAGAATATTTTTTAATTAGAAAATTTATTTTCTAATTAAAAATATATCATGTTGACTTACAAAAAAGTTTATATTGACAGCGCTCATAGAATTAGTGGTACATCATCGAATTTCAAAGTTGAATTGCCGGAAACATTACAAACAGACAACGGAGTTCATTGCTACATTCACGAAGTAACATTACCTAACTCGTGGTATTCAATTCAGTCAGGATTAAATAATATATTATACTTTTATTCTTCTCCACTAGTTCCAGATGAAGATAACACAAATGTCCATTATTTAGCGTTACAATTGGACGAAGGAGTATATACTGGCACAGAACTAGCGACAGAATTAAAGTCAAAAATAAATGGTGTTGTAGATAATACTAATTTCTCAAATACTTATGAAGTTACTTACAGTGTGAAAACTAATAAAATAACAATTTATTCAAACTATGCCGATAGAAAGTTCGCTGTGTTAACTGATGAACAAATGAAACTAACATATGCAGATTATATATGGAATGGAACTTTTAATGCTAATAACTTGCAATCTGTTAATGAAGTTTTAGGAAATTATCAAGTTGCAGTTTATCAATATAATAATCCTTATGTTTCTGGTTTCGTTAATCTTCAGCCCATTAGAAATATTTATATTCATTCTTCTCAATTGTCTAATTATAATCAAGTAAATTTAAGAACCGGTGATAGCACAGTTGTTAAGAAAGTACCAGTCACAGCACCACACGCGGGAATTGTCTTTGATTCGGAATTAAACCCTCTGGATTACTTGGATGTATCAAATAGAAGCTTAAAACAATTAGATTTTTGGATTAGTAATTCATTAGGAAATGAAATTAATTTAAATGGGGTAAATGTATCCCTGTCATTATTGTTTGTGAAAAGCGATATTATTTAAATATATTCTTTAATTTTTCCATATAGAAAATATATAGAATATATTATATGTCAAGTATTGAGGTAGTAGATGTTAATAATGAAACTAAAACAGAAGAAGCACCTGTTAATAATGAAGTCGTTGAACAAAATGAAACAGTTAATGAAGAACCATCGCCAGAAGAAGTTAAACCTGAAGAAGTCATTCCTGAACCAAAAGCGAAAGCAAAGGCATTACCAAGAACTAAAAAAGAAGTTGAATTAGTAGAATGTGAACAATGCTCTAAAAAGATGACATTGAAAAGTTTGAGACACTCACATCCTAAAAATTGTAAAGGGGCAAAAACCGAGATGCTCCCAGTCAATCCACAAAAGAATATTAGAAAGATAAAACCAGAAGTAAAAGAAGAAATTAAGAATGAGATTAAACAAGAAGTGATTAAAGAAACTATTAAGAAACCCACGGCAACAGAACTATTAAGCCAACATTATGAAGAACTTAAACAAAAGAAAAAACAAGATAAACAAGAAAAAATAAACAAATTATCTTCATCAATGTTTTAAATAATAATCTAATTATATTATATATTAATCATGCTTATGAGAAGTCATAGAAATGTAGAATTTAAAAGGGCGCCACAAGTAGAACGTCATTATAATGTTTCAGATTTATGGGGTGTTGCTTCAAGAATGAATTATTTTAAGCAGTTGAAGGAAACGCTGGAAGCGAGACAATCACAGGGAGCATTAATAAAATATAGAAATGATTTAGCTGAAAGCAACAGAACCGAAAGTTACAGAAAGGAATTAGACAGAATAAGAAACATATTAGACAACACACGGTCACCAGACGGAATACAAACGAAGGAACGACTAACTGTAAGAAAGACGCATTTAGAAGAAATGATTAAGAATATCTCTGATTAATTTATTTTTCTAAATAATTAATATACTATGATTAAATCAATTAGTAGATTGAATACAGTAGGACCGGTAAAAGTAGGTTCATTGAAATCACAATTACATTTGAGACCTTCTTATGATGAATTATTGAAAGAAACATTAGTAGGAGATGAGAACCGTCCATCAATTGAAAATGTGATAGACAGAAAAGCGACAAGATACAAATTAAACCAATACGGAAGTCAGTTTGATAATAATGGAGCCTTAGACATTCAAAAGAAACAAGAACTAGACCGGAGAGAAGAAGTTATGAAAGGAGCAATGTCGGACGCTGACAGAGTAAGAGCTAAACTTAATGACGAACTGAAACTTGCTGACACACTGAAACAACACCAGTCTTTCATTCAAGAAGGACTAACGGAAGCACAGAAACAGAAAGAAGAACTTGCTGAAAGAATGAGACTTTGGAGACAACAACACGAAGAAATGGCAAGTGCTGTTTCGAAGAGTTCATATCCTGCCGGTGTAGAAGTTCATTCAATGGTGTCCGCTGATGAAATGCCAGAATTAGAACCATTAGAGGAAGGCGAAGAAGAAGATGAACGAGAAGACGACCCAGTTGTTGAAGTAGAATCAAAAGCAGAAGACGCTTATGGTTACAACGAGTTTAAGAAAAGAGCGTCTGAACTAACACCTGCTTATCTTGCAAGCAGACCAGAAGAGATGAAAAAAGTCATGGACAAACTGAAAGGATTTAGAAAGATTAAAGACAGTGTTCATGAAGAATTCACTGAGTTATATAATGCTTTAATTAATAGCGATGGTGATTTTATCAAGAAGGAACACAGATTGAAATTAGTAAGGTTTTACAATGATAAAGTGTATTACTCAGTTTTCCACCCACGACCTAAGGAAAAAGAAGATAGTCCAACCGTGATGGATGGTTCAGTTAAAGAAATACCTGCGGAAGTTTAATAAAATATATAATATTTAATATGACTAATAAATATTATGGATTACGCCGACGCCCTACTTTTGAAGAAATGCTAAAGGAAGCGATGACGCACAGATTAAAAATTGAAATCATCCCCGAAAGACAGGTAATTGACTTGTCAATCAACAATATAGATTTTGACGATTTTGACCTTTCAAAATACGATAGGAGACTACGGTTGAATGCTAGGGTTCAAACTGATAAACAAGTTCTTCAACACGAATTGTTCCCTGATATGTTTGATGAAGTAGCGCCAACATCACAGTTATATGAAAACAACGAGGCAGACGCACAAACAACACGATATATAGCAAAAGATTTTGCTGATGAAATTTATAGTAATGCAATTTCAGGACCAAAAGATGAACCAAAAGATGAACCAAAAGATGAAAAGCAGGAAGATTTACAAAGTCTTCATTTAACATCATCATCGTCATCAGCATCAACCGAAAAAGATAAGAAAGAGGAAAGCCGAGAAATAAAATCGTTAAGAAACATATTTTTAGGTGGAGAAGACAAGAGCGTATTTGAACTATTCAAACGTGACAAGAAGACATCCACACCATCAGAACAATCAAGGGAACAGGAAGAAGAACAACCGAGGGCATCATTCTGGTCAAGACGTCAGGTAGAAGCAAGAAGCAGAAGTCGCTCGCTGAGCGCGCGAGGCTCGTCCGAGCGTCACTCACCAGAAGAAAGAGCAAGAGGTAATCAAATGAACAGAAGACAATTAGAAACAAGAAGCAGGAGCAACTCACCCCAAGAAATAGCAAGAGGTAGTGAATGGACGAGGGAACAAATGGAAACAAGAAGCAGGAGTAGAAGCCCAGAAAGCACAAATACAAAAAGTAGCCGAGGTAAGAAGAAAAAATAAAAACTACTTAAAGACAAAACGCCCTAATATAGTAAAATGACAGGAATTTTCATTAACGGTAATAGTAAACAGAGAATAACGAATGACGAATTTGATATGATGGTTGAACTGATGAAAGCAGAAAACGACTTAGTCTTACAGATGATAAGCGAACAGAAACAGACTTCGAGCGATGGCAATGAGCAACCCGTGAGGTGGAGGGACGACCAGAAGAACTACCACCAGAATTACTACAACAATAACCTAAAACAGTCTTACACTTGCGAGGACTGCGGAAGGACGATATCAAGCAAATCAAATTTATCTAAACACAAGAAATCTAAAATTTGTTCGCAAGCTTCGCGACAATGCTCATTATGAAAAAATAATAATCATTCATCTTATTAAAAACACATAATGAGATTAATGCGTTCATTCTCAACCCGAAACCCATTTTCTCCAACAGTCAACCCCAGGCCGAAAAACTACTTAAAGAGAAAATACCTTATATTTTATAGAGTATAGTATTATGGTTACCATGTCGGAAAAAAATATCATAGATTTCATTTTAAACAGCCAACAAGGCGAACTAATACAAAAAGAAGGGAGGCAAACACAAAAACTCAAAATAGGCGATAAGACCTACAGATATGATAAGAACAAACCAGTTTCAAACGTATTGAACACGAAACTCAAGGAAGTGGCGAGGAGTGACGGATATAGAAAGCATGGCCTTTTAATGAAAGGTGCTAATTATCTAAAACTAACGAGAGGCAGACCCTTACAGGATTATGTCAAGCGTTTCAAGTCCAAAATCACAGACGAGCAACAAGCGTTCAAGGGATATGCCAACACCTACTCGGTAAGTGATATAAGATTAAAGGGGATGAAAGGTTTATCCTACTTAAAATACCAGAAGCAACGACTGGCCGAATTCCTGAACAGAAACCCGAACATGAAAATAATCGTGGAAACCGATTTATCATTCAAAAATCCCTACAACGAACTTATTCAAAGGCGGTTAAGAAGCAGAAGATACAATATTCATAATCCCGAGTTGAACACCGTCTTAAACAACATTGGGCATGACATTGAGACACAAATTGAAGTAGTCGAAGACGTTCAGTCGAGTTTGGTTCTTGTCCAAGTTGAAAAGTTAGTCATCAGTTATGATAGGTACAATCCTACCCGTGGTTCATCCTTTATTCCATTGCCCGACTGGGTGGCAAACAAAAAGGCTTGTATTAATATTAAAAATGAGGATGACTTATGTTTTAAATATTCCGTTCAATGCGGATTTTATGAGTTATACAAAAAAGACCATCCCTGCGACATTTATCATTATAAGAAATATGTAGATGACAAATTTATTAAATGGGACGGAATAGACTTTCCAGTAGGTAATGATGAGATTGAACTATTTGAAGAACAGAACAAACACATATCGGTCAATGTTTATTACATCAACCCTGATACGAATAGTAAAACGATTTTATTGTACAAAAGAAGCAACAACCCACAAGCACAACACAAAATCGATTTAATTAAATTGACTGATGAAGTTAAATCGCATTACGCTTATATCAAAAATTACGATAAGTTAATGAGTAGTCAGACTAACAAAAAGAAAGTTAAAAAGTATCATTGTAGAACCTGCTCTCATGGTTTTCAATCAGAAGAATTATTGAAACAACACGAAGAAAAGGGATATCTAGCAGTTGAGGGTCAAAAAATAGAAATGCCAGAAGCAGGTGAAACAATAGCATTCAAAAACCATTTCAAGAAACTTAAAGCTCCATTCGTAATCTATGCCGACTTTGAATGTTTAACTGTGCCTATTGATGTTAAAAGCAAATCGGCAAAAGCTAAAACTACATCTTATCAAAATCATCGTCCGTGTGGTTTTATGATTAATGTAGTCAATGCTATAACCGGAAGTAGTGAGCCTTACTTATACAGAGGTGCAGATTGTATGGATGTGTTTGTAAAAAGAATGCATAAAGTGAAATGGGATGTTTTTGAGAAAATGAAGGAGGTCAAAGACCGTATTGAAACCGAGGAGGACTGGGAGGACTTCAATACTGCCACTAACTGCTTCATTTGCGGAAACAAGTTTGAGGAAGGTGAAAAGAAGTGTTGGGACCATTGCCACTTTACGGGACAGTATAGAGGTTGCGCCCACGAGGACTGCAATCTACGATTTAGTATGAGATATTATAAAATCCCTGTGTTTCTTCATAACCTTAAAAACTACGATGCCCACTTAATCATCAACAAGGCTCACGAACTGAACAAGAATTCTAAAATAGAATGTATCGCTCAGAACAGCGAAAAGTTTATAACCTTTGGTTTTAAAAATCTTTGTTTCAAGGACAGTTTCAGTTTCTTATCGTCTTCGTTGGATAAGTTGGTGAAGTTGAGTAAATATGAGGATGATAAAAAGCGTGAGAACTGGAAGAACAATTTCAGATACAGCGTTAGAAACCCGTATGTTAAAACCGATGAAGATTTGGATTTATTGACTGATAAGGGTATTTATCCCTATGACTACTTTGATGATTTTGAAAGATTTAAGGAAAGGGCTTTACCACCGAAAGAAGCGTTTTACAGTAAATTGAGTGAAGAACATGTAAGTGATAAAGATTATGAAAGGGCACTGAAAGTATGGAAGCACTTCGGGATTAGAACACTCGGGCAGTATCACGACTTGTATTTAAGAACTGATGTTTTACTACTGACCGATGTATTTGAAAACTTTAGAGACTTGTGTATGGAATACTACGGTTTAGACCCCGCTCATTATTATACATTGCCAAATTTCGCATGGGACGCGATGCTTCTAAAAACTGGTGTTGAAATAGAACAATTGCATGACCAAGAAATGTTTGAGATGGTTGAAAAGGGAATGAGAGGTGGTATGTGTCAGGTAAGTCATAAATTAGCAGTGGCAAATAATAAGTATATGGGGGAAGCATATGATGAGAACAAGCCATCAAATTATATTAGTTACTTGGATGCGAATAACTTGTATGGTTTAGCAATGTCCCAGAAGTTACCGCTAAAAAATATCAAGTGGGCAAAGAAAACGCCCAGTGTTGAAAAATGGAATGAAAGCGATGAGTTCGGTTATATTATGGAAGTTGATTTGGAATATCCCGAAACATTGCATGATTTCCACTCCGACTATCCACTAGCGCCTGAAATAATGAATGTAAATGTGAATATGCTTTCCGACTATCAAAAGCAAGTCTTCAAAATATATTATGACGGTAAAAGTCCCAAGGACGAGAAAACAAGTAAGTTAATATTAAATCTAAAGGATAAAGAAAAATATGTGGTTCATATCAAGACTTTACAGTATTATTTGAAAATGGGAATGAAAATGGGTAAAGTCCATAGGATAATAAAATTTCAACAGAGGGCATGGTTGAAACCGTGGATTGACTTCAACACTGGTAAAAGGAAAGAAGCCAAAAGCGATTTTGAGAAAGATGTATTCAAATTAATGAATAACGCAGTGTACGGAAAAACTATGGAAGACAAACGAAACCATATGGATTTTGAATTAGTTGATAATGAGGTAAGATATGAAAAATGCGTGAATAATCCAACATTCAAAAACAGATTTATTATAAATGAAAATCTGGTAGGAGTTGAAAAAACTAAAGCGAAGCTGAAATTGGATAAGCCAATTCTCCTGGGAATGAGCATTTTAGATTTAAGCAAATTACATATGTATCAGTTTTACTATGATGTATTGAAAAAGAAGTATAATGAAAACATAAAACTGGTTTATACCGATACTGACAGTTATGTAATTCAAACAATGACTGATGATGTCTATAAGGATTTCAATGATATAAAGCAACACATGGATTTTAGCGACTATCCTGTTGAGCATCCATGTCATGACAAAACTAATAAGAAGGTCTTAGGAATGTTTAAGGACGAAGTGAATGGAAAAATCATTACTAAATTCATCGGATTAAAACCTAAATCTTACGCCTTCACAATTCACGGTGAGGTTGATGAACATAAGAAATCAAAAGGTGTAGTGAAACACAAAGTGAAAAAATAACTGTCGTATCAGAACTATCACGAAGCATTGTTTCAAAACAAAAGGCATGAAATCACATATAACTTCATCAGAAGTAAGTCGCATCAAATATATTCAATGTCTCAAGTAAAGCAATCTCTCAGTAATTATGAAAATAAAAGGTTTTATATTGATGCTTTCACTTCATTACCATATGGACATTACGCTATTACAAAGTAATAGCCTAATGAGCTTCGCGATATTACTCCATAAAATAATTATCCAAATAGTTCTAATAATATGAAATTATTAGAATTATTTTCAGGGACAGGCTCGGTTGGTCGGGTTGCTCGGGATTTGGGTTTTAGTGTCATTTCCCTTGATTTGAAAAATGCAAATATCAATACTGATATTTTGAGTTGGGATTATCGTGAGTTTGATGTGGGTGAGTTTGATATGATTTGGGCATCCCCTCCATGCACCGAATACAGCAGGGCTAAAACCACTGGGGTTAGAAAGATAGATTATGCTAATAGTATCGTTTTGAAAACTCTTGAAATTATAGATTATTTCAAACCGAAATACTGGATAATAGAAAATCCCCAAACAGGATTATTAAAAGAACAACCGTTTATGAGAGGTTTAAACTACTATGATGTGGATTATTGTAAATACGGGTTTAATTATCGGAAGAGAACGAGGTTGTGGTCAAACATTGAAACTTGGAAACCTAGACCATTATGTAATAGGGATTGTGGGAAAATTAGGAATGGGAAACATGTTGAAACAGCACAACGGTTGCCTTCAGGAAAAAGGGATAGTTGGGGAGAGGGATACATCAAACATAAACAAGATGAGTTATACAAAATTCCTACTGATTTGATTAGTGATATACTTGTTAAAACCCGCCCGCCCGATACCTTGTAGTCGTCGAGGGAGGTGCCTTCTGACAAGCAGGACTCACACGTGGGGGTTGGGGTTGTTGTTGTTGTTGTGGTGGTCGGCGGAGGCGTCAGCTCTTGTCAAAAAGAAGCAATTCCTGACCTCGTATCCAACCCTTCCTTTTCGTTAGTAATGGGTGGTTTGCTTAAGCGAATCCCCGTTCGCTCCCACCTCATCACTAACCGGATAGGATGCCACAAACAGAGTGGCAGACCGAATTACGGATACGAGGTCAGTCCTATGTAAGAAGCTTAAAATCCGACAGCTTAGTATTAGGAAAGGAAATGCCCTACTATAGTATTGTGAAATGACTATTTCCAATCCTCTATTTCACTGTTGCGAAATGCACGTTTCACACTGCTGAAACACCACTAGAAACAAGGAAAAACGGTGTTTTGGTTTCATCATTGTGAAATGCTCTCTTTCAGAGCAACCCCTAGCCAAAACTACTTAAAGAAATATTACCTTATATATTAAGAGAAAAATGAACGGTGATGGAATCAATAATTATATCAATAAAAAATGCTATGATTGTTGTCACTTCAAAAAAGAAAATATGGAATTGTATAAATTGAGTTTACCTAATGAAATAGTGAATAATATTATTAATTATTCAATGGATGGTGAAGAAGACATATGTAAAAATTGTTAAACATGGAGAGATAATCAATTTTTAATCAAATGTCTGTTGGGAATAAAAATAATACATAATAGAAATGTAGAAGATGATATTTTAATATTTCTAACTATAAATAAAATACCACCTTACGATTGTGTTAAACAGTTTCTTAAAATCAGTAAGAAAAGATATGAAATGATTGATGATATATTATGGATGTTGGGTTATAGTCAAGAGAAAGGAGAAGATGTTAAAGAAAATATCAAATTATTTATTGAAAGTAAAAAGTTTAATGTTCAGAATACAGTGAGAGATGTTAATATTATTTTTAAAATGATGTATGAAAGAAGTAAGACAAACCAATTAGATTATTATCCTGAACTGAAATTATAATCATAATATAATAATAACATGTAAAATCTTATATGTTATAATTATACTGAACTTTTAACCTATAAATGAAAATTAGTGAGAAACACACTAACAAAACAAATACACCACCAACACCTCAGAACTTGATAACTACTAAAAGGGCTACCTCTTTCAAATGAAAACAATGTCGGCCCCCAGCCCAACAATGAACAAGGCGACAATTTACCCAAATGATTACCTTAACGAAAACGATAAATAAGCTCCCCAAAACACCCCTTTTAAAAACGAATAAGGGGGAACACAGATTTGAGATGAACATAAAAACCAGAACAGGCAACCATCAACAGGCCACCCCCCGGGCCCCCCCTTTTCTCCATTTTTTTGGGGGAAGGGGCAGATCTTAGAGGGGGAAAGGTGGGAAAAGATCTTAGGGAGGAAAAGGGAGAAGATCTCGGGGGGGGGGGGGGAGGCCTTAGGGGGGCATGGGAGGGAAAGATCTTAGGGAAAAGATCTCAGGGGGGGAAAAGGCCTTCGGGGCTAAAGGGGGGAAAGGATCTCCACGGGGAAAGGGGGGAAACGATCTTAGGGAGGAAAAAGGAGATCTCAGGGGGGAAACGGCCTTGGGGGGGGGGGAAAGGGGGGGAAAGAATCTCAACAGGGAAAGGGGGCAAACAAAATCTTAGGGAGGAAAAGGTCTCAGGGGAGGAAAAGGCCTTCGGGGGAAAGGGAAAGGATCTCAACAGGGGGAAAAGATCTTAGGGAGGAAAAGGGAGAAGATCTCAGGGGGGCAAAGGATCTCAACAGGGAAAGGGGGGAAAAGATCTTGGGGAGGAAAAGGGGGAGAAGATCTCAGGGGGGGACGGGGGGGAAAAGATCTTAGAGGGGAAGGGGGGCAAGGGGACAATTCCAAGGACGCAAATAAGAAAGCGGGCCTGTAATGTCGGCGGCCTGAGCCGGAGGCGTTTATATATATATATGTATATATATATATATATACACGTACAAAGCACTCTTCTGGACGCGCAAGCCAGGCATGCCTGGTTCATTGTTTTGTGCAAGAGTGACTAAGTGCAGATGTGAAACTTAACCGGCTACAGACTCTGGCTAGCAGCAATGACAGCACTGATGGCATTGTGCTGAAAGCATTCAAGGCCTTAAAGGGATTGGGAGTCCAGAGTCGCAAACACCCAAAACCTATCAGCAGGTCCAAGCTGACCAGAAGGCAAGCCTGTCAGCACAAGAAGCTCGCAGGTTTGCGCCAACGCCTTGTGTTTGCAAGTGTTGCACATATGCTTTTGTCAGCGCTCCTGGCAGCAACATATTGTCGCCCTCTTTTGTTCTGTGCGCTGAATGAAGTTGCTGATGACTGCTTTGTCACTGTGCAATCTTGGCAACTTTCTCGACAATCAAGCACGTATTGCCCGCAGGCAGGGAGACAGTGTGCGTCAGGCAAAATTTCTTTTCTCGAATGCTAGCCTCAGCACATACTCAAAACCAAGTGAAAAGCTGCATGCTAAAGGCTCGTGAAAAACCAAACGTTGAAACCATTCCGAGAGATCGGCTTCTTGGCTAAGGTACAAAAGGTCTGCGTGGCTTCTCCCGTAGGTAGTCCAACCGCCTCAACACAAGCAACATGGCAAGGATGCTGAGCGATGGGCTGCGACGTGTCTCAGAGTCTCACGTGCCATCGGATGTATCCAACAGGATCCACCCTGAGTCGCGAAGAGCGCTCAATTATTGACAGTCCCCCGATCAGACACATATTGCGGCTTCCATTTGTATCTCCTATTATAGTACATGAGCCAGGGTCAAAACTGATTACATCGCCTGTGGACATGGTTCCCGTATATACTAGGAATCATCACAATGATTACTACAGTGGCTGAGCAACCCTGTCATGGGGTCTTTTGACAATGGCACATTTGAAAACCCTGCATCTCTGCCCAGCGTATTCTCTGAAGAGCTCCAAGCCACCCATGCGTTTTCAATGGGAGCACCCGAACCAAAGGGGCAGGTGAGAACCAAACTCAACCACATGATTTCCTTTCACATCAATGTGCCTGGAAAATCCGCCGGATCTGCCGGCACGTCGTACATCATTCCACCAAATATGAGCTTGCAGGCATGGTGCTCTGTCAATCTCTGCGTCAATGCATTGAAGCAGCATCACTGTTGCTTACAAGCGTGCGGCATGCGGCCAAAATGTCCTCATGATTCCGGCATAAGGTTCTGACAAAAGGACAACAGGCAACTCCTTGTTGTAGAGGTGGAGTGCGTGCTCCTCAGGCGTTGATCGTGACTCTGACTGCAAGTGCTCCTTGGAACTCTGATCTTGGCTGCGCACATACTCCCATTTCCATTTGCCACGGTAAACAAAGGTTGTCCACAGTTCACTCTCTTCGACCTGCAAGGCTTCTTGGCAAAGGATGCTGTGGGTTGCTCGGCAAACCTACCGTGCCTGCCGCCGAAGCTGAAACTTGGTTAGCTGGTGGGTTCTGCGATTGAACCATCCTTCCTCGCAATGCAGCTTGAACACCTGCACGTTCAAAGTCTGCACGATTCTCTTCAGCATGCATGAGTAAAATGCATTCAAATGCTTCTTAATGCCAAAGCTTTTGCCAACTGACTAACACCGTTTTGAGAACCCAGAGTTGCCTGAGTGTTTGGCAATGATTGGAAGTCGCCAACTGAGTCTAGCCATTGACGTAGTCCAGTCCTGACAAAGCTGGCCATGCAGTGGAAATGCCGACGTGCTGATGAAGTGGAGGCACCATAAGCCGCTTAGAGGATGTCCAGAGAAAATGAGCAGAAGAGTCGTCCTTGGATCTTGTACTGCTTGGCAGCATTTCATGCTCGATTTCATACAACTCAGGCTAACGCTTGTTCTGAAGCCGAGGAAACAGTGTAAAGCCCCTTCCAACAGAGGCAATTACTGAAAGTGCACCCACAGAGTTGTCCGTCCCTGATATCTCTCCAAAAATGACCTGCCTCATTCTGATGCGCTGTGCAGCGTCAGAGGTTTGGAAAACTGGGTCAACATACCTTTCTCACCAGAAACTTGCTCGCTGCTGGATTGCAATTTGCGATGTATGATGCGCTCGTTCATAGCAAGTGTGAAAGCCAAATGAAAGCCCGAATGAGTGTCGCTCATGTCCAGTGGAAAGCGATGAGCCATCTCGCGCGGTACCAGGGCAGACCTGAGACGAAGCATCCAACCCTGACACATGCTCAGCATGTGACAAGACTTGTACATGTTCGCTGAGATTGAGCCACGAGCGGATAGTTGTAAGCTGCCGTCTGGCCTTTCCTGTACGGAGCAAGTGGAATCCTGCAGGGTGCATAACTGCACATGTGGCTGCCATGCTGGGTGCCACACAAATAATTGAGGCCTGCCACCGTAGTACTGCCGTGCGGCCTTGCGGAGCAAGCACGCAAGCACCAGCATCCAATTCTTGAGCTCTGCATGTTATGGCTATGACTCGGACGTCAGACCAGTGAGATGGACCCAGGCCAGATCTGGCTGCAAGCCGCTTGACTTGCGATATGACCTGACTCCCAAAGATGTGATTGATTCAGCTACAAGTTTGCTTAAGGTCACCGCATTGTCCACAAGCAGGGGAGCGGATGGCTTTGGTGAATCTTCCTAAGGCATGGTCCACTGCCAGTCAAACTGCCCTGAGTCCCTTTGGGGAGCCCCGCCAAGTTTGCTGGTGCCTTGAAGGACTCCCTCACCTGGACCCAGCTGTGCAGCGGTGGCATAGCGGGCCCCATAGCTCAGACAGCGACATGCAGCGGCACATTGCTCCAAAGTCGCGAGAGCATTGGCGCATGTCGCGCACCGCCCTGCCATGATTTCTGATTGGCATCGCCTGTTTGACATCTGTTGGCTTGTTTCATTGCCGCACTAGCCTCAGCATCCTCCTCCAAGGCCCCGCGGAACACAATGTCTGAAACCTGGCCGGCACTCTGCGTTAACCTGCGCCTCGAAGGTGGTGAACGAAGTCAGAATTGAGGGGTGCTTTGATGCATTGCGCTGACTTGCTCGAGCAAAGATCTATGATAAAAGTTGAGGTTCGTGACTCATACAGAACTGCAGAAAATGGTTCTGTTGCCTAGCATTCGCGTTGGCAATGCTTAAAGCGAACATGCGCCCACCACATATACTGTATATATATATATATATAAGTATACATCTTGGAAACCACCTCACGCATTTCGGTGCCGACTCACTCACTGAAGAAAAAAGCAACAACACTGCAAGGCAAACCAGAACACAGTACCTCAAAGCCAACCAAAATAATACAGGCCGAGGCGGGCAGCGCAAAGCGTGAACAATTGAGTGTTGGGAATCGCAGAATAAGCACTGCGATATTAGGATTAGTATTGGCAATCCTCAATTATGTACTGGCAAGCTGAAGTGCAGCTCAACCCCCCCACCCCACCCCGACTTTCCCGCTAGTGGTGAAGCTTCATGTAGTGCGTTTTTCTTGGACTGGATTGCATGTCAGTGTCACTGCATCTACTCCATCGGCCAACTTGTCAAGCGAGCCTTTGATTGTGCAACTTGATTCGCCTGAGCTGCAAGTTGTTTCACATTGCAATGTTGAAACAAACACCGAGTGCCTCGCTCCTCTTTCAGTCAAGTCTCCTGGAACCGTATCCGTCACGGTTGTTTGCCTTCCAAAAGAACCCGTGAATAGAATTTGGGTGGCCGGCATGTCACTTGTCCATGCCCTCCAAAATTGTGCAGTTGGGTCTTCCTCGATGCCAACCAACCTCTGTGCAACTGCTATCCTGTGTGAGCTGAAGGCGCTGAAGGCGCTGAAGGGGCAGAAGGGGCAGAAGGGGCAGAAGTGGACGAGGTTGCTGGTGTAGGGCTTGACGCTAGGCTTCTGACCAGCCAAGCCTTTGAACTCCCGCGAATCCCAATCCAGCCATGATTAGCCGTGACAGATATGACCCATGCTTGACCAAGTCTGCCTTGGCGTGGGACTGACAGAGAGCCAGCTGTGCGCGGACATGGCTCGTACGCAGCATAATCCCACTGATTGGTCATCTGGCAACAATTGAAAATGTGAAATGGTACACGAGAGGTACATGGACGGATGCTGATTCAAGAAACTGAGCGGCATGGCGAGCAGGATGGGTGCAACATGTTGCCCAGCATGCTTGGGCCAAAAAGGCAGTGCATCTGCCACAGCACTCTCAGCTTTGATGGCACAGCCACTACAATCCAAGGCCGCCTCAGCTGACGGGTCTGGCCATCGGTATTCGGAGCTCTATGCCATTGGCCAACTCACCCTCCACCTGTTCCGGTGTGCAAACTGCTGCTGAGACATGACAGTGAAGGTCAGCCGTGGCACGCCTCGTGAAGCTTCACGATGGTGCCTGGGTCACAGCCCCGAAGCTTCGATGGAAACACCGAAAAAATATGGCGGTCAAATGCGGTCAACGCAACGCCGAGAAGCTAATGCTTGATCTGCAATGCGGACAGTGAGAACCACCAAACGCGCGATTCTGGACAATGCGAGTCACACACTCCTGTGAAACGAAGCAGGCTGATGCGAGAACACTGGTGCTATGTGAGTTTTGCCCAGGCAGCAGTCCTCGCACACACTTCCATGTGCACAAGGTAGGAGGACCATGCAACCGGGCTCATCCAAGCAGACTACCTAGGATTTATGCTTGCTTTCTTGTGGTTGGTGCGCAGTATGAGGTTCGTCGCAAAACTTAGGCGCCAGCACACTGTGGGAAGACATCCCCGACGCTAGCAGTTTCTGCATCTACCTGGCATCTTGCGAGCTCCCTGTAAAAGCAATTGAAAAAGTGAGCCTTGCCGATCAGGGATGGTGCAGGCTTGTTTTCTTCCTGGCTGAAAAATCATTGGGAGGACACATAAGCTTGAAGCAAGCATGAATTTATCACAAAGGCTGGCCTCTTCCACCGCAACCTCAAAACAGCAAGCAAATAGACAGAGCAGGACGATCCAACCTTGCCAAGCAACACCCTCCTCTAGCTCTTCTTGGCTTATCTCCTGTGTTGCTGCAATTGGGTCGCAACAAATTGTGTTGTGTCTGCGCGTTTGTCTTGTACAGTTGTGTCCAAGCATTGACACGTGCCCTGAGCCTTTTGTGGGGTCAATCGCAGCCCTCGATCTATATACAATGAACCAGTTCTGCTTATTCTTTAAATGAATGCAGCCCTGGTTGAATCTGGTTGAGGTTCTCAGGAGTCTGTGCATTTTGCAGTCAGCTGGTTGCTTTAAGCAAAGACTGCCACACAAAGTATGTACAAACAAGCGGATTGCACAAACCATCAAGCAAATCATACTATGAGCTCACATGGCAAAGTGCAAAGCGCAAACCGTGATACATTCAGCTGCCAGGCTCTTCACCAGCATGTGGCACGTCAACTGCGTCATCTTCAGTGCCGACACTGGACTCCCCACCTGCGTGTTGCACATTGACAATGCTTCTGTTCTCATGGCGCTTATCCGGGCCTTCACTTGCATGGATTTCCGCATGTTCAACAACGTCAACACCGGTGGTTGCTTCACCTCATGCAAAACAGGACGGAACATGCAAGCGCAGCCTTTGCGGGTCCTGAATCTTGGGCTTCTTCCTGTTCTGCACTTGCAGCAGACTCACCTCTGTACCAAGCTATGCTTTTGACATGCTCCTGCCAGAGAATTGTACATGCCTTCTTGCAAGTCTTCCTCCTCACCAGCAGAGGACGACTCACCTGGTGTGCATGTCGTCCATGCCATGTTCACACAGTTGGCAACTTCAGGGCCCCTGCATTCTTCCTGCTCTGCACGTGCAGCTTCAGCCTTTTGCCTCACACACTTGCTTGGCATTGGAACACAACAATATCAATATGCAGGACCACTTGCACGGATCCAACCAGCCTTCGCAGCTCCATGCGATATCTTCTCCGCAAGCCATCTGCGCGTATCTGCAGCAAATATTTCTCATGTCCTTAGATTAGAAAGCATTCAAGTCAAAATATAAGGTTGGAGGCAGGCTCGTCTCACACTTTGCTCGGAACATCCCAGACTCACAGACTCAGGATGCAACGAAGGCATGGATGAACTTCGTCCATAGCATCAGGATTCTGCTGCACAGCAATGGATGCCTGCGCTCAGCCGTTGCACACCCTTCTGGGCCAACGCGCAACTGCGAGCTTGCACAACAGAGTGCTGTGGAGTCGCCAGCTCAAAGTCAGCTTGCAAATCTTCGTCCAAGTAGCTCCTTTGGCTCAAAGGCAGGCTTCATCAAGCTGCGCACTAAATTAGGCATACACATCATCAGACCATTCACAGAGACAGCCACGCGGGCCACTGCGGCATTGTCACATAACCTTGGCCGTAGATAGAATTCAGCAAGATCAACTGGCAATGAGAATGCCCCGACTTGCCACATCCGGACAAGCAGATCCGAGCAAGGGGCTGCTCAGCCCTTACGATCTCCGGATTGATTTCCGCCAGTTCAAGTAAAAAGTCCTGCTACAAAAGACAGCTCAGGCTCGGAGAAAAGGCCGGCTCTGCCTCTTCCACATTTGGATCTTTCTGCAAGATTTCCTGTATGGCCTTCCAGTCCTGCTCAATCAACGGCAAAGGCATTCCAATCACTGTAACTAGATGAAGTACAGTCCTGCTTGACTGCTCCAAGTAGAAGCTCCCTTGAAAGACCGCCTTCGACCTGCTCATGGGTCCAGGGCTCTGGCACTTTTCTGGGACTTACATGGCCTGCTCGAAAGGCAGCGCTTCCCAGGTCTGAGCCACAGCTTTCGTCACAACTCGCCTGTTGCCACCTTGCACATGATTGCAAGGGTGCATGGAATGTGATGAAATGTGTTGAAATGTGATGTAATGTGACGAAATGTGGCCGAGTTTTGAATTGATTGACTACACAGTTTGACAGCGCTCAACGGGAAACCCTGACTTTGAGACTGCACAGGAGATCGATTGAAGCAACTGCAGCATACTCCTCATATGAGCATTGCTTTTTTTGGAGGTTCAGGGCTTATACACTGCTGGGGAGGCTACGCGCGGGGCTTCGCGGGGCCAGAATTTGTGGAAGGGTTGGCTTCGCGAGGCTTCGCGGCAAGACTGTGGCTTCGCGGAGTGGCTTTGCCGGGCTTCGCGGATGTTTGTTCCACAAACATCTCTGACGTTTGCGGCCCCGTGTTGTTGAATCAAGTTGAGTCCATGCGAAAGGGGGCGATGAAAGGCGGCAAGAGAGGCATTGAGCTTCAGCACTAGGGGACACGGCTGGGCCTCAAAGGGGCGGAGCATGGAAGTTGGACCGCGGTGGCTTCGCGGTGGCTTCGCGGAGGCTTCGCGGGGGCTTCGCAGAGGCTTCGCGAAAACGTTCCATCGTTTCTAGCAAAACCGGGCCTGAAACGCACAGTGCTCTTCCGGTCGTCTTCCCGTAATCTTCCTGTAATCTTGTCGTAGCCTACTGCCATGAAAGCGCACAACACACTTGTCATGAAAGCACGCAATACACTCAAACCACGAAGTGGCTTCGCCTGTGTCAATGCAATGTTACCGGGCTACGCGAAGCGGCTTCGCGGGGCTTCGCGGTACACAATGTATCGCACAAGTGCCTTCGCGGAGCTGTTGGGAGTTCCCCACGTAGCTAAAATCCATCATCTGAGAAAAAAACGCTGCTCATATGTACTGGAGGTGTCTTTGGGGTAGCTAAAATGCATTCTCGTTTGGGAGACGGGTGAGCTTCATCCTCGATGCAGGGTCAAGCGCGTCGACCGTGCACGCAGGCATGCAAGAACATGGCTAAGCGTGTACTCACAAGCACTCGGCAGCCAAAAGCTGTGACACGCTGCATTTTTCAAACAAGGGGATAAAGGGATGAGGAAAGGGCTTGGGGGCAGTACAAACGAGAAATGGCGACTACCTGAGATGATCCTAGCAACCAATAGAATCAAACACACGAAGGGTTGGATGGATGGATGGATGGATGGATGGATGGAAGGAAGGAAGGAAGGAAGGAAGGGACGCATGGCCGTTGCATTCACCTTCTGAAATCCTTCGTTGCGAAATGTGAGATGGGGCATGAGATGATCCAATGAAAAAGGGGTTGGGTCAAAGAGCGAGAAGGGGATTGATCTGGATACAGCTTGCTGGCTTAACTCAGTGTTCGCATACACTTTAGTAAAGGGACACTCCAAATGCTCCACGTGCGCTTGTGTATGACCATATATATATATATAATATATGTGCACGTGTGTTCGGGCGAGCAAACAGTGCAATTTGTGCGCCGCTCTCAAGGCGACTTGGACCCAGTCGAACCAAGCAACATTCTACACATCAACATCCCCAGCATCGTTTTGAAAAACTTCCGGCATCTCCAGAAGGTCTGGCTTTGACTGAGCTTCGGGTCGGCTCAAGGAGTGTTCAGGGTGGCTTTGGGCGGGGCTTGGGTTTCTTTCGTGTGGGTTTGCGGTTGGCTTAGGGTTTGTATAGGGCAAGTCTGGGGTTGGGTGCCTATGGTTTTTTAGAGTAGGTTTGGTGCTGCTTTGGGGTGGGTTTTAGGGTAGGTTTAGGCTGGTTTAGCGATGCTTTTGTGCTGGTTTCATGGGAAAGAAACGCTTGGTGCACGGTTGGTTTCGGGTGGGTTTAGGTTGCATAGTTTTTTTGTTCTTCGGTGTGTGGTGGTTTAGGGTTTCTTTGACGGGGAGCTCAGGTTGGTTAGCTGTGGGTTTAGGGCTGGTTTAGAGTTGGTTCAGGCTGGTTTAGGGTTGGTTTAGAGTTGGTTCAGCGATGGTTGTGTTGGTTTGGGGTGTGTTGGGTTTGGTTTAGAGTTGGTAGGGTTTGCCGAGGGTCTGTTTCGGGTTGGTGGGGTTGGTTTGGGGTTGTGGGGTCGGTCTAGGGAGGGTTTAGAGTTGCGATAGGGTTTGCGTCGTTTGCGCAGGGTTGTTTACTATGTTTGGTGGGGTTTACGGTTGGTTTAGGGTGGTTGGGCCTGTTTAGGGTGGGTTTGGGATAGGCTTAAAGCTGGCTTGGAGATGCTCTTGGAAATTGGCATACAGGTTGCTTAGGTTTGTTTAGTGTTAGCCGCGTTCCGGCCTTCAGTTTCAGGGATGCTGTTGCGGTTTGCATTTCTGCGCGACCAATGTAAAGTTCTGTTGCTCCCTCTGGTTGTACTGGGCCCTGGGCAACTAAGTGTGAGTACGCAAATAAAGTACACTGCGTGCGTTCAACATTCCTTGTTTCTGTATCTTTTCTTGCCCATTGAAAATATAATGTATACATATATATATATATATTGCTCTGCAAACGAGTCCACTGTTCTGCCAACATGAGATGGCTCGACATGCGTTGGCCTTTGGGCGTACGTATCAAGTGTGAATGTGTGCACGCACGGTCGACTTTTAAGTGGTAAGCCGATTCGCAGCTTGACAAGCGCCTATGCTGCTAGGCACAGCAAAAGCCACACAATCAAATAAATCTATTGTTCCCGTGGACGTCCGGACCTCCAACGCTCACAGCATATCAAAACAAGCGGTTGGAAAGGAAAGCTAGCATATGTATGCATATGTTCCTTTGATCTATGCTTTGCAGCGACTCAGATCAGGGCGCATCGTGTCCGCAGCAAACTCGAGCACAGAACCATCACTTTTCGCAACCTCTTTCACCAGCTCCTCATCCTGAACAATTCAGGCTACTGAGCCCTCCCTTTGCAAACAACAGCGATCATTGATGTAAGGCACGGACGGACCTCAAGTCGTCAGAGGCAAAGCGAAGGGCTTTGGGGTTTTGCTGCACTGCAGCCTCCACAACCTCCCAATTTCATCACGGACGCCTCTCAACGAAATGCACTGCTCACGCGCCTTGCGACTGTCTTGAAACTTCTCTGGAGCAAACTGGAGGGCCTCGCCATTCTGCTGGATGGCCTGTCGGAGCAATGTCTTGTTGTAAGGCTGTGACCTGCACAAATGCTGAGATCCGCGCAGCCAACACTACGCTGGGGTCTGCCTTCAGGCTAGGCGCAACCTCAACTCACAGATTCTGGCAGGATTCATATTGGCACCCATATCCAAAATACACCACACCCTATAAATCCCAGCTACTTATCTCGTGTATTTTGGGTGTCCGGGCATCCCATGTATCCCATGTGTCCATCGTAACAGCACCCTTTACGAGCGCTGCACGATTTCACCCTCCTGCAACATGAATTGAACAAACGAAAGTCTTATCTAGAGTGATTGCTGCTGCTACTTGGCTGTAGCAAGGCCGGCGCGCAGGTCCCCCAGCAACTAGAATCCGCCGACCCCTCCTTGTCTGCAAGGGCGAGGCGCACGGGAACGCTGGGATGTCATTGTCATCATCATCGTCGGCGTTACACGCTTCGCTGTAATCACGATCATCATCATCATCGTAATCATCAAGATCCTCGTCGTTATCATTTCAGATGTGAGGTTAGGCAGCGCTGGGGATGCTGGGGATGCGTACTCACGATCATTACCATCATCATCACCACCCTCCTCCTCCTCATCATCATCTCGCTGTCATCATCGCGATTATCAGCATCATCGTCATGATGTTTCGCTCGTGATGCTGGGGATGATAAGCATCGACGTGTAATGATGATTATCGTCGTCATTGTCATCGGACCGTCATCGAGCTGGGGTTGCCTATATCATTGCTACCATCGCGATTATCATCATCATCGTCTTACTCGTCATCATCGTTATCATCGCCATCATCATCATCACTATCATTACGCTTTTGCGGTGAATGCTGGGGAGGCACAATAATGATGATTACCAGGTATACTCCAGCAGAGCAGGGCGGCGGAAGTTTCTAGCAAGGACATACGCCTATGGGCAGGAAAAAACCTCCCCCGCCTCATGCCCGCGCCGCGCCCACGCGCCTTTCCGGCCGAGTTGCCTGCCGCTCTGCGATTGGCGCACGCGCGCCGCAAGGTTGGAATGGCACTATGCACTGGCACATGCGCTAGCACTATGCACTACTACGCACTGGTTGGCACAAGCAGCACTGATCCACAAAGTGCTCCATGCGTGCTCGTTACAACGTCTCGCGCGCTTCGCCCCACCGCGTCTTCCTTCAAGAAAACGCAGCCGGTCTGCCGCTCCCAAACATCAGAGCCAGAGCCCTTGCCTAAGAAAAGAAGCTACAAGTACGCACGCACGATTTGCAGGCAAATCCCTGTGCAGCCGACAGAGCCGGCCGAGCAAACCAACTAAGCAAGAAGCGATCCTCATCAGTGTCATCATTGTGGTTATTATCGCCGTCGTCCTCATTACTCGCAACCATCATTGTCATCATTACGACCATCATCTTCATCATCATTATCCCCGTCGTCATTACGCTTCGCTCGTGGTGCTGGGGACGCGTGATGATGATGATGAGGAGGATGATGATCATCATCATCATTATCATCGCGACCGCCATCGTCGTCATCACCATCATCGTTCTCTTCTCGGGTTTGCGTGTCCGATGTACGTTAGCGCTGGGGATGCTGGGGTTGCCTTACCACCATCTCTGCTGGTGATGCTGGATGCTGGGGACTCGTGATATCATTGTCATCATCATGATCATCATCATCATCATCATCATCATCATCATCATCATCATCATCATCATCATCATCTCGTTACTCGTCAGTGTCACGAATTATCCCCATCGGAGTGGTGTTATTTTTTATTCCCTTCTAATTCGTTTGAAATTATTTAACTCGTCTGATCGTCAGCATCACCATCGTCTTCATTCAGCTTCGCTGGTGACGCTGCGGGTGCGTAATGATGATTATTCTCACCATTGTCATCATGACCTTCATGGTTCTTTTTTCTTCATGAGCAGGGTCAAAACCTGGGTTCCGCGACGCCACATTCCATGTCTGCCTTCGCGAACCCTTTCGCGGCCTTTCGCAAGACTCTTGCGCACTCCACAGTTTTCCATTCGCGGAGCACATTGGGCCAAGCAAACCTTTCGCGAAGCTTTCGCGGACAGCTCAGCAAGCAACCCAATGTTCACAATCGGCCTTTCGCGGCCCCTTTCGCGAACATGATTCCTCGTGTCCCTTTCGCGAAGCTTTCACGGCCCTGTAATGATTTAATGCCCTGCGCTTTCCTTTGCGCAGCAACTTGCAGCACAACACCTTATTCCAACTTCTTTTATCGTTGTGTTGAACGCTGCTCGTATTTGGGTTTCAGGTGTGACGTGCGGCAGTGCTGGGGGAGCTGGGGACGCGCCACACCGACGCAGCACACGCGCGATGAATCAGCCTGGTTGATGCGCCAATAGTCATACAGTCTCTCTTTTCTCATCCACATGTTTGAAGGCTATTCAAAATTACCGTCAGCATCGTAATTATCACCACCGTTGTCGTCGTTACTCGTCGGCCTCATTGTCATCGCGATCACATCATCATCATCATCATCATCATCATCATCATCATCATCATCATCATCATCATCAAGACCATCACCGTCGTCATTTCGCTTCGCTGGTGCTGCTGGGGGCGCGTCATGATGATTATCGCCACCGTCGTCGTTCCCTTTTCTTGTTTAGGCAGCGCTGGGGATGCATTATTGTAATTATTATTGTTATCATAATCGTGATCGCTCTCTTTTCTCACACGCGTGTCAGTTGCGACCTGAGGCAGCGCTGGGAATGCTGAGCATGCCTTGTCTCTCCCTTCTCTGCAATCACAATATAGGAAGCGCTGGGGATGTTGGGCATTCCTAGTCAGGAGCTTCGCTGATGGCGCGGGGACGCGCAATGATGATTGTCGCCATTATTGTCGAGTTCAGCCAGCGGTCGGGGTGCTGGGGATGCGTGGTCGTGAGTAACATCATCACTCCTGCCGATGCTGAGGCTGCGTAATCGACATGCGCGGCATCATCATTGCGACCATCATCAAGGCGACAGTCGGGATGCGTACTGGTTACCATCATCATTGTCATCGTGGCCGTCGTCAACAACAGGATCATAGTTGTTTTTGCTTCTGGAAAGATCAGACAGGACGTTGGGCAGCGCTGAGGACATGGTTTCCATATCCTAGTCATCATCCTTACCGTCATCGTCGTGAGCATCATCATCGAATCATAACCATAACCATAACCATAACCATAACCATAATAACCATCACAACCATCACAACCATCATAACCATCATAACCATCATAACCATCATAACCATCATAACCATCATAACCATCATCGTCATCGTCATCGTCATCGTCATCGTCATCGTCATCATCATCATCATCATCATCATCATCATCATCATCATCATCATCATCATCATCATCATCATCATCATCATCATCATCATCACTGTCGTCAATACGCTTCGCTAGTAACATTGGGAGTCATCATTGTCACACCGTCTTCAAAACTGACTATTCATAGCGGCGGGGATGAACTTCAGGCCTGCCAACCAACCCATAGCATCCTCATGAGTGAATCCGCTATGGGGTTATTTCTCTTCAGTGACACTTCTGTGGGGTCTGGTCTGGGTTACACTATGTCTCTCAATCCACGCTGAACATGTGCCAGGGAAGCTAAATTGAGACACACATCAACCAATCCTTGCCAACTTCTAAGAGACGCTGAGTTGACTGCAAAAAGTTTCAACTCAACTTTCAGCCCCTCAAAACGTGAAGAATCCATGCCAACCCCCAGGCAGTTGCCTTTAACCTCTGGGCTCTTTGAGGTCATCCCCAGGATGACCCGACCTGGACCCTGAAAAATCCAACCTTCGAAATCCCCGAACGGGCCCAGCGCCACAGCCGACCTTTCTTAAGCCAAAGGCCACTATCCCTTTCAAATACCAACTTGTGGCGTATTTGAATCTCTTGCATCCCAGAAAGAAACGGGCATCCCCGAATCCCCTTGTCACATTAGTTCAGGCTTCAACAGGTGTTGCATATCGGCTCACGCTATCCTCAAGGTGACTCATGCCAAGCCAGAGGGGTTCGTTCTCCACACACGCAAACACACAGGGGCACTCACGCTAAACTCACGCAACCCCACATGGTTCACCCCAGCCATTGAAACACGGAGTCACTACGTTGCTATATTCAGCGCAGTTGGACAAGTATCTCGGCAAACTCCATTCAAGTTTGTGTTGCCTTGTGAAGTGCACGCTGTTGTGCAGCACAGCACAGTGCACGGCTCATGATGCAAAGAACAAAAGCACACATTTCAGGATCTTGAGGTTCTAAAGAGCTCCCCGCATTGCTCTTAATTGCTTCCCTATCTCCAGCGATGATTGTTTTACACGAACTCTGAGGTTGCCTCCTATCTGTCATGCTTTAAAGGATGTTTCATCGGTTTCATCATGATTTGAACCTCGATGCGTGCCACTCAACAAGCATATATGGCAAACGCCAAAATGAGGGTGGCTCCCGCCAAATACTCCGGCAGCCTCTACAAGATTAAGATTACTACAAGCCCCGCCAAATACTCCGGCAGCCTCTACAAGATTAAGATTACTACAAGCCCCGCCAAACGCAAGATGGAAGATATGAAGGATTAGTTGCTGTGGATTGCGAATAGTGTCACTGCAGCCCTCTCCCCGGGCGAATTTATGAGGTGCAGCAAGACAACAGGAAGGCTACAGCAAGACCCAGAATTCTACGAACACTACGGGTACAGAAGCGGGGAGCAGGGTGGCACCATTTTAAAGAAATGATTGGAGCTGGCGATGTCTATCGAACATCACGTTTGATGATGTTCTGCATCTCTTGCTGGCCTTCACACTTTTCTCAAGGATGCCTCGCGCAGTTGAAGAGTCAGGCTCCGGGAAAACAAGATGAACCGCGGATCCTTGTTCCAAATGGAGCATCCAGCAAATGCTCACGTGAACTCACTTTCAGATCTTTTTGCTGGGGGGACTACAAGAAGAGCACGGGAAGGCTACAGGAAGACTACGGAAAGACTACGGGAAGGCGGGAGGAAGACTACGTACAGAAAGACTAGTGTCGGCAAGACTGACATCATTACTATTAAATTTATTAAATGATGAAATGGGGGATGGCATCATTGCTCTGAAGAACAATGGACCTCGCCTTGGGTTATCCTTGAGCGGGGGAGGGGCATCCTGCTTCTCTTTGTCGATTCTGTACCAATGAATTAGTCAGTCGAGGCCCAAGACCTTCAAACCCCACAGCCTAGACATGGTCACACTTCCTGCCCCTTTGAATTCCCCAATTCCGTTTCCTTTGCTCACGCGCAGTCTGTGCCAGGTGTCTATCTCTATCCGTCTCTGTCTCTTTCTGGTTGTCTTTCTCTGTCCCTCTGTGTCTCTATCTGTCTGTCTCTGTCTGTCTCTGCGTGTCTCTCTGTCTGTCTCTATGTATCCGTCTAGCACTATCTCTCATGCCCACTGTTTGCCTTTAATGTTCATTTTTGGCAGCAGCTCAGTTTATTCCAGTAACTACCCTGGACGTTCTAGCCAAAAGGTGCATTACAAAGTGTTCAAGTGGTTCAAGATACACGCCTCCAAAGTTCAGCATGCATCAAGATTGTCCGTGGCACATGAGAAAGCCACAGAGATCTTTGCTCTGCATGTCAGGAGCACTACGGAACAAAGTAGATAACTTGGTGGGCTGTCTGCACTCTGTTGGACGGAAAAACCACCAACGATGATGGACCGAGCGAAAGCTTATAAAGATAGGACAAGGTAGTCCATGTCACCAAGAGGGACCTACTGATTCCATAGGGTAAACATGATGATATGGAATGTGACAAAACGGAACTATCGGCGTCTCATCTGCACAAAGCACGCTTGTAAGCCTAAGCACCAGGCGTATTGCAAGCTGAGTCCATCTTGCCTGGAATACTCGAGGCGCTGTCCGCCTGGCCCCTAGATTTATGATCCAAGGAATCCAAGGCGCAGACTGCACAATTTGCATGACGAATTCTCGATTTGCTGCCAGCTCTGCTGAATACGCCAAAGCCGTGGACCTGAGCGCTCAAGGAATACGGGGTGAATGGCGATCAAATGCATCAGTCGGGAGTGCGGTCGGAACTGTCTAATAGGTCGGAACTGTCTAAACTGAGAGTGCAGCGAACCCTTTGGCGCTCTCAATGCCTTTGAAAAAGGCACTGAAAGAATGAGTCAGATTGAGCCAAAGTTCCACTCCCGAACTCGCCTGGAGCACCAAGGCCGGATCGTTGCGAAGACTGTCAGCTGCATATTGCAACGCATCACCTCCGCTTTGTCGAACTGCCTCCTGTCACAGACACGCACACGCATGTCACTGTATCGAAAAGCAAAGTCCTCCACAAGACCTCGATGGCTGCGCAGCTCCTCACCGCTGTACCCAACTGACAGGAAATGCATATAAACAAATTATACAATCTTCAAATATGCATCTCTCCTCAGATGCGTAGCGCAGAGCAGCTCCGTCGCACCCTCGCCAGAAATGCTGCGTGTTGCGTTCTTGCCTACGTAGCATTGAGCTGGTCTTGGGCCCAAGCGCGCAGCTTCCTTAACAACAATCAAGTCCTTCCGCAGCTTCGTAGATAAATACCTGGTTACGATCCGTGTACGATCCGTGTGCTCAGACCTTGAACCCTTCAGCTGCCCTACTGGGGGCCGCGCTCAAACGCATGAACGTTTTGCTGCAGAGCCGCCTGTCAAATGCTGCATGCTTGTTCTGGCAGGTGAGCGGTCCAGGGACAGAAAGACGAGCCAGAAACTCAATCGCCACTTCATCATCCCCTCGAGCACTCTCGCCCACGAACTCAAGAGCCTGGTTTTTCCAATATTCACGCGTTCTCTTTGCAGTCTACTGTTTCAATTCACTTGCGTGCCTAAGCGCGATACCCACCAACAGCTCTTGACAACCGGAAGTACAACGACTGGATCATCACGAATCCCGTCGGATGCATACTCCAAGGCCTGTCGCATTGATACGCCAGAGTAACTCTGGTCCCATGACTGAATCATGACTGAATCATGACTGTCATTGACAATCCACTGGCACAACTGCGGAAAAGTGTTGCCACGATGCTGCACGTGTGAGCCCCTGCCTTCCACGTCTGGTTCACAGCAATTTCGACGCAGCGAACATCAGCTTTGACCTCAAACCACGCAAAGCACGCAGCAGGACACTTGGTCCAACAGGTTCTCACAGCATCACTGAAAGTGCCGCACATTTGATGGAGCATCCGTCAGATTCTTCCAGTCATAGCGGAGAGCTGCCTTCAAAAGGCAACTCAAATCATTGGCCAAGGCAGCTCCCCAGAGAAAAAGGTAAAGCCGACCAAGAAGGCTGAGCCTCCCAGTGCTCTCGCTCAGGAAGATTGTCTTGCCTTTGCTCTCCATGATCTTTACATATCAATACAGTACGCATAGAAACGGGCACTGCTGCTAAGCGTCTCTGGCTGTTTTGGCTTTTTTCTCGACCTTCCTGCGCCAATGCGCACCTTGGCCTGGAGCGCAGCCAATTTGTGCGTGTGTGTGTGTGCATCCTTCCAAAGCTGGGTCCCAAACCTCTGCTTCCTGGCTACGTTCCAAGGAGAACAGGTGGGTGTGGACAACATGTTCCCTCATGTTGCAAGCGCAACTGCAACAGCTGGTCCTGCCATTTCTTTTTCGCGTTGAAGAGCGCCATTTGGCATATCTCAGTGCTGCAAGCACTGACATAGAGTCAGGGCTCGGTGAAGCTGCTTGTCAATCCCTGTGTTTGGAGTGTTTGCAACGTAAACGTTAAAATTCTAGTTCGCCAGACAAAGGAGTCCTTGGCAGATGCGATGTACTCATGCAGCCTCGCTGGATAGCACATGCTGATTCTGATACTGACAAAGCTGCAGCTTTGTTAGTGTTTCGGCATGGCGAGGTAACAGCAAACCTCAACCTGTGCTCTTGAAACATTCTACAAATAGAAGCAATCCTGCCAATAGTTGTCTCCGCCCTTCTTGAACTTGAACTTCTTGATCGGACCGTCTGGAACAATCAGCTCCTGCAGGTAACTCTGACGCTATCCAACTGCACTAATGACATGTCCACGAAAGCTGAATACTGCTGGAGTCCCAGCCTCTGTTCGGCCAACATCCAAAGGCATTCGATTTGCGCAATGGCACCCACAACAAATGAAAATGCGCCCATGCGCACTGACGTACCTGGGCTTTGCGAACTCACCCAAGCATGCAAACCCAAGCCTCTGCATCTGTGTCTCTGCGAGTTCGTGCAATGCTCGTGCATGTACAACACAAGTGCGTACAAATGAGAGATGATAAGACAATAAGTATACATGATCAGGGATGGGTTTGCAAGTTCGCAGTTGTTCAGTGGTTCAGGATGGTTCAGGGTTGGTTGGCTTTGGGGCAAAGGTGGGGTCGGGTATAAGGGGTGCATAGGCCGAATTATTCCAGGACCAAGGGGTCGGATGCACGCTGAGGGGGACGTGAGTCCGGCATGCTCCCGAAGGCTGACTTCCCTTGGCTCCCTTTCTCCCGTGGAGTTCAACCATAGAAATGGCAAGTGGGGCACCTGGACGTTGCATCCAAGCAAACCCAAAACGCTCCCCTATGTACCCATGTGAAGCCGTCCCCTTGCCGAAACGCAGGCGTTCCACCTGAAGAACCTACACAATTCAAAGGGTTGCACCATTTGGGTGTGTCCTACGGGGACCCAGCAAATAATCTGAATTGTAGGAAGCACCCATTTCACGATCAGTTGAATGTCACCCTCCAATCAGTCCTTGGACCCCCCAAATGGAAGGCATTGTTGTTTTGGGCATTGTGCACAGCCACCAACCTGAATTCATAGACTGGGCATCTGGCTGCGCCGTGCGGCAATTGCCACATTCTGCAATGCGCATACCCTGGCGATCGACTCAATCGATTCGCAAAATCCCTCAGAGCAACAACAAAATCCCACCCGTGCCTCAGGGGCATGTCTCACGACAGTGAGGTGCTGTGTCTGCCGGGCACTTGGCTACACGCAACACACCACCTCCTCACTGCATCGAACCAATCCTACTGCCTGCTTCAGAATTCTGTAGGATCGAAAAAGCCCGGCGACGAGCACCAACGCCAGCATCACAGCGAGCGCCCAGTGGAGCTGAGAGCGCGAAGTGAACAAAAGCAACTAGCTGAGACTCTGAGACTCTGAGACTGTGGCTGTTCCAGGTTGAGCGTCCTGTACAGTGTCACTACATCTGTGTCCTCTCGGGTTGTGATGCCAGCCTCGACTATCGTCTGACCTCGCTTACACTGCTCCATCAAGCATTCTGATCGTTCAAGTGGCCACCAGAACCAGCATGGCAAGCAAGCGCCAAGGAAGATAATGAATGCAACATCCATCGGATGGACTTTTCTCCATATTACTTGCCTTGCTCAATGCCATTGGTTTAATCTCGATTTGGACTCGTTTAGACCCGTTCAGTATGCTCGTTAGCCAATTTCGGGGGACCATCATTTTGCAGAGGATTACGAAAATACTTGCAGGACATAGGTGTGTCGCTATACCTGCAACACTCCTGCGTGTCAAGCAAGCTACTTTATTCTCTCATCCGAGGAGGAAGATAAAGAACTGAGACGTTCAAATGGGCCATGGTTGTAATTGGCGAAGGCACCGGACTCGTTACAAACTCGTTGTGCACTCGCTTTGAGCTGTTGCTTTTCCTGAGATTCCCCCCCCCCGCAACAATGCCTGAGACCTTGCTGGGGCACGACTTTCAAGAGCACGTCGGTGGTTGTTGCGATTTTAGTATGTCCATTGCGAATTCTCCTGTCTCACGGCTATCTGGGTCACTGTGACAAGATCAGCTCCGTCACTATGATCCAATCTCGCTTCATCTCATTTTGCATGTTCTACAAAAGTATCTCGTGTTGATCTCGCTAAGTATGGGGGGGCATCTCGTTTCACAGCAACATCTCCACGTTTATGATATTCCGACCGTATCAATCGTTGGTTAATCGGTCTCTCACCCATATCAAAAATAAATATCCGGAATACGTGCAGCATGAAACCATCAAATGCAGATCTCCTTCAAGGCTCATTGCACAAGTGCTTTTGACTTGCAATCAGTCTTAGTCTTAGCTTACTTTGCACTGTCATACTGACGCATGTCAGTCAAAGCATTGGAAACACTTCCGCATATGATTGCTGCACTTTCATGTTAACGTTCACTTCGATGAAACCAGCAAGTCAAAAGAGTCCAGCTAAAAGAAGTACAGCACTTTTGCCTTTGTGCGTCGCCAAATCAGAAAGCTGCATGCCCCCCAGTTCATAGGCTCTGGCCACCAAGCTGTCCCAAGGCCGGCTGGATCCATACCTGCTGCAAGCTGTCCCAATTCCATCTCATCACTGACACTGAGCCAGCACCTCTAAAAGCACGACCAAGAGGGTCGTGTGAAAAACATGGCCTGGCCCACCAATGCCTTCAATCTTGGTGTCAATCCAACTTCTGTTTGCCCAATGCTGCACCTTTCATAGACCCCACTCGGCCAACCTGGCATGCATTGGCATGCACTGACATGCAAGTTTCCATGAAAGGATCCGGACTGTTTTGTGGCGCGAGTTGGATGAAGTGTCAAGCTGCCCCTTGCTGGTAATGTTGCAGTTGTGTGCTCTTGGCTGAACTTTCCACATGGGAACAAGCGTGAGAGTCACCAGAGCAAAGACCTGGGAACTGATGCAGGCACTAGTGATTGCAAAAGTGCGTTGCAGGAAAATCAAGCTCGAGCCAAACCCGCTGAACATTCACAGCATAAGAACCAAATGCCCGTTGGTGATACAAGCCACTCAAGATCACGAGCCCAAGCAAAGACGGACTGCTGCGATCATACAATGCTGTGCAAGATGTTTAATTTCTGCCGCCAGATGGCGCCGGTTGGAATCTGCTCTCGGTGGTGGTAGGCAAGGATGCCCTTGTTTGTGAACTGCGAACCCTTTCCAGCAGTCCATCTTGACCTTGAAACACGTTCACAGGTGGCTGTCAAGTCGAAGATCTCGTTGAGAGATCCTGAGATCGTCTTGTAGTTGTAGTTGTCACGCATAGTTGAGTCACAATCCTGACATCGTGGATGACGGAGTCCAGATACGTGGTCTGCATGCATGGCCATCTTTGCTGAGCCTCACGGAAATAGGTATCAAAACAATCTGCCATGTCAGGTTGCCAAAGGTCACAAGCAAGACTCTCGCAGTGCAAGCAAGGGAAAGGGCAGTGCCTGACACTGAGGCAGTGCTAGGATGCTGCCACATCAATCAGCCTCACACTCACAAAGTGATACGCGGCTCTAGGACTCTAGCTTGGCATGCTGCGATGAAGCCCTCCTAGACTTTTGATGTGGATGGAATCGCTGAACAACGTGCATGAGAATCAAGACGGTGCATTCAGAGCTCAAGCCAAGACACTGTGCGCAGTGAGGAAGGGAGTCTTCTAGCAAAGAGTCTCAGCACAGTATTGCATCTTCGATGGACATACTGCGACATGATCATTACGCTTGCGTACACCAGCTAGGACTGCAGCCAACTTGTAGGTGCCAAGCTTTCACGACAGCCTTCACAAAGCGGCAAATCGCGTAGAAGAGATCGCGCCGTACTTGAACTTAACTCAGAAGACCGAAGCAATTGAAAATGATGTTGAAGGCAATTTGGCTTTTGCTCGCCAGTCTTGCTTTGTCCCCAAACTTCCACCTCATCTGATTTCTCTGCTTGAAGATGGCAAATTATGTAGCATTCAATAAATTGGCACATCGCAGCACAATCACTGACCCGAGGAAAACATCACTTACACGCCATGCGTTTCAAGCACGTCCGACTCCCTGGGTCCATAAGCAGTCAAAAAGCAGGAGGCAAAGCGCAAGTTCTGCATCTTTCCAGGCCGCTGCAATTTAAGTCGTCCACATGCTCACCTGTGGTTTACAGCAACCCACGCAGGCTGTTTGTTTGGCCTGAGATTTATGCTGATCAATTCGCAACTCAACGGATGTCTGCAACGTAGATGCTTAGGCCGCACAACAAAACTACACGTCAGCCTGAGCCATTCAATGAATATGACATTGGCAGGCAACTTCCCTGAAGATCCCTGGAGTTAAAGTACTTTGAAAGGGATCGCAACACATCCCAGCGATGCAACATGCGAAACACCAAGATACACCCAGGCGTGCAAACATCTGCACAAATCGCGGCAAGGAATTCGATTGGCATGTGAACCGAGCCGCCGTTGCAGGACAACTGATGAGTTGAATGCGTAACTCTGGTGAGTCAGAGAAAAAAGAAGAGACGGAGGCAAACATCACCGGGCATGCAATCCCTATTTCCCAACACTGCAGGGATCTACTCTCTTCGAAGGATTCGGCATTGTTACATAATGCATTGCAGACATAACCCTAACCTGCAAACACCCCGCCTTTGCTTCCGATGCATGGTCTTGGGGATTGTAGCGAAGAAGTTCTGAATATTGGCTCAGCCTGACTGACTGTTGCTTGGATGAGCTCATGGACAGAAATGCTCGGTCTTTCCTGAGGATTGCTACCGCAAACAATTGAGTGTTGAGAGTGGATCGATTGTGGGTGTCGCTACCACACCAGGCTCAAAGGGGCAAGAAGCAAGCGGAAGACGTAGCAGCGCTGCTCCTGGCACCATGCACCACCAGCAATGAAGCAATACAGATCATAATATGCTGGTCGCAGCAAGGGCAGTGTTGCAGGTCGCACTTCTGAGCCTCGTCAGACAAAGGCCGGACCTGCTGGCTGTGCAGCCACAACATAAAGCACTTTGAGATATGAGCCAGGCCTTGCTTGCCTCGGTGGTGTTGATACATGGGTTCCATCGCTGACACAGCCCTTCAGGCAGTGGTATATCCCAGTATCCAGCATCACCTCAAAGCAAGAGTGCCTGTTGAGTCTCAAGGAAGTTGCACGCGCCCTTGGAATCGGTCCCCAACTGTTCATGGCCATCAACACTCAATACCCCCTGAGTACCGTTTACGTAGGGTATGACGGGCATGGAAGCAAAAAGGATCAAGCGCGCATCGATTCAACATGTTCCAGAGTTGCATGTAAGGTGCCAGCCATTGCAGAAGCTGAAAAGCGGAGGTGGCACATCCTGCTGTGGCGCTGCTCATTTGGGATTGGCTAGACATTCGACAAGAATGCATTCAATACATCCACATGAAACACATTGCCTACGTGCCTGCATATTGATATGTGTGCATACCTATACAAGTACATACGCGCTTGCGTACATGTTCTTCAGTCTGAGCGCGCGTGCAGGCAGAAGGAAAGGGCTCGTCTGAAGAGGCGAGACGCTACGCAAAGTGCTGTGCAACAAACGACGCGCCTCGAGACTTCAAATCAAATGGCAGGCAAATGACAAGCAAGGTTTGCCCAGGAACAAAGAAACACAAACGGACATGTTTTGATGTGATGCCTCTGCTGAAGTACTTGAAGTGAAAGTCGTCAGGGCGGGTCCACGCGTTCGCCCACTTCACAAACCCAAAGGGTCCGCGAGCTCAAAAAGAAACAAAAAGAACGCTAGAAAAGCGGAGCAGGAGCGCCGCGAACCCCCATCAAGCACTGCCGCAGCGCTGGCATCAGCCCCGTCAGCCCGTCTTCGCGCGCCCCCTCCAAAACACTTGTCTGTACTGTATCTCGGTGTTGGCTCTGCATCCCAGCCGCTAAAGTTGTTCGTGAAATGCAGAGCCAACCTCGGCATACGTTCTTCGTCAGAATTGATTAAGTGCAGCATACCAACCTCCACAAGCAAAACAATCAAGGTCACTGCATTACAACTTAGTTGATAAAATGCAAAGTACCACTTGGAGAGGTATCAATATTCAGAATCCGTTATCCCGTATACCAAGCAGTCAAACCGTAGCCATTGGCTCAAGCCATTTTGTCTCCAGTTGGCTCGGTTTCTGTTGGCCGGCTGTCCCCCGTTTGGTTTTGGCTTCTTCTCCTGGTTTCGCTGGCTTTTGGGCTGCCCTCGACCGAATTCTGGCCTTTGTTTTGGCTGCAAAATGTACCCTGGCAAAAATGCGCCAAGTGAAATACCTCTGCGTGATCAACCTCCTAATCAAGAAAAAAGTAAAAAGCCCTTTCCAAAATGCACGCGCCACGAAAAAATCAAAGAGCACAAACTAGATTCAACATGCACCCCGTTTGTGGTCGACCTTGTGCATTCTAGAAAATCTGTCTAGACGGGGGTCTCCAAAGCGAGTGCATTCAAATCGCCCAAACTGCCAACACTACGCTAACCGCACACTGGCTATGGTATCTTTGCCTGCACCGCAACTATAATTGTTGCTTGTTGCGATGTTCCTTCGAATCGCCCTGTCTTAGCAGCTAGATTCGCATTCGTTCTCTCATTGTGCCCTCGAGGGGCAACTGCTTGGCCCACGTTTGTTGGCCTCCAAATCTTGCTGTGCTTTTCCCGTGGAAGATCGCTTAGAGGCTTTGGAAAAAATGATGAAGAAGAGGCAAGCGGCATTGAAGCAGCTGCGACCACTACCACTACCACGCTGAAAGCTGTAAGCTCCGCAGAAAGGTCTGTGACGCTGCTTTGCTCGACCGGCCGAGTCGGGCTTGCAAGGCGTGGGGACGCCGGCAAATTGGGCTCATCCTTGTCTACTCGACGGCGCTGCCCCGCTCGGCCATTGTGGCTGGCACTTGGCACAAGTCCTGCGTGGCCCAGAGCTTGCCTCCAATCCAGCCCCAGGTCGACATGCCGCTCAGTCCGCCGCCAGACTGCTGGGGGCGGGGGAGCGCAGAACTGGTCGAACCGGGCGCCCAGAAGGCAGGCCCAGCAGCAAACCATGCAGGGGAAGGCCGGCGGAGGATGAGCCCCTGTTGAGCCGCCATACATTTTCTACATTACTTACATTCCGTTGCATTGCGGACATACGTGCTGTTGCTTGTGAACGACATATCTTGGATCTGGCAAAATGGCCTTGCCATTGCTTGGCTTGAGCCCCACGTACTGCACAGCAATTTGATGACGTTCCACTAAACATAGTCTTCGGGGAGCCGGTGTCGCAAAACAGGGGTCCCAGGCTCGATTCCCCCTGCCGGCTCTTTTTGGCTTGGGCTTCCTGCCTCCTTTTGCCGGAAATAGGAAGTCGACATGACAGGAAAGCAACGGGAAATGAAATGGAAACAAAGGGGAACTGAAAGGGACATGAAAGGGACAGAAATGAAAACAAGGGCAGTGCAGGGGGAATGAAAGGGAAACAAAGCACAAGGAAACCAATCGGCACGACGGGAGATGCAGGGAAATGACTCGCAACGCAAGAACGGGACATACATGGAGAATGAAGCGGACATACCGAGAAAATGTCAGGGACATGAAGGGGGAGTTGAAAGGAATGGAAGGGACACGACCGGGACATAATGTGAAACGTGAAAAGGACATGAAGGGGAAATTAAGGGGAAAGCCAGTTGTAAGATGACAGTTCAGGGTCATGAAGGGGCAGTGCCCGGACATCGAGGCAACTCAGGGGGGAAGTGACGCTGCAATGCAGAGAGAGACAGAGAGAGAGTCAGGGAGGGAGCGGGAGAGAGAGAGAGAGAGAGAGAGAGAGAGGGGGGGAGAGAGAGAGAGACAGAGAGAGAGAGAGAGAGGGAGGGAGAGAGAGAGAGAGAAAGAGAGAGAGAGAGGGAGGGAGAGAGAGAGAGAGAGAGAGACAGAGAGAGCGAGAAAGAGGGAAAGCGAGAGAGACAGAGACAGAGCAAGAGTCAGAGAAAGAGACAGAGAAACAGACAGAGAAGGAGACAGACAGAGAGAGAGAGGGAGAGAGACAGAGAGAGCGAGAGAGACAGAGAGACACAGAGAGAGAGAGACAGGGAGAGAGAAAGAGAGAGACAGAGAGAAAGAGCGAGAAAGAGAGAGAGAGAGAGAAAGGGAGAGAGAGAGGGAGAGAGAGAGAGAGAGTGAGAGAGAGACTAGGTCCTCCAGTAAAGAGGTTAGAATTAGGGTACCCTTTTTTCTGTAGAGGGGCGTGGACAGGAAGGAGACAGGGAGACAGAAAGAGACAGAGAACCAAAGAGAGAGAGAGAGAGAGAGAAGAAAAAAAGAGAGAAAGAGAGAGAGACAGAGAGAGAGGGCGAGAGAGAGAGAGAGAGAGACAGAGAGACAGAGAGAGAGAGAGGGATGGAGAGAGAGAGACAGAGATTGAGGAGAGAGGCTTGGGGGGATGGGGAGGATGGGGAGCAGAGGGAGAGGAAGAAGGAGAAAAGGGAGACGACAATGTCGGCGGACTGCCGGAGGCTCTAAAGTAAGCGTGATGTTACATGCTGTGCTAGTATTCAATTCGAAGCTCCCTCATTCACTCCAAAAGGGAGGATCATCCAGTATGTATTGCACAGTTACGTCTAAGGATTGATTCGAAAGAAATGAGGACATTTCGACATGAGTCCCAGCTTGTTTGATTGTTTGACACACACACACACAGACGTGCACATGCGTATACATTGCAAAATGGTCACCGTGTGGTCCTTTGCATGTTTGTTTCACAAAACGTATACTTGGTTTGCATACACACGTTCATACATGCATACTGCATATACAAATGGACATATATAACTAATCACATACATAACAATGTCAGGCTGCTACAACTCGAGGGCTTGCACTTGTAGGGTATCAGTCTTGCTGGCTCAAATCCTGACACACTTGTGCGCACTTGTGGAAGGGTGTCACGCGCAAACATGTTGGGAGCCGCCAGTCAGCCCAATTCCAAGGCATGCCAGACTGGCCGTCCAGGTACCAGCTCGTGGCAAACGCGGTGCTCCTCCAAGAGCCACCACGAATTCCAGTCTGCAAGAGGCCGGCTTGGTGTCATGATAAGCTTGATGATCTGATGACAAACACAATTGCTTCACGCTTCATATGCTTCCAAGCCTTGGAACGCCTGCAAGCACAGCTGCAAGTGGGACAAAGATGTTGGCGAGGCAATCCACGAGCTCTGCGACCAGGACCTGGATACCGACGCATGGCGATCGCATGGCGGAGGCGGACGTAAATTCATCGTGAAGTCTCGTGAAGTCTACGCATGGTCCGCCTTGTCTGGGTTGGGCGCAAGAAGCTGCAATTCGCTCTGTGGATGCTCGACCAGCCGGAAGTGCAACGCGTTCAAAACAGAATCGTCCTGCAACCCAGTCTGGGCTCCCGGAGTTCAAACCAGGGATTTCTCAAGGTCTTGGCAACTCACTGAAACTTCTGTGTTTTGATACTTGCGCAGTAGCCAAAAGCAGCTACCGCCCATGCGAAATTTACATGCCACGTTAGCTGGAATGGAGCGTGTACTGGTTGTTTGGCGAGTGTTGGGGCTGAGTACAGGTGTGGTAGTGGGTATGGGGATATGAAAAAATGACAAGTTGCGGGGGTGCCGGGTAGAGAGGAAACATCACCTCCAAAGCATGGTACCCTCGGCATCTTTCAAGCGCTGCAAGGGCAGCCGCAGCCTGTTGCAAATGTTCAACGAAACTCACGAAACACAAAACTTGGCGCAACCTGGCGACATCAGCTAGTGTAGGTTTGAGGATGCAGTGGTTCCTCGGCCCCTAAAACAAAGCAAATCCAGTTCATACACCTGACAGATAGATGCCAATCTCAAATGCAGTCATAAACCAATCCTCCGTTGCGCGCAATGCCCGCGCAGTGTCTTCTCGAGACACACCAGTGTGTTTCCATGGTGATAGGGCTGTGCCGAGCGCTGAGAATCTGTTGCAGCGCCCTAGCCTAGGGAAAATGAAGAACGCAACGGTGAAGGTTGATAGTGCTTCAAACTCGCAAACATTTCACACGCACTTGGGACAGGGCGGTGTGCGTGCACCAAGCTTGCATCCCTGGCTGTCCTGGGCTTTCTTGCTTGTCATGACATACATTCACAACTTGAGGGGCCTTGCCTCCATGTCGTGCAACGTCACTGCCATCATGTGCCGAGTGTAGTCAATCGCCCCTTTTTCTTCCTCTAGCTGCTGTCTCAAATCCTTGGCTCATCTGCGACCCACCAAGCAGCTCGTTCATTCAAAGTGGCACAACCAACCGGTGCTCTCTCTCGCTCTCTCTCTCTCTCTCTGTATCTCTCTCTCTCTCTCTCTCTCGCTGTCCCTGCTGACAATAGCTGGGCCTCCCACAATATACATGGCCCCAGAATCGATGAGAAACGCCTCAACGCAGTCAGCTAAAAGCTGCCGACAACACTCAGAAACATATTCTTCAAAGCAGGGGCAGGTAGGAACAGGCTCCTGCTGACAATTTTGACAATCAAATTGACACTAAAGAGGGTCTCATTTCCAGCGGCACGCAAATGGATCTTTTGAGGCGAAGGGCCTCGGTCGTGGCCAGCCATTGAAACTGACGCTGGCGCTGTTCACAAACCAAACAAGGCCAGCAATTACTCGAACTGGCTTGCAACCGAGCCTGAAGCTTTGTACTGCCAACGTCACATTCCGCAACTGTGCTAGCCGCCGGCCACAAACTTTGACCAGGCCTAAATGTGCCAGGCATATCTACTCAATTTCCAACTAACACTAAATAGTAAGTGTTCAGGGAAGACTCCAATCATGTGTTGTTCTAAATCAGATTTACAAAATATGATATTATATTTTAACATAAATGCTACACATGAGTGCCTTTCTAATAGAATTGTCCTTACAAATCAGTAAGCATCGAAACAACATGCATTAAACATTCTCGGGACGTCTGGCTTCTTTCTGTATGAATTATACGTGATACATTTATTAAGTTCTACCGAATGTCTATCTCACATTAACATAGAACTTAATATCCAAACATAATTTTGAGTTCAAGTATAATTTGAATACTGAGTATTCTAGTTCACAATAAATGCTACACAGGATCTCCTTTCCAATCAAATTGTCTTTGCAAATCCTTGCCATTTAAACAACATGCGTCTAACAATTCTGGGACCTCTATTTTCTTTCTTATGAACTCTACTTAATATTTATCAAGTTCTACTGGTATGGTTTTAACTAAGACTAAGAATAATGAAATAAGGAACGAGACCAACCAAAGGAAACCATCTCTAACGTACTGCACTAGGGCTTGGAGGTGAACTACACCAGCGCACTTGATCACAGAATCTCTTGCAAACAGGCCGGAAACGGTACAGTACAAAAAACAATTCGTGACAAGCAAAACAAAACATAGTATGCCCCCAAGCCAGCACAGCTGATAGAGTCCTGTTTTGTGTTGTTGTTTTCTCGAGGTTTTTCACGCTTTTTCAATGAAATGTAAACACCTGGAGAAGACAAAAAAACTGACTACCCCCCCCCCCAAGTCAGGACATGTCAGGACAGCTGACATAGTCTTGTCTTTCTTGTTTTTGTGTTTGTTGGCTCTGTCGAGGTTTTCACACTTCTCCAAAAAATGCAAACAACCTCGAGAAACCCAAAGAAAAAAACTGACTACCCCCCCCCCCCAAATTAGGACAGCTGACATAGTAGTCTTGTTGTTGTTCTTGGGTTTGTTTGGCTTCCTCGAGGTTCTTCACACTTTTCCAAGGATATGCAAGAAACCTCGAGAAACCCAACAAACAAAACAACTGAATAAAACAAAACTAAGACTACCGCCCGTCCCAGTCAGGACAGCTGACATAGTCTGTTTCCTGAAAGAATCAGTTGAATCACGAGAAAGAAAAAAAACGCACGCTCAGGGTGACCTGGTCTGGAACAAACCCGGTGTTCACGCTCGTATCCTACACTGAAAATCCTTGTATTCCGAGCGGCGGTTTTCTTAGAAGTTGTGTGCTCTAGTTGGGGCCTCAAAATTGGAACCTCACACGTGGCCACTGTGCTATCATGCACGCCTGAGAGTTCACAAGCACGCAGAATTGGCAAGCCAGCAAACACGAAAGCAGGACGGCAGGAAAACAGCCAGGGAGGCGGGGAAGGAAAGAGCAAGGAAGAAAAGGAAGCCGCGTAGCAGCAGGTAGGGCTGAAAAACACCATGGCAAACGGGCCTGCAAGGTAAGCAGTCATGAAACCAGCGCGGACTTCTGCTTCCGCTTGCGAAACACTTGCGCGAAACTTGCGCTAAATCTTACGAGTCAAAACGGCAAAAGCGTGCATCATATGTCAAAGGCAGTGATGCTGGCACTGATGCTTCGAGTCACCAAACTGTTCGGGATGCAAGTCCGACTTGAGCGAATCTTGTGAACAATGCAGTTTTGACTTGCGCGGCCGCGTGCTTGTTCAAACTTGGCACGCCGAATTCCAAGCGGCGGCCTACTTACCCGAAGACTAACCAACACCCTGGGATCCCCGAACACATAGTAAGTCGGTTTTTTGGCTCGCTTGAGCGATGTTTGACCAAAACCCCCCCCTCCAAGCATCCCATTTCTTGAGCTGGAGGCAGGTCGCCATCCCCTCTCGGCGCTCGCTTCTGTGGCATTTTGAGTCTGCAGAACCATGGACCTTGAGACGACAACACACACTGGAGCACCAGCGTTGCTGGCGATCGGGACCCCCCCGACGTCACTCCTGGACATTCTCTTAGTGTCGCTTTGCATTCATTGCGACGTGGGAGGAGCTCTACGGCTGAAAAAGAGTTGGCAAGCATGCAGTAACCGGATAGGATAGGAAGTATTAACCAGGTTCCCGCATCGCAACCTGGACAGAAATAACTGTTAAACCACGCAGGAAAATTAGGTTTCTGCTCATTGTGTTGGCACACAACAAGGGAATCGACACAGTATGCACCTGGCTGAGTTTGTTTGACGCTTGCGATTCCGCACTGATATGATTGTGTGTCCTTTGGCAAACCTTTACTTGTCCCATTCAAATCGCTGCCCAAATTTGCAAGCATCTTTCTTACACTCCACAACCCTTAAAGGAAGGGCCGAGAACTACCATGCGTTGCTGCGGGCTCTTGTGACTTGTGAACTTGTCACAGCCTAATATGGGCTTCGATACAACCAGCGCTCGTCTGACTAACCCAGCCGCACAGCCAGGGTGCCTGGTAGGAGCTCGCAACGTCATCCAACATGTCCAGCAAGGCGTGGTGAGTGACAAGAATGCGGGCAAGGCCTTGCGCATTCTCTTTTTTTCGTGATGGCAAACAGGAAGTGTGCGGCACAGAAAAAGTCTGTGCTGATAACCCGAGGCACACGCTTAGGTGGCGCACAAGACGCTCGCTCAATTGAAGAAGATCCTGCGACATTCAACTGACACGAGGCCTTGGCCTTTGTGCAAAACCCATGCCGCGCGCATCCTCCAGTTGCCCTGAAGCGAGCTCCACACTAGCTTCGGACTACGGCTGCAAGGCCCCAGCCCCAGCTTCAGCCAATCCCAGCCCCTTGTTCCTGAAACCTGGCTGCAACGTTGCGCGAATGTTCTTGGGGCTTCGGCGAGTCTAAGCGCTACTCTCCAGCTGCTGCAGCTGCCCTGAAGCGAGCCCCCACCCTCAGCTCTTGGGGAACAGCCCCGCTTCCGTAGCCATATGATGTAACGGAGGTCCTTGCTACGCAGGTGGGCAACGGGAAAGTCATAGTTTGACAAGTCTCAGTAGACTCAACGTAACAATGGCAAAAAGGGGGGCGGGTGGCCCCGGTCTCTGTAACGGGGCATGTAACAGGGGCACGCAGCCAGCCAAACGGCTTTGCTCAGCCGCCTGTGCGAGTAGCCCTAAGGGCCAGCGGGCTGGCTAGGCGAAGAGCAAACTGAGGGCATGGGGCCTGTGGCTCTCCAGCTGCCTGCCCTGAAGAGACCCAGCCCCTTCATGGCTTGGACCTCTGTGGCTGTCCTGTGCCAGATCTGATACTTTCGCACAGCTAATTTCGCGCATTACTTGCCTGGCCCTGGAGTAAGACCGGAGATCAAAGGAAGCCTCCAAATCAGATTAGATTGCCCCGGCCGAGGGCAGCGCGAAGCGTTTAAAATTCGTAAAGTATCTGTGGAATGTGTGTAGCGTCACAGCTTGAATAAATGTGGCATTTGATATAACCTGCAGGTTCCCTGTGAAAGCTCGTGCAAGCCATGTCATGTTTACATCCCGAGCGTCAAAGCAATGCATCTTAGCCACAGACACCCAACTAGGCTTGAAGCTGCTCTGTTAAAGCTGAATTCATCGCATCAGGGGTATGAACAGGTCTCACCATGCCGATGACACAAAGCCGGTGATGGCTGTTAATCATAGAAATTAGAGTGTGTAAGCTCGAGCAGCTTCGAAGCAGCGCAAAACTGGTGAAAACGAGTGTATCCATTTCCGAGTAGCTGCACCAACAGTTGGCTCAAAGTCCGTAGCATCGTTCATAGAAATGCTCAGCCATCTTCACAATCCCAACCATCAAGTATCTATCATTCAGCATTTAGGCTGAAGTCTGCAATGAGTGTGTAAAGATTGACTGACTGAGGCAAACCAGGTTTACAAACTGGAGATCTCTGCGGCAACATTTGACTAGTCCGGCACTCCTCTGTCTCTTCGTCATAGACTGGAAACCGGACCTACAAGGACAACTTGTGCATTGTATCACGTGCCCAAGTCTCACATCAAGGACGCGACCCAGGCACTGGCTAGATAAGCGGCAGCCACGGAGAGTGAGCAGCCTTGAACGTGAAGGATGGTACTTTCCGTTCAAGGAAACTATACACGCTGCGACAGGCGCCAGCGCGTTGGTGCATGAGAAACGAGACGCTGGCACCCAACACAGCCTGCATCAATCACGCATACGCAGTGTGACTGGCTCTTTCCCGGGGTCTGAAGGCCTCCTCTTGCAGCTGGTGATGGCGGACATGGCTTACCAGACTTGATGCAAAGGCATCCTATGCACGTCAAATGCTGGGCATGACTTCGTGCAGCTTGACCTGGTGTCCTGTTGGCATCCAGGCAGCTCGTCTGCCTCTGCTCGTTCCTGCAGCGCGCATGCTGGAAGTGAGATTCAAGTTGCATTTTAAGTTCATATTTGCAAATTTTGCAAGCTCAATGTGTTCATGTGCAACGTGCAGTCTGAGCTGATGTGGCCTGAAAGCACTCTAGACGTCAATTTTGTCAGTGGATTGCAGGAGACATGGATGCATGTATGTGCCTGCAACTGCTGAACCGATGTAGTTATACTGTTCTACAATAGTAGAATTCAATTTTGAATACCGCCTTGGGAACTCTGAAGCGCCTAGCTTAAGGGTCCCCTCCAGACTCGCCAGGTTCATAGCTCCGGGCTTTACCGGCAAGTTGCGAGTTCGATGGAGGCAATCGCAGAGGCATTCCGCGCTTTGCACAGCACCGGCAGCACCATCCATGGGATGTTGATTCTCCGTACCATGTGATCATGCTCTTGGTTTGCCAAGCCGCCCATAAGTTTTGTGGCTCTTCAGCAAGCGCGGCAAGAGAAGGAGAACAACTTTTTCTTTGTGCCATGGAGCCGGTCACCACTGGACAACGGGACTACTTGTCCAGCGCTCGCCAAGCCCTAGCTGCCTTGACAAAGCACACTGGCAAGCCGCTCTGGGTGCCGTCATTGGACAAGAAGCCTTTGCGGCTTTGAGCAAAAGCCCAGCAAAAGCCCGGCAGGCTCGTGTGCTCAAAAGCTTCCAAGCGGAAGAAGCAGCAAAGCACGCTGCTGCGAACCAGAAGCACAGGTGTGACAGTGGCTTGGAGGAAGGCCGTGGCAAGCTTCTAAGAGTGTGTTATAGGGCATTATATGCGGCATATAGGAGACCTCTCGCGACTTGGGTCTGGCGCAAGAAGCACCGTACTTGCGTACTTGCGGTGAAAAGCACAAAGAAGTGCCTTTGGACACATGCATACAAAGAGGTTTCGGCCGGCTCTGTGTGAGGTGCTACGAGTGTGGGAGCGCCCTAGCAGTTTGGTGCACGGGTTTCAGCTTTCAGTTCTTTTGCTTCAAGTTGGCAAACTTGTAACATTTAATTTGTAACCAACTGCTTGTTTCTGTCTTTCAGGAGCCCTGCAGGTTGGAAGGATGTTTTGGACTTCTCCCTGTTCCCTCGACTTCGAGGGGTGTCTGGCAATGCACGCAGCAGGGTGAGCAGGCTTGCTAATGCTTGTCTAAGCAACTGCAGAATTTCGAAGCCCTTGTGCGCTGCCAGTGATGCATCGACAAGCCAGATGGGTATCAGTGACCGAGCCTGTTACCCCAGATTGAACGTGCATTTGGGGACGATCCACAATCGTTGCAACCATTCCCAGGGTGTTTTCTCAGCGAACACCAGGGTGAAAAATGTCCGCATTGATGTCCACACATGTGGCATTGATGCTCACCAAGCAAGCACTTCCGGGCTCCGTGAGCACTGGCAAGAATGGCGTTCTTAATCGGCAACTAGATGATGAGATACGATGCTGGCACTGGTGCGGGCAGAGCACAATGTCCAATGACATTGCTAGGCTCACTGCGCCGACATTGCTGCATAATCAGCGACGAGTTATTTTTGCACGTTCCGTTCTTCGCTACAGGACTTGCAAAGCGTCCGGCAAAAGTGCGGCTTCGTCTAGGCGAAGCGAACAGAGGTCTGAAAACTGGACCCCTTTTTCGATGAGCCTACTGGCTTGAAACCAAGCTTGAAATCCTTGGTTTTGCATGGTTTTGGGACTCTTTACTAAAATGGAAACACAGGTGCACTTGCGGTTTTGCAGCCGCTGGGATGTATGTGTAGTCGTATGCAAATACCATGAGCAGGTAATCTGCATGTCAGGTAATCCCTACGCAGGGTGCAAGAGTGCTACTCATCATTTTGGCATTCCGTGCAAACGAGTGCGTGAGCTACGTGCTTGTCTGCACTGAGACAGATTGTAATAATGATACTATTCTAGTGTTAAACACAAGTTTACATGATACTCACGAGTTGGTTGCAAGAATGCATCCTGCAAGTTGCTGCAATCTGAGATTTAATTTCGGTTCAGCCTGAGCTTGTGTTTGGAGAAGCCGCAGTAGTCGAAAAACTGGCCAGCCGCTGCGGACCTTAATATGTTTAGGAGACGCTTCTTGAAAAGCTGAATTTCATGAGGCCACCAGGTCCAACCATGGAAGCGAGTGCCAGTTGTAGTCCAACAAGCCGCCTTCCTCGGTGGTCATAGATGGTCATGGACATCGCCAGAAACTGTCATTGGCGGCCAAGATTCTCTCCAAACTCCACTGAAGGAACCTCTGAATGCTTGTCTTCAAAAGCTTCGAATTCCTCAATTGCCTGGGTCTCGCACCTTGAGTCAGAAGCAAAAGATCCAATGAAACGCGACCAGGAGGACAATCCACGTTCAGGTGCGGGTCGTGAATCCTTGGAAATCTTGCTTGAAGCACTCTTGCTGCTATTTGCACGCTGGCCTCTCTGTCATGGATTGAGTAGCGCGGTCCAATTCTGCCATCAGCAGACTTGCGCCCTACCACCAAGCACATACATTGAAAGGCGAAATGCTGCGCCAGCCTGGCCATCCAAAAGTCTCAGTAGCTGCCGATGCACGTAGGGCCAGTCCTCCCAAGGTGATTTGGAGCACACACGCACACACTGAAAAAAAAAAGTGAGGCCTCAGAACCATTGGATTTGCAGTCGTCACCCCACTGTGCCTGGGCAAATCTCTAGGCTTTGCGGCTTTGCTTGCAACCCTCAAGTCTGCCCTAAGAGCTGATCTGAGCATACACCAAGTCCGCTTAGAAGCCTGAGCATTTCTAGTGCAAAATGAGCTTGGTCTCAAGACCGTGCAGCCAAGCAACGCAGCAATGGAGCTGTACAAAATGTTCAGGCAGCATCCATGCATGTCATCACCTTTAAATGAATGCTTGGCCATGTCGAACTGTGCGTAACAATGGCGGCACCTTCCAGGTTCAACAAGTCTGCCTGCTGACGCACTGCTTTCAGCTAAACCCGCTGCCCAGTGATTGTTGAGCTGATGGCTATGACAAGGGCCAGCCTACCTCGGCACAACTGTTCACAATAGTCTGCAATATCAACTGCTTTGCCTATCATGATGATGATTGCGATTCAAACAATGGAAGCGGCGTCTGACGCATGTTCGCAACTGGCAACAAGCGACAAGCGTAGGTGCGGTGAAGCATATTTTGCTTGCGTGAAAAGAGACCCTCGATGAAGAAACGACAAATGCAAACAAGCCACGGCCAAAACTACCCCGCAAATTGTAACCATCTCATTTGATTACAGTAAGTGCATCCCCACATCGACTTCCTGATGCTATCGTACCTGGTCTCAAAAAGGAAAAGCGAAGCCTGTGGTGGGCCGTCCAAAAGCAATGGCAGTCTTCTTTTTCTCCATGTGTGGCTTGAATGCGTCAGGCGAAGCCTGAGCAAATAACTGTGCTCTCATGCCCCATGAGCAACATCGAAGCACACTGACACCCCGTCATGGAAAACTACCAAGGACAAAACAGAAAGGAATGGATCACTGTAAGAAAGAACATGAGCATCAAATCAGCTCAGCTTGTCAGGTCGATTTCCTGATAAGCGGACTAGGTTCTGCAGCTCATTTTGAGCGTTGCGCCTTCCTTCGCGAACAAGTGAAGTGGCAGTGTAACAGTAACTTGCCCTTTCTGGTCTCGGTGGCTGCAACCGCCACCCCATGCAGCCAGCTCGCGACTTGCAATTCCCGTTTTATCATCCAACGCACCCCAAGTTGCAAAACTGCAAACTTTGGCCCAAACAAAACTTGAAAAGTTAGTACGCTAGCTTGCAAGGGCCGCAGGGGTCGCCAGGGACACAAGCGCCGCAAGCCAGAAGGGTCGCGAAGGCAACAAAGCCCGAGCCGTAAAGGCAACAAGGGCCATATCGCAGCTTCACCGAAACTTGACAATGATGGCGCTACAGTTGTCACCACCTCACAGAGTCAAGGGTCTCCAGCGAGAATGCGTTTACCGCAATCGCAAACGAACAAGGGCTGACTTGCATGGAGAATAGGAATCATGGTCGCACTGTGATACTCCGCTGCCTCCCCCCGCCACAGTATGAAAGTCAAGAAATGTCAGGCCTTTCCCTCGGGTCTTCACCAGGTTTGGGCTGCAGCTCTGATCAACTAGCTCTTCGGCAGCCTACGCTGCATGGCATTTCACTCTATGCGCAACACCAGCCCGATGCCTGCTTCACTGTGACACCTGCTCTCAATGCATCCCTGACAATGTCGACCACTTTCTGGCAGGAGGCTTGCATGACACGGAGGTCGCAATTGAAAGTGCTGACAAATCTGTCCTGGGAAGTGTGAAGCTCGAAGCAGCCATCACAAGCGAGAACCTTGCAACACAAGCTACAACAACATTACACTGCTTCCAAATACAAAACAATGCTTGAATGTGGCTCGCCTCAACATGCCTGGATGCTGTTGCAAGAAAAAGAAATCGCTTCCATCAATCCCTCTGGCAAATCGATATTGTGCTTTCAGCCATTACGTGTTCTTCAGCCTTTTGCGAAGCTTTCTCGAAGCTCTCTCGAAGCTTTCTTGTAGCTTTCACTGCGGTGTGCTTCTTCTTTGAGTGCAATTTGGAGGGTGATTTCCTAACCAGTATGCCCTCAGTCTCTGGCCAGAAACTCGTCGTCGTCATCCAGCTGAATTGATCGTATCTGACAATTAGCATTACCACAGGGTGAAAACAACACAAACTCATATCTGGCAAGGGCACTTCTGGCACAGCAATGACCTTCTGCTGCTCTGCACTCAGGTCTTGGCGTGCCTGGGTGGCTCCATTCAATGCAACAAAATATGTCATGGCTTGCTTGACCGTTCAAAACAGACACTGCGGCACCTTGTAGTGAAAGTCGCCCAAAGCTCTTGAGAGATTGAGACCCCACCTGCAAGCAAGAGCGCAAAGGAGCGCCGGGTAGTCAGTTGGTCATTGTCGTGTCTCCCGCTTGGTCCACCACCCATCTATGCGATGACAAGGTCCGATCATCTTGACCGAGCCACCTGCTTGCCTGCCATCGGCGCGCGATTGCCGCGCAGAGCTGAAAGCAAGTTACTTCTCAAACAACCGTAAACAACCACTGCGCAATCTGCCTAATACGCTGCTCTTCGCTGGCAAGCTCTGGCTTGTGGTCCTACAGGCATACCAAGCTACAGAACACAGACGCCAATCATGACTCGCATGGCATGCCTCGGAGAGTTCAATTGCCTCAGGCGCTAAGCACGCTCCATTACCCCACCAAACAGTTGCCAGCCTTGCCATCTCGGCAAAGAACTGCTCTTGAATCTCCACAGTTGGCCACTGTGACACTTCTCTGCGGACCTGCAGACAAACAGTTTCAGATTTTCCAATACTGATGGATTTTTGTTACTTTCTTTCTCAAGGGATGGCACCAAATGTGTGAGACCAGTCGCCTGCATTGTCCACAAGTGCCACAATGGCAGTACTTCCTCAAAAATGATCGTTCAACTGCTGTCGCATGTGAGGCACAACACGTGCCTCTCTCACTTGCCTCTGTCTGGCCACCACACCATGATGCAAGAATCCAAGTTCAGCGCCCACTAAACTGAAGGCATTCCCTCTCTGGCTGGCCTGCACATTGCATTGACCGCAACCCCTGTCGTGATAATAGGCGGATTCCTTTCCATGGCTGCATAGTGCGCTTTGTTGACTGCAATTGATGAATCCTTCACTTGCCAAACACCCACTCATGGGTCCAAGTTGCATATAAATGGGTGAACAACTTTTCTCCGCGTCTCCTGATTATTAACAATCAGCGGCATGATTGTGCACCTTCATCTTCACTCCTTTTTCCCACGATTGCTGGGCGTGTCCTGACTGGCTCAGGACTGCACAATTCGGGTATTCCCCAAATTCTGTAGCTTGGGCAGCCTCTGGTGGCAGCAGCCAGCTCTGCAAAGCCAATTATTTCTAACGGCGTGTCAAACTCTCGGCACACTCAGGTGATTTTGAGGCCAGGCCTGCAACAGCTGGATGCACTGGCAGGCAAACAGTTGCCTGACCACTGGACACACTGGCTGCACTGGCTGAGCTGGCCTGCGCCTGCTTCGCTTCAGACGCAGATTGTTTATTTTGATGACCATCTTGCGGTGCAACCGCAAGAATCGTGTGTAGTCGCTCAGGGTAGCCTGCACTAAACAAAGAATAACAAAAATGCCAGGCCAAAAGATTGCAAGCAGGCGCCTCTTCAATGTTCACTCCGTGAACAAACATGAGCGTCAGGTCCTCGAAACAAACAACCACTCGAAGCATCGCTTCTCAAACTCGTCAAAACTCGGCCAAGGTTGACTCAGCCAAGATTCACCATAGTGCTTTGGTGGGGTTTCCAACCTCCAAAGCCAGTCTGGGTACCTGTCAGCTAGGTGGAGATGACGCAAACGTATCAGGCGATTCCGCCAAGCGACCAACTGTCAGGCTTAATCTCTTCATCCGGGCGCTCGGAGAAGATGTTGAAGACCTCAACGTTGACAATGTTGACACATTCGAAATGCAATGCACCAAACGCATTCAACACAATGCTTTCCTGTCAGTGCATGTTCTATCAGAGCCCCCCGCCTGGCCAGAGCCAGCTGGTCCTGCTGGCGCCGCTGGGGCGGCTTTGCCCTTGGCAGCCTTACCGAGACTCGGAGAGAGAAGCAACAGAAGGTCGCAATGTCGCATGAATATCCGAGTCGTCGGACAGCGAAAGATCACCAAGTCCCAGACCTTCTTTGGCCCCAATCTCAGCGCCTCACGGTGACTCACGGCATACGGCTGCTTGCCCGCTTCGAGGAGCAAAGCAAATTTCAAGGGCTCCGGCAGGCATGTGCAGGAAGCGTTTGAAGCCGTCACCCAGGAGACATCTCTGGAAAAGCCTCAGCTGGAACCAGTGGCCAAAGCTGTCACGCAGTCCATCACTCTGCAACGCCCCGCCCGGCACGAGGCATGCACTGGGTCGCCATTGCTTCACACAGCAAAGAGATGCATGTAAAGCTAACAGGTGGCTTTGTGACTGGGCATGGCAAACATGAGCAGTCTTAGTACTCCTACGCGTGGCCTGGTATATTGCACACTATGGCAATCTTGAGCAAGCACATGCAAAACGCAACACTCCAAAGCCAAGTAGTCCTGCAGAAAGACTCCCCAAAATAAGTAGCTCGCGTGTGGCTAATGGGTCAATTGCAGTGGTCCAAGTTACTCGCTTGCAACTGCAACTCTCCTGAGCTCTCCTAAAACTAACCAAGACGAAAAAATGCGACGCAAGGGAGGCACCACCCCTCCAGTACCACAGAGCCTCCAAATGCCGGGCAACGACTCCCAACGGACCTTGGCACAACTAAGCTGGGGTACTAAGGTATCTCGAGATGAGAATGTCGTCCTACCGGCCGTACTGAGAGCCTCGCTCGCAAGTTGAACGCCGTTTCCTTTGGAGTTCAGGCCACTGCCCAACTGGCGGGGAAAGAGAAGGCAAATTCAGCAAATGGGTAGCAAAAGTGTCCACGGAGTCCATGATTCACAACGGAGTGCGGCATGCCAAACTCGGCCTGCCGCAGGAACGCGTCCATCGCAATCATGCTCATCGACAGCGACTGGCGTGGTTTGCTGTGCCACTGATGTCGCAAGGCCCACGGCAACGAACGAATGCTTCGCGCATCGCAGGACTCGATAGCAGGCTTCAGAAGCACTTGTTTGCTTTTTTGCTCTTTTCTGCGTCTTTTCTTCAAGACACAAAAGGTGCTCACTCCACGCGAGCCAGAACGGCAGTCAGGTAGGCTGCCTGACATGGCGGCTTTCAAAAGCCTTAATTAACTTAAACAAGCTCGATCTCCTCGGGGCAAGCTGGAGAAATCGGATGGTCGGGCGCTGCCTGCAGGCAATTACGATGTGACGTGATTCATGGCATCCAATGCCTGCGAGACCTGTAGAACTGCAACATCCTAGGTCGCAAAATTGACTGCCACATGCCATATGCTCTCCAAATGCTCAGACAACGACTCGCTCCGCTGCATTTGCTGCGTTGTTGAGCATGCTCAGGAAGCGCCCGGATTGCGTCATAGCTGCAGAGCACGTGCCTAGTGGGCGAATCAGCTCAGTCAGCTTTCAGGATCGAAATGGATCGAACATTGCCAATATTTGCCAAAGTTACAGGTCAGCAGCAAGCCGCCGGGTGTCACCAAACGCATCGCCGCCTGGCAACCGCATTGCCACTTTGAAGTCAGGCCTGGGACCATGCTACATCCTGGGACCATGAGGCAAACCAGTTGGGCCCTTTTCAATCGCCTGGTTCAAGGCGAGGTATTTGCGCTCAGCCTTGGCCAAAGCAGCAGCGCGCCTGGAAGCAAGCACTTGCTGCCTTGCCCAAGTCATTCATGGAGCCTGGAAGGAGCCAACTTTGGTGGATCAAGAATGACCACGTTGTACTCCTGACGGGATGGCAATCTGACCATGCAACTCACTGTCAAACAGTGTTTCCTTTCACTGAAAACAAATACGAACGAAGCCAAACATCTCAAGCTCTGTGTGCACAAGCAAATTTGATGCCCAGTTGGGCTTGAATATCTTTGACCGCTTTGACTCCTGCTTTTCGGCCACGGCCGCCTGCAGAAAGGAGGCAACATCCTTGGCATAGCGTAGGTTGCTATCCGCCTAACAGTCTGAGGTGGGAAATACTGGGAAATACTTTGAAATACTGGGAATATGGCAGACTGCTCCAAGCAGAGACCGCTCAACTCATTGAGCTCGGCGTTCCGGGCTGCCACCTACCACTGCTGTATCTGCTGTCCCTGGCTGTCGCTGGCACTTGTCATGCCCAGGAAAACCTTGATCAGGCCTTCAGTGCGTCCGCAGACGAATCAACCGCAGTCACACTGGAGGCCCCACCTTCAAACATATTGCGGTGGCTGGGATCATGACAGTACGTGGGCCCAACCAGACAGAGCTGCCAGCGAAAAGGCCCCATGATAGCAGCACCTGGATATGACAAGCAGAGGTCTTGGGAGTCCATTACTAGCGATCTTTCCCTCTCAAGCCCAAGTGCTGCACAAGTCGAGCACCTTGGAGGATGCGAAGCCACATTGCCGGCAAAAAAGAGAGAGGCTCCAACCCGAGGTGCCATCTGCTGTGACACGAGGGAGCCGATAGCTTTGCGATTTTCACCTTGACATCGGCAATTTGGAAGCAGGCCGGAGAACATCGGCTAACTGGGTGCCCCAACGCTGGTCAAGGTACAAGCCGGTCCTGAAGATCGTAAAATCATGGCAAGACGTAACAAATGATGCGCATTGCAGAATTCAGCTCCCGACTTTTGGCCACCAGCAGGACGCACCCAAAAACGCAGCCCAGACTCGGCCACCTGCAGGCATGACTGAGGCCTGGCAAATTGTTTGATCCATGAATGGTGGTTGGGCAACTTGATCGCACTTGTGAGATGCTTAGTCAACAGGTCACAAGGATATCCTGACGAGCTAACCAAGAAGATGACTGGCTTTTCTTTGAGGAGACCAAACCTGCATCAGCAACGGACAAGCCTGGCATTCCTCTGATTGACTCACCTGGCCAAGAACGCATTCCCACCCGTGCATAGCTGAACAAAAACCTACCTCCTCCTCAAATGCCTCGTCATACCCTGCGCCAAGAATTCAGAGCTGGCACTGATTGACCGTACTCCAGCTGCAAATCTGGAGTGCCTTCATGTCCGGGAGGTGAATCCTGGCCCGATTTCTGTCTGCATGGTGAGAGGCGGGAAAAGACTTAACACACTCCTGTCGCAGGTGAGCACTGCGACGCCAAACGATGCGTACTTGCTCTCCGGCCTAGAATGCGCAAACGCAGCGCTGGTACTAGAACACCTGCAAAAGGCCGAAATTTGCATTGCAATTGGCCGCACGTCAGTGCCCGTCAGTGCCTCCAAAAAGACTTGCCGAAGAGCATCCTGCACGACCTGTCTGTGCTTTTCAACCTGAGACACACAGATGAGGTCTGATTCCATTCGCGAGCGCAGCCCTCGACCCAGAAAGCTGATGTCCGCACCACAGCAATTGTTCCGTAGACGTCAACCTTTGTGCGAGGCTTCAGGATTCTCTCAGCAAGAGGGTTCGCTGTCCATCAGATTCCAATCATTGGCAACACTTCACTGAGTCACCCACGATCAGTCCTGAGATGTGATCACCCTCGCCATTAACAAGCCTGTAGGCTTCATCCTCAGCACCATAGTGAGAGCTACCAAAAACTATGGTGAAGAAGAACAAACATTGCCATGGCGCAAGTAGTGTCCTGACCAGCTGTCGGCAGGCCCAAAAGTCGACGCGTGGCAGCTGCAGAGCGCAAGCGATGAAGCAGAATTGAAGGTAAATCCGGCCTCCGAGTGCAAGTTGCAAAACGTGATTTTTTAATTTGTTTTTAAAAATACATGAGTGATATGCCACCTGCTACCTCCGCCGCGTTGAAGAACCTTGCAGCTTCAAGTGGGGCAAGCTTGGCGGGCAAAACTGTTCTGTGCCATCGCCCAAGGTCGGCACCCGCACTCTGTACAAAGAATTGGGGTTGTAAACTCCCCATGCCTAAGCAAGCTTGCTTCATCTTGTGTCATATTCAGAACCTACGCAACGCGATGTGCTGGTATCCTGCTGTACAAGTACAAAGAAACCCACAGCTACAAGGCATGCACTCGGACGCATCCAACGCCATCAAGGACCTGCCGAGATGAGCATCTGTGTATGTCAAGCCATCGACATCATACCTCAACAAGATCTCCGGCATCAGGCTCGCCAATGACCTGAACGCGCAGTGGCCTGCCCTACAAATCTGGTCTCTGGTCTCACCCAAGTCCAGATTCTGAGACCATGAGTTCTTGCCGTAAGGCCTGGACGCGGCAGATAGACCGGTCATACAAGAGCGGAGAAAGCAAACGCTCACGCCCTCTGTGAAGAACTACTTGGGAGAGCGCATCTCTCCTCACACGTTGGAGGCGCTGCCGACACCCTGGAAGCCGAGCGCAAGCCACGCTCGCCAGGAGGCATCGCTTCGCCTGAAAACGTTCACTTGCTTGACGCCTGACATCATGTCGACATCAACGAAATGATATTCGCCAACCTGGTCATCCCATCGGCGTTGGGGCCATGCTTGCCGCTGTCCGCCGTGAGGCACGCCGTGAGGCACGCCGTGAGGCACGCAGGCAGACCGGGCAAATGGCTGCACCTGCATCGCAACCTCCGCTCATGGAAATCAGTGGAAAGCACACTTATGCCAATGAGGTCTTGACTCCCTTGACAAAGGAACGTACGCCTGAAGCAATAACATGCCAATGCATTCAGAGCTCGAGCCAGGCAACCCCAGCCCCAGAGAAATCAGTTTGTGGGAGATTGATTGGTTCGCTTCATCTGCTTCACTATCTGAGCCAAACAGCATTGCTCAAATTGTCAGTCTCTCGCGAGAGGTAGTGGCTGGAGGAGTGCAATGCCAGCAATCTCGCAGGAGAGACCTTGCCACACAAGCCGCCTTCCGCTTTCAAGGCGATGTCTGCCTGGTGCTTGGGACAACTTGCAAGCCGCTAGCTGACTGTGGAACACGGTGCCTCGACACCATTGGATTGCACATGCCTCATCACGCAACGAATGGCTGGTCCCCTGGTGCCCCTAGTGGCGTAATTTTGACCCATATGTTGGGTTTTCAGCGGCCACAGCATGCGAAATGACACGTTTAGAACGATGAGCAAAGCTCGGCTCACTGCTCTGTTCCCTTACCATCCTGCAAGCCATGTCTCTGCAGTCGAATCACACGTCAAACAGAACTATCATCGCTGACATTCATTCACGGTATTGGTTTTATGGGAATATTCACACAGGGGCACCGCGAAGTATTCACACAGGGCACCGCGAAGTGGGTCCTGTTTGAAGCATTAACAATGCCCAACTTCAGGTTCTTCCCTGATGTTTGGCGCCTAGACTTGCTACTCCACATTGTGCTCCCAGGCTGCTGAGGCCAAAATTGCCGCTGGGAGCCTTAAAGTGACGTTTTAACTTGCCAACTGGAAATTGTGCACGCTCAAATTACGCCCTGGTGCCACTATTGTAGCTGCTACTTTCAATTGACCCTCAAATTGCTGACAATTGAAATCCTAAGTGTCATCTTCGAATTGTGTCTGCACCCCCAACCTTTGCGCTTGACAACTGCGCGCTCGTCATGTTTTGCATTGGTTTGCATCGTTGGCAAGGAAGCTTCCAACAGCACAAGTGGCAGTTGCGCGATCTGTTCTCATGGGTGTGCCGTAGATACTCCTGCTCACCTCAATATGCGGAATTCGCCTCGGCCCCCACGGCCTGGAAGCTGTCAGACCCTCTTTGGATCATCGGAATCATACCAAAACCCTCCACCCAAACCTTTAGGTAAAACAGATGTCGAACTAAGGTTGCCTGCTCCAGCCCAGGTCGCGTAGCTCTGAGCCTCAGCGTGGTGAGGCCCCGGCTCACCCTTCTAGAGCACTTTGAAGAGAGCCGCAGTTGCGGCTCTTGGGCCTGCAAGGCTTTGTGTTGCGCCTTGCCCCCGGACTGCGGCTGCACTGCCCCTGCGCAAACTCCAGCTTCTAGTTTCTGCGCCTGGCCGCAGCCCTTGCGTCCACTGCGGCCTTGGACTAACCGATCCCCTTTCACCTGGTCGTTGTGGCTGTAGCTCTCAGGGCTGCAGCCCCGCGCGTAGCCGCAGCCCTTCCCTTCGCGCGGCAAGCCCCGCGACACGCGACTGGCCACGCCTTCACGCCCCTCAATCCCTTGCGCCTAGGGCCCAGACTACCAAGCGCGGTGGCTGGCCACCTCCGCTTGAGTTTTAATTTCCTGGCACCCACTTTGCGCTGCTGCCTGCCAGACTGCTTGGCCCAGCCCCTGCATCATTTTCTCTAGCTTGCATCGTTCTTCTGGCTTGATCTCTTCCCCTACTAAGAAAGGTTCCCCAGCGGCCCCAACTAAATTAGAGTTGCCCACTTCGAAACCTCTAGTGAACTCACACCTCAAAGCCAACCGAACGAATCCGGCTGATACTGGACGCGGCGGGCAGCGCGAAGCGTTTGCAATCAAGCCGCTCAAAAGCTTGCCAAGCCAGCAGATCTCGCCGTCTAAAACATCCCAAATCCTTCAGCCTATAGGCCTTTTTCCCAGCTTAGCAAATGTGCAAGAAACTTAATTTGAATTTGACCCTGCTTCAATCAAATCTCAAAGGCCCCTCACCGCATCATTTGTCGGGCAACAAAAAGGCACTGTTCAAATTCAAGGCTAACATCCAGCACTTTCATGAAGTTTACGCCTCATTGCCTGTCTGAATGAACAGGAATGTACTGGAAGATGTCAGCTCTCCTCTTCTTTGGGTTTGGCTCTGCTGGATGTCCCTGGAGTGCGCGGCCTCATACGCTGCCGGCAGGCAACGTGCAATCTTACAAATGCGACAAATGCGGCAACTTGTTCAAACACATATCTAGTTAACATTGAACCAGAAGGCACCGCTTAGCTGGCTCTCAGCGCAAGATTTGCTCACGGTGGAAAAGTCGAGTCCCATGCCCTGCAATTCCGTCTGGGTCATGTGATTGCTCCTAATCACGCATTCGTGACCGCGTGCTCAGATCGGTTGTCCCGCCAACCCTTGTTGTCACCTCCTTCTCGGATCTCCGGGAACCAGAGTCTCGTAGCTTGTTGGCACAAACCTGCAATACCTGCACACTTGGAAACGAAGCATTCGCAAACAAACATAAGTCAACAAAGCATGACACATGCTCATGCATTTTCATGCCGTGAGAACAAAGGACATGGAAACACGTTCCCGCATTTCCCGCCTTTGGAAACTCTTTGGAAGCAATGTGAGATACTTGAGACCCACCATGGCCGTCAAAAACGGCAAAAAGGGCCTCCACAGTGCTGCATCACAAATGTCAAATTTCTCATGCTTACAGCTCCTGGTCTAGCAGCGGCTCAGGAAGGCAAGCCACGATGCAAGTGGCGTCCTGTACTTAAGTCAAGCGTATGCAGACTGACAAAACAAATACGCTAGTGACACAGATGCAAAATATATCTGAGCTCGCTACCTCCATTGCAGCTCGCCAACCTTGCATCTCACACACTGCCCATTCCAATCCTTGGCATTTCCCTCCTGACCGAACCGGTGCGGGACAATCACAAGATTGCTGACTCTAGCAAATTGTCCTTCAGTCTTCTTTTGACGAAGTGGCCCACCGACACGAGCACCTGCACAGTTACAGGATATTTGTGAGTGTGGATAGTTACAGGATAGCAGAATCCAGGCCTCCCACTGGAGCGGAATCAAAAAGCGCTGTGCCGAACATTCTCCACATCATCACTGCAATCATCACTGCAATCATCTTGGCCAGGCAAGTCCGCGTAGTCCGGAACCCACAATGCAACATGCAAGCAAACCAAACAACTGAGGAGCACGCCACTTTCCGGAAGTAGTCATGAATAAATTCATTGCCAGGTAATTGCCCAATCAGAAAAATTGTGACCAGAAAGAAATTCAGGTCCTGCAACGCACCCATCTTACAATCAAAAGACATCATAATCAGATGCAGCCAGTCCCGCACAAGATTCCAAGCGAAAGAGCCCATAGTGCTTCAGGTCGCTTTGCTGAGCTTCGTTCCTGCACACTGCTGAGCCAAAGTACAGTCGACGCAAACAAAACAATTCCTGGTACTGCACGGTCAGAGCGAAATCTCCAGTGGCGTGAACGGTGCAACAAGTTGTAATGTTGTCTCGGCCTGAAACTGCATGAGCCACCGAAAAACGTGGTGTTGTGCTTGTATATGTGTGTGTATGTGCCCTGGCCGCCAGGAATCAAATTAAATAAATAGCTGCCCACCCGTACTTTGACTTGTTGAGGCTCCAGTACATTTGGTATTGCACTAAGGCGGTGCTGTCTCGAGCCCATCAAGAAAGCACTGAGCCATGTCTGGCCTCTTCCTGCATCGCCTTTGTGCAAAGTAAAGTGACTAGTTTTCACCTAAACACATGAACATATTGACGTGACATATTAGTCTTCAGATTCGACGGTCCGGCAGGTCGCTGAAAACTGCTCCACATGTTCGCCACGGTTGCCGTTCCTACTTTTGCGCATTGTTGGCAGCGTGCCTGAGCGACTTTATTCCTTTACGAACTGCGTGTAGAGGAACAAACCCTTTCAAAAATGGCATGATAAATTTAGACTAAACAAACAGCTGAGTTCCGCTAAAAACTGGTGTACAAGCTGCTTAACTACACCTACACGTATTGAATGAAACATGCTTGCCCCAGCAGGATGAAATGCCGAATATGCACAAGCAAAATGCGGCAAATTTAATAGCCAAATGCTGCTGGTTCCACCATATGAAATTCCCGCACATTTGTTCACATGTGACAAAACAATGTTTTCGCCTTATCCGTTCCCTTTCCATACGCAAACATATTCAATTGCACATCCAATTCGTTTAGAATGTAGAACTTTCGTAAACCGCAAGTCTTCACAAAGGATGCACTCCATCCACCCCCACCCCCACTCCACACACACACAGACAAACCTACACACACACACAAGGAGATACACACAAACACACACACACACTCATGCACGCACGCCTGCACCGACACACACACACACAAACACACAAACACACAAAAGCACAAAAACACACCATCAAGCAAGCAAGCAAGCAAGCAAGCAAGCAAGCAAGCAAGCCAGCAAGCAAGCAAGCAAGCAAGCAAGCAAGCAAGCAAGCAAGCAAGCAAGCAAGCAAGCAAGCAATCGAACGAGAGAGCAAGCAAGCAGGCAAGCGCCTGCACAGGCACACAAAGCCTCTCGGCGAGAAAACAAAATAACTATGAACAGATTGTCAATATATATATATATATATATGCATATACTTATAATATATAGAGATTGAGTAATAATTATGTTGTAGATCAGCTTGCTTATTTTACAGCTCATGGTGTCGGACTTTATTTGAAGCCCATTCGCCAGTATACCCGCGCATCCAAAGGTTGCAGACTCTCTTCACTCCTGGCTGAGACAGGAATGATCAAAAAAGTTTGCGCATGTTATGCAGGCGGGCTCCTTGGGCAACGGGCATGCCGCCATGCAGAGCGAGCTCATCGATATTGCCGTCTGGCAACTGGGAATAGAACAAGATCGCTGAGCCCTGCCGCAAGAAACACTGCATGGGAAATCACTCCACTTGCTTCACTGAAGGTCACCTCCACTTCAAAACTCATTGAAACGATCAAGCTTCACATGTACATTGCGACAAGGGTTCTGTGCCCGCAAACACACGAACACATATGCAAGCTGTACTCTGACATCCCGCCTTCATAGGATGGACTTGCAGTCCCACGTCACCAAAGGCACGCGGGAAAGATGTGCCTCCGCCCTGAATCAACCCGGCAAAATGGCTACAAATAGTTTGCGAGCCTGTCCAAAGCGTGGCTAGTAGTATCTTAACAGCTTTGAGTTGAGGCAGCGCCTCTTCTGAAGGTTCCAAATAGATCAGCAGCGTTGCCAGTCGTCGAGCAAAAGCTTAGCTCGCATTGTGAGAAGGTGCCCATCAAGAGAGCAACACAACACACGACAAAAGGTGGAACGTAGCGTGCCGTGTTTGACTGCCGCATGAGAATTGATTTGCTAAATGGGTGCAATTTGGGCTGCAAGAAAGCTGCGAGAATGATCGTTGTGTGGCACATACCTGAGCAAAGGTTTCTGTGAGATTTCGTTCGACCTGTCAATGCACCCAGAATTTGGCTGGGGCTCTCCTGACCGCGCTCATAGCGTACCACCTGCAGCTGCTCGGCAGCCGCCCGCAGCTCATCATCGGTGACCTGACCCACACACCCAAACTCCCGCAGTGCTTCCACACTTCGGCGCTTCGGCACTCCGGCACGCGGAATACGACATGCCCCAATCCTCGCATGAACCCTGCGCCGAGTGGCACCCAGGACATCAGCAAACCGTTTGTGCATGGTCTCCAACGCGGGGCTCACCTTAGGGAACCAGCAGCCGAGAACCAACATTTCGCATGACGTGAGCCGCGGTCAAACTTTGTTGTGCCCTCCGCTCAGATTAGCGTTTGCAGTAAGCGAGGAGTATTGACCGCAACAATCGCTGCAATAAGCAGGCAACCCCACGCACACTGCAAGCAGCCAACAAGGCTGTCTTGGGACGACTGGAATCGTGAAAGATGGCAGCAGCAAGCTATGTTCATTTGGGCAAGGAAGCCTGTTGAGTTGAAGGCACTGTTCGATTGAGAAAAGTAGTTGAGGAGGTCCGCAGAAGGCTCTCCTGGCCATAATTGCTGCCAGTGCGGGATCGCTCCAGCAAAGGCTCTGCCAGGGCCACCACATGGGCCTTGGTCTGTGAACACGCAAACCGCATTGCCCACACTGCATTGCACAAAAGCTGCCCTGAGTTGCAGTGACACAAACCATGGTGTGCTACATACAAGCACAAACAGCGTGTCATTGCGCGAATGCCTTCAAAGAAACACACTCTTCAGCCGTCAGCAAGTCGCGGATCAGGAAGGCCCGCGGCGCTCCGGCAGGAGGTGACAAAGAAATGAGCTGCATCTCAGTTGGTACACCTCCCAGGCTAAGATTTAAGTTTGCCATAATTGACTCAAACCTGCATTGCCAAACTCTAACCGGGCCTGCAACGTGCGACTCTCTGCGCAGCTGCACTGAATGGGCAACTTCCCCCAGGCCGCTGCTCGAGCGGATGTGAAGCACTGGAGGCACTGGAGGATACTCCGCTAACCTAGGGCACAACAGCGTCTGCTCAAGCCGAAGTCCACAGTCTTCGGCTTTTTGCTTGGCCCATATATTGTTCAGAATTGTTCTGGTACATCCCGAGTAACTGAATCCGATGAGACTCATTCATCAAGACAACATCTGTGTAATCTACTTCTCCTCTCTCAAGGCAAAACACAGCATGCAACTAAGGGGCTCGCCAGTGCCTCCCTGTAGATTCGAAATACTCTCTTTCAAAGTCTATCTGCTTCTTGTAGGTCAAGAACTGCCTCGGGCTATCTGGTAGAGCTCAGCACGGCCACAAACTTGGCATGTTTAATGTGGTGCAACACTAAGATTGACACATGTCAACATCTCTTGCGATGCTGGCACCGCTTTGCTTGAGTGCCAGGCGGGTGCTCGCGGGATACATCATCCGGCAACGCAGCATAGTTGCGCTCGTTCAAGCCTCAATGTCAGTGCCAGCAAATCAGCAACAGAGCATAAATATATATATATATATATACATACATATATAGATGTATGTATATATGTATATGTATATATATGTATATATATATATATTTGTGTGCTACCTCCTTTTCCAGGGGCTTACCTTTTTGTTGCCTCTCCAGTGCATGACTTGCCTATCTAGGACTGGAAGGAAGGATCTTCCAATAGGATTAGAACGAAATAGGACTAGAACCAAGGATCTCTCAACTAGGACTAGGACCAGACTAGGACTAGACGACTTAGCGCTGATTCTTGTGGTAATTGGATTTCAAGTATAATGTCCTCTGTAATGTCTTTTGTACGTCTTTTGTACTTTCAAAATATGTCAGTAAACTAGGACCAAACTAGGGCTAGAACCAAGGATCTCTCAACTAAGACTAGGGCCAAACTAGGACTGGACTTCTCAACTCTAAGTCTTATAGTATTTGAACTTTAGGTATACTCTTGTGTTGGAAAGGACATCCTGTGTAACAATTCAATTGAAATAGACTAACCAATTTTTGATTACACCAGCCTGGCTGCCCCAAACAGCAAAAACATGACAGGTCTGTATAACCAAAAACCGGCTTGTCTCCTTCATGTAAGGCGCGAAATTGGGTAGCAACACATAGTTACAATCAGTCCACGTATGTCCCTGCAGGAAGTCCCCTTTTTTGGGAAGAGGACACATCGGGTCCATCCATCTCCTTGACGCCGGGTAAAAGCATCGATTTTGTTCATCGACTTCGAGGAGAAAATTCCATGTCATTAATGCCATGTTCGAGAGTGAAGGCCCCGATTCGGGGTGAATCAACCTAACACCTGGCATTAATCAAAGGAAGCCCGCCGACAACAAGGCGGCGTATTGGACATAAGAAATGCTCCTTACCTGTTACCCCTCCCCTTACCCCTCAGACTATTGCGGGGGGGGGGGGCGTCCACGTACCACGCGGTGACCGCTAAAATCCTTTCTTTAAACATTGGGGTGTTCGATTTCCCCCGGGTCCGCTTTTGCATCCTTAGCACCTCCTGGGCAACATCGCCAGCATCACCTGCATCATCCGCATCAGCGCCTGCCAAGGATGCGGATGATGCAAGTGATGCTGGGGATGTTGCCCATGCTGGTGAAGGAACATCTGGAAATGAAGGAAAAGGCATGGAAATGAAGAACATGAAGTGAAACAAAAGAAAGAGAGCAAAAACATACATAAAGGGACATGAGCCGAAGTGAAGGAAAGTGAAGGGAAATGAAGGTCTTCGATGAATGGGGGAAAAATGCTTTAGGGGGGGAACTGGGGAGAAGATCGGGGGGGGGGGAGGGGAAGGGAAAGACCTTGGGGGACAAACGCCTCAGGGGGAAACAGGGGAAAGGATCTCAACCGGGAAAGGGGGAAAAGATCTTAGCGAGGAAAAAAAAGAAGATCTCAGGGGGGGAAGCTCTCAGGGGGGGGAATGCCTTAGGCGGGAAAGGGTGGGAAAGATCTCAACAGGGAAAGGGGGGAAAAGATCTTAGGGAGGAAAAGGGAGAAGATTAGGGGGAAGGGGGGAAAGGATCTCAACAGGGAAAGGGGGCAAAGGGTCTTAGGGAGGAAAATGGGGAAGATCTCAGCGCGGGGGAAAGGCCTTAGGGAGGAAAGGGGGGAAAGGATCTCAACAGGAAAAGGGGGGGGAAAGATCTCAGGGAGGAAAGGGAGAAGATCTGGGGAAAAAATGCCGTTGGGAGGAAAGGGAGGAGAAGATCTTTGGGAGGAAAAGGGAAATCTTTCTTTCTCGGGGGGAAAAGGCCCTAGGGGGCAATGGGGGGAAATGATCTCAAACGGGAAAGGGGGGAACAATTAGGGAGGAGAAGGGTGAAGATCTTGGGGGAAAAGGCCATAGGGGGGAAAAGAAGAAGGCTTTAGGGTGGGAAAGGCCTTGGAGGGGGGGAAGGGGGGAAAGGATCTCAGCAGGGAAAGGGGGGGAAAGATCTTAGGGAGGAAAGGGAGAAGATCTGGGGGCAAATGCCTTAGGAGGGAAAGGGGAGAAATGAATGCGAAAATGATCTCAACACAAAAAAGGGCTGGCAAAGATCTTAGGGAGAAAAAGGTCAACAGGGAAAGGGGGGAAAGATCTTAGGAAGGAAAAGGGAGAAGCTCTCAGGGAGGCCTTAGGGGGGAAAGGGTGGGAAGGATGTTAACAGGGAAAGTGGGGAAGAAATCTTAGGAAGGAAAGGGAAAAATCTAAAAAGGCCTTAGGGGGAAGGGGGGAAAGGATCTCAACAGTGAAAGGGGGGGACAGATCTTAGGGAGGAATAGGGAGAAGATCTCAGCGGGGGGAAAGGCCTTAGGGGGGAAGGGGGGGAAAGGGGGGGAAGGGGGGAAAGGATCTCAACAGGGAAAAGATCTCAAGGGGGGAAAAGGCCTTAGGAGAGAAGATCTCAAGGGGGAAAAGGCCTTAATGGGGAAAGGGTGGAAAATATCTTAACAGGGAGAAGGGGGAAAACATCGTAGCAAGGAAAGGGAAAAATCTCAGAGGGAGAAAGGGCCTTAGGGGGCAAAGGGGGGGAAAAATCTTAGAGGGGAAGGGGGGCAAGGGGGCAATTCCAAAGGGACGCAAATAAGAAAGCAGGCCTGTAATGTCGGCGGCTTGAGCCGGAGGCGTTAAAATTTCGAAGGAAGCTTCGTAGTACGAACATTCAATGCACTTTCCCATTCCCGCAGCATTTGGTGGCCGTCTCGCTACTCTGCTGAAACTTGCGCATCAGTCTCAGCAGCTTGCGGCCAAGACTGGACACATGCCAATTCTGGTTGCTATCTTCTTCTCGAGCTCTGCTAAAGGTCTTGCCACAAGCAAAGCAAGAAAGCACTTGCATAAACTTGCAGACTGCGCCTTGTAGCGCTACGGCCGGGACATCCTCGCCTAGCAACGCAGACACACGCCGCGCCAAAAGGCAAGCGTCACCAACGCACCTCTGTCACCCGGCACAGCTCCAGAAAATCCTCAGTGTTTGAGCCGGCAGTAGCTTGGTCATCCAGGGCCTTCATCTCTGTCGTGTCCAGCGCGCCGCATGCTCCCAAGATGGCTTTGAACGTCAGCTCCAGCCCTGCTCCATCTCGGAAACGTGTGAGAACTTTGCCCCAACTTACCAATGCTGGCTGCACAGTGGACACCGCCAGCTTGGCCGGGTTCATCTTGGAGTTGGTGCTTATGGATCGCAGATTGGGGTTCACATGTGTGGTGCACGGCCGGCCGTCATTCCAATGCACGCCGCTGGCAACAACTTCTGGGCCTTGCGTTCACTCAGCTCCAGCAGCACTGTAATCAACTGGCCGGGTTCGTGAACTCTTTCCAAGTTGTCAAGGTCAGCGAAGTAGGTTGCCAGGAAAAGGCTCCTATGCATCAACCAAGTTTTTCGAGGAGAACTCGACAAGTCGAGGGACGATGCAAACAACTCTTACGAGCTAATGGTTTGGTTGGGGACCCGACTCACCCAGGCTTTACTTCTAGGACAATAGAAAAAACCTTGGAGCTTGGACCCCCCCTTACGATGCAACAAGATGATAAATAAATTGTGCTTTCTTGTTTTCTGATGTGTAAGGACAGTTATTCTATCAAACAGGATATCCTGTGTAACATTTAAGTCTACTTTAAGACTAAAATTAAGATTGGAGTTGTTGCTTATCAAGTTATCTTTAACGCTAGATAGAATTTACGTAGAACTTGAGACACATACTAGATAGAATTCATAAGGAAAGAATTCAGAGGTCCCAAAATTGTTGAATGACTTGTGTGTTTCTTGTTCTCTGATTTGTAAGGACAAGTCTTCTATTGGAAAGGATTTGCTGTGCAGCACTTACGTTGAGGTAGAAAGATCCATATGTTAATTGTACTTTAAAACAAGCAAATCTGGTAGGAGTCTTTTCTTGTTAAACTATAAGCTTTATTTCAGTTGGAATTTGAGAGTCGTAGAGTTCATAAGGACAGAGCTCGAGGTCCACAACTTCTTCTTTTTACTTGCCCCAGCACTACCATGTTCATAAAGCACCGTAAAACACGGTGTTTTGTAGCGCTTGTCGCAGTCTCCACCAACGGCCGCTCTCTACATTTGAATTTGGATTTGGTAGGATTTACATGGGATTCAACAAGGAATTGCTTGATCAGAATCCTATTGGACGTTGTGTCTTAAATTTAGAATGTTGATAGAACTGATGTCTTAATACAATCAAGGCCTTGAACCTTGGTACAGCTGGAGTGGTTGGATACATCATTGCCCGCAGCAAAAGTAACAGCGCTTCGCTTCACTCACAGGTTTGCACTTCAGGCATCTAGGTTACACAGTTGCTCCAAGTTTAACATGGTAGCGGAGCAGCGGTCCCTGGCACGCGATCCACGACCACAGCCAGGTTGAGCTCCAACAGGTTCAGGCACACAGTAGTGAGCAACATGGCAGCGCAACAACAACAGCAACAGCAACAGGAACAGCAGCTGGAAGGAATCCACAAATACAAGATATCACCACCACGGTTCATAGGAAAATACAACACATTTGAAGAATGGAAGTACAAGATGACAGCATACCTGGGAGTGCGAGACCCAGCATAAAACAGACTGCTGAGACAGTCAGAGCAATCACAACTGGCAGTTACAAATGACCAACTTGAGACAGCAGCACCTTCACAAGCAATAGCAGAGCAAAGGATACAACTGAGCAACAACTTGCACTACCTCTTAGTGAGCACATGCGATGGACCAGCGTCTACAATCTGCAGGCAAAACATGCAAGGCGACGGATTTGAAACATGGCGGCTGACACACGCAAGGTACTCCATACCACTTGGCACAAGGAGCATTGGGCACCTTACACGGCTGCTAAAACCACAACTTGATGAACAGAAGTTCGAAGAGAGCTTCACAACATGGGAGTTTCAACTCTCCAGGTACGAACAGGGCAACAACCCACTACTACCAGACGCAGTCAAGATTGCAATACTGCTCAACGAAACAAAAGGACCATTACAGCAACACCTACAGCTGCAATCACAACATATGCACAGATCAGATCAATGGTGATCGAGTACTACAGAGTGACAGCATCATTCACCAGGCTGCAAGCAATCACATCAAGCAGCAACAACCAAGGACCAGCACCGATGGACATAGGAGCAACATGGTACACAAAGGCAAAGGAAAGAAAGGCAAACACAGGGGCAAAGGAAAGCACAACAAAGGCAAAGGCTATGGCGGCTACGGGAACAACTATGGCTACTCCAACTACAAAGGAGGAAAAGGCAAGCACAATCAACAGATGCGGACAACCAGGACACATGGCCAAACAATGCAGAGCGGCGATCGACAACTGCGACACTGGAACCTCCGACACCAATACAACCAGGCACACTACGACAACAACTGGCACCACCAGGACCAGACACAGATGCACCAACTAGCGTTACCACAACCACCGCAGGTGGCAGATCCATCAGCAGTATCCATTTCAGGAGTACATGAAGTAACAATTGCCATGATTGGCACAGCACAACAACCAACAGAAGACAACAAATGGGTCAGTCTCATGATTGACAGCGGTGCGGCTACACATGTGTGCCCGCTATGGTTTGCGCCACAGTTCCCACTACACCAACTAGCACAGGGCACGGGACCACAACTCAGAACAGTGACCAACCAGCACATCAAACTTTTCGGGTACAGATGGGTTTGCGTGACAAACCACAGCGGACAACAAATTGTCATACGGTTTACGTTTGCGTGGTTAAACAGCCAGTCCTTTCAGTTACAAGGCTGGAGGAACAAGGTTTCCAACTTATACACTGGATGACAATGCAAGACTACAGAACATCAAAGGTTTCAACAGCACACTGGAGAACAGAAATGGCCTGTTCTTCCTACAAGCAGAAATCACAACATTGCCAAAAGGAACAAAGCTACAGATACACAACGCAGAACAAGGACAGATTGGCACGATAGCACCGACCACAACCCTTACACCACAAGGTCCTGCAGATACAGGATACGCAGGAGACTACTGGCAGTTCAACACACAAGGAGAACTTGTCAGAGTACACAGGCAATACAGGAAGACACTTTCCACTCCATCGAGAACACAGTGTCCAGTCCCAGCAGAGCAACTTGAGGACTACAGGAAAACAACCATCAGATTCAAGGATGGTACAACGAGCACGACAAGTATCAAACAACAGTGGAGGCGCCAAACGAAGCACAACAACAGATGTGGAAAGGAGAAACAGCATTCGGAATCAAGAAAGGCACAACATTGCCAGAAACACTACAGCAACAGTTTGCAACAAAGACGCAGCCAAGGAGCGAGCCACAGAAGGTCACACCCCAAGTGATCCAGTACAACCCACGAACACGCTTCAAAGAGATAACAACACCACCAACACTACAGGAGTCAGCAGCAGCACACACCACCAAAGGTGCAGCTGGACATGGACTTCCACAGTACACGTTGGGCCTCGAACAGCGTTTTACATACCAGAGCCGACACACGACGGGCCAGACATCAAGCGACTCATACCTTGGAGACAGACCAAGGTACAACCAGTCGGAGAAAGACACAACGCAAGATTGGTAGAAGATGAATGGACAACAGAGCCAGCAAAGACATCAGACAAGCCATGGACAGGCTGGACAAACTTTGAGGAACATCAGGAGTTTCCAACACAACTTGAGTCAGATGATGAGGAACAACAACAGGGTACAAAAGCAAAAGCAGTCGAGAGGCAGACAGAACAATCACCCAAAGCAATACAGCAAGCTTCCAATCACACAGCTTGGCTTCGGCTACATCAAAGGCTTTGATGACAGCAACGCACATCCAACTCTCACAGCAATTGACATCCAATCTGGGATGATCATGGCGCTACAACTGACCGACAAGAGAATGCTCTTTGATTATGCAGCTACACAGCTACAGCACTTCCTCATTGAATGTGGGAGGACAACACACACCATACTACAACCAGTTCAGGAAGACTTCCTGACAGCGCTCATCACAGCAGTGGCGGCAACATCACCACAAGGAACTCAGGAGCATACAGTTCACAATCACAAGGAGGAGTAGGGCGAGCACACAGAACACTGTTTGCACAAATCAGAACACTCAAGGCACAAGTCAGGCAAAACTACAACAGAGACATTTCAATGAAACATCCACCCATGCCTTGGATAGTTCGACACAGCGCAAACATCATGAACAGGTATGTAGTTCACAGCAATGGATGCACAAGCTACTTCAACAGCTGGAACAGAGAGCAACATACACCACTTTGCTAGTTTGGTGAGACAGTGCAATACATGCTACCAACAGTGAAACATTTTCCAAAATCCGAGCCGAGATTCTACAACGGGATCTGGCTTGGCAAAGATAGAACCACAGGTGAATCCCTCATTGGGATCTACAACAAGATTGTCAGAGCAAGGACAATTAGAAGGCAGATCATGCCTCACAAATACAATCAGCAACCACTGGACTGTGTACACACAGGTCCATGGAAGACACCAGCATCAGCTGCCTACACCGACTCTCACAACACCATTGACAATACCAGCTACAAGCAAGACGCCATCACAGAAAGACACAACAACGAGCACAGCAGCAGAAGGTAAGAGACAGAGCACCAATGGCTACATCACCGACACATCAGAAGCGACCATCACTGCCAGCACCACCGCCTACATCACCCACAAGAGAAAGAGATGACACAATAGCAGAAGGCAGCACTGCCAAGCAACAGCGCACCACAGCAGAGAGACAAGCACTGGAGCGACCTACAACAGCCGAACAGCCAAAAGGGAAAATGAGAATACATGCCATCACGTTCACAACAAAGGATGGTGCACAAATGGAGACACCACCAATGAAGACGCGCAAAAAACACGACAATGAAGGGATCCTATTAGAGCCAATCGTAAACGACACAGAAGGCTTGGATCCACAACAAGTGGCACAAGGAATGAAGAAAGAAGTACAACAAATGAAAGACCAATCAGTCTTCACAGAGGTTGATGGGAACACAGTGACAACAGAACAACAAGCAAACATCATCGAGTCAAGACGGGTTCTCAAAAAAACACAATGAAGTACGAGCACGCGTAGTAGCAAAAGGCTACACAGAACGCGTTACAGACCACGACCTAGTCTTTGCCAGTACACCATTGTTTTGCATACTGAGAATACTTCTCACAAAGCTATTTATGGCCTACGATCATCACCAAAACAGTGGCAAGACCACATAGCACACATGCTCACAGTCACCACACTTGAACTTGTGAGATGCACAACAGCAAGCAATGTCTACAGATCAAAAGACTGCCAAGTCTACATCATGATCTATGTAGACAACCTCCTCTTCATAGGAGTACAGAGCATCATCAACACGCTCTTCAGCAGGATACGAAAAGAAGTCCTGCTGAGACACACAGGCGACCTAACTTACATTTCCTGGCTAGAAGAAACATCTCATACAAAGGCGACTACATTGACATCAGCTTGAACAACAACTATGTTGACATCATCCTGGAGGAGTCAGGAATGACTACATGCACCATCACCAGGAGTGCCACACATGAAAGATACAACAGAAGATGAAGCACCACTAGACCATGAACAGCACAAGCAACACAGGCGGCTTGTTGGCAAGATACAATGGCTAGCATACACACGACCAGACATCAGCTATGGAGCAAAAGAGCTAGCAAGATCACTACAAGCACCAACACAACTTGACAACAAGAAGCTCAAGCACATGATCAGATACCTTAAAGGAACAAGGTACATGCGACACAACCTGCGACCAAAAATGCAAACACAGGACAAGCGAATTCCACTCAACATTGGCACACACACAGATGCCAACTGGGCACCGTGCGAGGCAACAAGGAAAAGCACAACAGGATTTGTATTTTGCTTCTTTGGAGCAGCAGTACACTATGGCAGCAGAACACAAGCAACAATAGCACGTTCATCAGCAGAATCATAACTGTACGCAATTGGCACAGCAGCGCACGAGAGCCTCTACATCAGCAACTTCATCAAGGAAGCATTTGAAGTACGCACCAACATCAGGATACACACAGACAGCAGCGCAGTAAAATCAATAGCAATGAGAGAAGGTACATCGAAGAAAGCAAAGCACATCGAGCTGCGACACCTCTTCATACAACAACTTGTCAAGAGCAAAATCATCACAACGCACAAAGTAAGATCCGAAGAAAACCCAGCTGACATACTGACTAAATTTGTCAGCTGTGACACCCTCGACAAGCACTTGTACACAGTTGGCCTGTCAGGTCAACACAATCAGTTTCACACAGTTTGCGTAGTATGTTAAACATCAGTTGCACAGGTTACGCTTCTTTTACAACCAAAGTGAAAGCGCTACAACCTAGTTTCACCTAGGAGATCCGGAGCCATGGTACATCTTTTCTGGGAGTGACACAACCCCCTCTTACAATCGTTTTCTGCGTGATGCATGTCGGACATTGATTTGTCACATTCCGCAGCTTTTTACCTTCTACACCAGTGAGATACATTCTTTCTGGTACATTGGACCATGGACACGCAGGCCTTGACCGCCCTTGCTACATCAGATGAGCACACCGGAAAGTGTTACGACACGCAGTTGTTTACATCGCTTACATCTGTGGGATTTTACAACATCAGGTGTGTCAACGGTAAGGAGGCGCACGACATCATGGAGTGGCACGTCAACAAGACTGCTGGTACAAACAATACATTGCCTTGGCCGCAGAGGAGTACATCAGTTTGAAGGGCGATTACACTAGGCTACAGGCCAACATGAGGAAGCCATTTTTGATCTACAACACCTGCTCGTTTGGCTCCCTTACAGCATTTCTCTACCTTTTCAGTGGGCGCAAGATCGCGCCCGCACAGTTGGACAATCTGTACGTCATCGGCTTTCAGCCGAACACCAGGCACACGATCGCCAGGTTGAGCAAGAACCAGATGAGTACATTCAACAGAGGATGCCAGATTCTCCATCTCCAGCACCACTACAACAAGAAGTGGCAGTTCGATGAGTAGAGATTCTCATGAACCAACGGTTTCGCTTGGGGCTACAACGCTCTATCAGTTTGAGTGACCTGCAGACTGCAACACATGATGACGCAATCCACGCTGCAATGACACAGGTGATGGAGTACTCGGGCCTACATGTCCTTGTTGGTTCGGGAACAGGCAATCAAGGACATCGAGCGCATCAGGGGACACCAGGATCACCACACCTGGTGCTACATGCAGAATCAGGAATTTTACCCTGAATACATCAGCAAGATGAACAACTACAGGGAGGAGCTCGTTACACAGGCAGCAGCCATGGACGCGGTTACAACATCGACTGCGAAGAGGCCAGGGAATGCGTGAACATCATGGACCATACATCAGCAATTTTGAGGCGATACATCTTCCGCACTTGAGTGGCACAGTCGAATAGCTTGATACAACATTTGCTTGGAACAGCAGCTGTTTGACACTCGCTTTTGGCGCCACGAACCACAAGGGAGTTGCGCTGCCTAGCACACACTCCGTGTACAGCAGCTACATCACCTTTTAACAGTTCAGGAGAATGTACATGAGATACATTATCCCAATACACCTGGAATGCTGCTTTGTACAATCAAGGCCTTGAGCCTTAGTACAGCTGGAGTAGTTGGACACATCATTGCCCACAGCAAAAGTAACAGCGCTTCGCTTCACTCAGAGGTTTACACTTCAGGCATCTAGGTTACACAGCTGCTCCAAGTTTAACCACCACCCCCCCCCCCAACAAAAAAACACGCAAGAGAATTTGATGGCATTTGCAGTACTTTCGCGCTATTTCCACCCCCTTTTCAGGCACTCCAATTTTGAGCACTTAACTATGCACGCGCCTGCTGACATTTGACTGTGACTGTATCCACCTAAAACATATTAAAGCACTTTAAAGCACGTTTGGATCTAGTATTCAAGATTCAAGATTCCCATGACTCTAGATCTTGAATCTTGAATCCAGTATGCGACCCCCCCAAAACGTGTTAAAGTGCGTTAATGCGCTTTGGGATCTAAGATTCAAGATTCAAAATTCCCTGGACTCTAGATCTTGAATCTTGAATCCAGTACGCTTCCCCCCAAAAAGCCTTAAAGTGCTTTAAAGCACAATTGATTCAAGATTCAAGATTCTCAAGACTCTAGACCTTAAATCTTGAATCCATGATAAAAGCGCTTTAAAGCGCCTTTTTAAAGCGCCTTAAAGCGTTTGGGGGCCCCATACTGGATTCAAGATGCAAGATCTAGAGTCCTGGGAATCTTTAGGCACTTTAAGGCGTTCTGGGGGGCCCAAACTGGCTTCAAGATTCAAGATCTAGGGCCCTGGGAATCTTGAATCTTAGATCCAAGAGTGCTTGAAAGCGTCTGCTTTCAGTCATTCCTGTTTGGGTGTGCACCTTACTATCCTTTTCAACTTGTGCGCGGTAGATACAGTTGATAGTTCAGCATAGGGACCTTGGATATGTTGTTTAATGACATAGGAAACTCCACGCCGACTCCTGGATATGGAAACAACACTGTGAATACCAGTGCTTTGCATGCTGCTTAGCAGGTTTTGCGCAGATCATATTTTGTTCAGGGAAACTAGTTCGTTTGGCAGACAGCGTGGCATTGGTCAGGGCATATCAGGTGTGAGCAAATGTTTTGGTACTGGCCAAGGTTTGTGAGCTGACAGACGAAGGTGATTTGCAGATGAGTTGAGATGAGAGATGGAGGATGCGTAGCAAATGTTTTGGTATTAACACAGGTAGTTGACAAACGAACAGGATTTGCACATCAGCTAAGATGAGAAATCGAAGATGCGAAGGCGAAGAACAAGAGGTATGGTTTGCCTTTTGTTTGGTACACTTGCGCCGGTAACCTCACAGAGATGCTTTACTGTCAATTGAGCGAGGATAGCAATAGCGATGAAGACGATGCCAAAACAAACTTGATATGGACGAATTGAGAAAAAAAACAATTTCTATTTGACAGCAGATGTGTTTTTCCTTGGCTGACATGTTTGAAAACTTCCGAGATGCATGTGTGACACATTATTGCCTAGACCGTATTATGACACGTTACCTAACTTCGCTTTTGCACTGAACCGAACTTTGGTTATGAAGCTAATTGTCCAATTAACCTGTGTTGAAATAGATCGAGTTTATGACCAGGTATGTATGAAATGATTGGACAAAAAGATCAAGAGGAGGAATACCACAAACAATTTGTTCAAAACGTACCAGAGCAAATGCTACTTATATTGGTGGCAAAGCCTCAATGAATCATCTGCGAAAGTCTGCCAAAATTGTGAAACGAGCACGCTTTTGGTAATATTTGTCTAAATGACTTGACCCCTTTCCACAAGCAGCAGGCACATTGTTGTTGCCTTTCTGTTCTTTTCTTTTTTTTTTTTTTGGGGGGGGGGGGCGTATGTATATAGTATATTATATTATATACAATTATACTTTATGTGTATATATATAATATAATATATATATATATATTTATGTTGTATGTGTATATATATCCGCCGACCCCTTCTCCTCAAAGGGGGAGGCGCACGGGAAGGGTGGTTACAGCACAAGTGCAAGGTTGGTTGGTAAATGAGCATAGCCGAAGAGTCAACATTATCAGCGTCATCGTAGCATCGTTGTTGTCATCCGTGTCTTTTTCGTTTGTGTTTCAAGTGTTGCGTTAGAGCCAGACATTCTGCCCGCGAGGAGGGAATGCATTCGCAGTGAAGATGATTACCATCATGGTGATGATGACATGCTCATCATCATCACATCATCATCGCTGTGACATGATTGGAGATGCAGAGGATGCGTAGACATGAATATCATCACGACTGTTGGTGATGCAGAGGATGCACGATGATGGTTATCATCGATAATGATAACGGTGATGATGATGATGACAATGACGAGGATCATGCTGATGATGATGACGATGATGATGATGCTGATGATGCTGACGATGATGATGATGATGACGATAAACATGCTCATCGTCATCACATCATCGTTGTGACCTGATTGGAGATGTAGAGGCTGCGTAGACATGATTATCATCATGACTGCTGGTGATGCAGAGGATGCACGATGATGGTTATCATCGATGATGACAACGGTGATGATGACGATGATGACGAGGATGATGCGGATGATGACGACGATGATGATGATGATGACACGCTTGTCATTATATCACATCATAATCGTTGTCGTCCTTGTCTTTTTTATATACGTTTCAAAGGTGGCGTTAGAGCCGATTGGAGATGCAGCGGGTGCGTGGTCATGATTATCATCATGACTGTTGGTGATGCAGAGGATGCACGATGATGGTTATCGTCCATGATGACAACGGTGATGATGACGGTGATGACGATAATGATGATGACGAGGATGACGATAATGACCACCATCCTGGTGATGATGACATGCTTCTCATCACATCATCGTTGTGACCTGGTTGGAGATGCAGAGGATGCGTAGACATGATTTCCTCCTGACTGTTGGTGATGCAGAGGATGCACGATGATGGTTGTCATCGATGATGACAACGGTGATGATGACGATGACGATGACGAGGAGATGACGATGATGATGATGATGATGACACGCTTGTCATATCACATCATAATCGTTGTCTACCTATCTTTTTTATTTACGTTTCAAAGGTAGCGTTAGAGCCGATTGATCGCTGTGACCTGATTGGAGATGTAGAGGATGCGTAGACATGATTATCATGATGACTGCTGGTGATGCAGAGGATGCACGATGATGGTTATCATCGATGATGACAACGGTGATGATGACGATGACGATGACGAGGATGATGCTGATGATGACGACGATGATGATGATGATGACACGCTTGTCATTATACCACATCATAATCGTTGTCGTCCTCATCTTTTTCACCATGACTGTTGGTGATGCAGAGGATGCACGATGATGGTTATCGTGCATGATGCATGCTCATCATCATCACATCATCATCGTTGTGACCTGATTGGAGATGCAGAGAATGCGTAGACATGATTATCATCATGACTGTTGGTGATGCAAAGGATGAACGATGATGGTTATCATCGATGATGACAACGGTGATGATGACGATGATGATGCTGATGATGACGACGATGATGATGATGATGACACGCTTGTCATTATATCACATCATAATCGTTGTCGTCCTTATCTTCTTTATATACGTTTCAAAGGTAGCGTTAGAGCCGATTGGAGATGCAGCGGGTGCGTAGTCATGATTATCATCATGACTGTTGGCAAACAGTGTGTCTACACTAAGGGGTTCTTACGGTAAGAGAAAAGGCCTTGGTGCCAGATTGAGGTGCCCGCTCTGTCCGCGAGCGTTTTGCGTGGTATTTACCGCAGATTCGTGCTCTTGCTTGATGTCGAAGTGCGTTTTGACTGCGCAGGCTCGCACAAAGTGAGTTGGCGACTTCTGTCCGCGAGCGTTTTGCGTGGTATTTACCGCAGATTCGTGCTCTTGCTTGATGTCGAAGTGCGTTTTGACTGCGCAGGCTCACACAAAGTGAGTTGGCGACTTCTGTCCGCGAGCGTTTTGCGTGGTATTTACCGCAGATCCGTGCTCTTGCTTGATGTTGAAGTGCGTTTCGATTGCGCAGGCTCGCACAAAGTGAGGTGTCGACTTCTGTCCGCGAGCGTTTCGCGTGGTATTTACCGCAGATTCTTGCTCTTGCTTGATGTTGAAGTGTGTTTCGACTGCGCAGGCTCGCACAAACTCGATGTTTTGCTTTTTTGGCGGCTCCGGGGACCGTGGGGGTTTTGTCTCGTGGTCCGGCGGCACGGGTTTCCGGCGAAAGGTCCCGGGCTCGATTCCCGCCCTGTCCGCGCGAGCTTGTTTCCCTTTCCTTGCGCATGCTTGGATGGTGCTTCTGTGCTGCGACGGCGTCTCGATGGTACTCTGAACAACAACACCCAAAAACAGCAACAGCAACAGCGCCACAATCGAGAACAAAGGAAGAAGCTACCTAGCTAGCTAACTCACTAACTCAGGCACCCTGGTGAAACAAACACACAGATCTTGCCTTTTGTAGTGATGCTTACACACACACACACACGCCAAACACACGCACACACGACCATGGCGCTGGCTTCGACACGTGTCTGCTGCATTCTCTTGCGCGTGCCTGTTCCAGGCCGTGTCCTTGTCTTTGTGAATGTGCGCGCAAATACCGCAAAATGATGTTGCAGCTTCCTGACAACAACCGCCGTTTTGCGGCGCAGCCCGCGCAACACTCTGCAGCGTGTGACCGCCGCCTATCACTGTTTGGGGTCTCGTGCCGGGGTAATTTTTATACACGTTTCAAAGGTGGCGTTAGAGCCGATTGGAGATGCAGCGGGTGCGTCATGATTATCATCATGACTGTTGGTGATGCAGAGGATGCACGATGATGGTTATCGTCCATGATGACAACGGTGATGATGATAATCATGACTCCGCACCCTCTGCATCTCCAATCGGCTCTAAAGCTACCTTTGAAACGTATGTAAAAAAGATAAGGACGACAACGATTATGATGTGATATAATGACAAGCGTATCATCATCATCATCATCATCATCGTCATCTCCTCGTCATCGTCATCGTCATCATCACCGTTGTCATCACCGATGATAACCATCATCTTGCATCCTCTGCATCACCAACAGTCAGGAGGAAATCATGTCTACGCATCCTCTGCATCTCCAATCAGGTCACAACGATGATGTGATGATGATGAGATGGTGGTCATTATCGTCATATCATCATCATCGTCATCACCGTCATCATCACCGTTGTCATCATGGACGATAACCATCATCGTGCATCCTCTGCGTCACCAACAGTCATGATGATAATCATGACTACGCAACCGCTGCATCTCCAATCGGCTCTAACGCCACCTTTGAAACGTATATACAAAAAGATAAGGACGACAAAGCGTGTCATCATCATCATCATCGTCGCGTCATCATCAGCATCATCCTCGTCATCGTCATCGTCATCATCACCGTTGTCATTATCGACGATAACTATCATCGTGCATCCTCTGCATCACCAGCAGTCATCATGAAAATCATGTCTACGCATCCTCTACATCTCCAATCAGGTCACAACGATCAATCGGCTCTAAAGCTACCTTTGAAACGTATATGAATAAGATAAGGACGACAACGATTATGATGTGATATAATGACAAGCGTGTCATCATCATCATCATCATCGTCATCTCCTCGTCATCGTCATCGTCATCATCACCGTTGTCATCATCGATGATAACCATCATCGTGCATCCTCTGCATCACCAACAGTCAGGAGGAAATCATGTCTACGCATCCTCTGCATCTCCAATCAGGTCACAACGATGATGTGATGATGATGAGCATGTCATCATCACCGGGATGGTGGTCATTATCGTCATCATCATCATCAACATTATCGTCATCACCGTCATCATCACCGTTGTCATCATGGACGATAACCATCATCGTGCATCCTCTGCGTCACCAACAGTCATGATGATAATCATGACTACGCACCCGCTGCATCTCCAATCGGCTCTAACGCCACCTTTGAAACGTATATAAAAAAGATAAGGACGACAACGATTATGATGTGATATGACAAGCGTGTCATCATCATCATCATCATCATCGTCATCTCCTCGTCATCGTCATCGTCATCATCACCGTTGTCATCATCGATGATAACCATCATCGTGCATCCTCTGCATCACCAACAGCCAGGAGGAAATCATGTCTACGCATCCTCTGCATCTCCAATCAGGTCACAACGATGATGTGATGATGATGAAGATGTCATCAATGATGGTGGTCATTATCGTCACCATCATCATCATCATCATCGTCATCACCGTCATCATCACCGTTGTCATCATGGGCGATAACCATCATCGTGCATCCTCTGCATCACCAACAGTCATGATGATAACCATGACTACGCACCCGCTGCATCTCCAATCGGCTCTAACCTGATTGGAGATGCAGAGGATGCGTAGACATGATTTCCTCCTGACTGTTGGTGATGCAGAGGATGCACGATGATGGTTATCATCGATGATGACAACGGTGATGATGACGATGACGATGACGAGGATGATGCTGATGATGATGACGATGATGACGATGATGATGATGATGACCACATCATGATCATCATCATCAGTCCCGTTAGGGCCGATTTGAGATGCAGAAGATGCGTGGACATGATTATTGATGCCTGCTGGTGATGCTGAGGATGCGTCATGATGATTATCATGTCAGTTCAGCATCATCAGCATCATCATCAGCATAGAAGCGGTGCATTTTCACGCGAAAGCAAAGCAAAAATGCACCGCACCCTGGCTACATGAACCAGCGTCAAAAGTACTTCTTTGGGGTGTCCGACATTAGGACGTCCCGTAGCGTTTTTTTCATGTTTTGTTCCCAGGTTTCGGAGTATCGTTAATTTTGAAGCGGCCCCGTTCATTTCAGCCATTCCCAAACTGGTTTGTGGGCGGCAGCCCTTAAAAATATATATATATATTGTACGCTTAAAACGCTTATGTAATAATACAGGTGGTTGTTCTAAAAAATCCTTTGTCTCGAAGCGGCCATTCTTCGCAAATAAAAAAGTTACTTTTGCGAATCTTTCGCGGATTCATCGCCGTGCACTTTTCATTGCTCAAGTCAGAAAGTCGCAGCTTTTAAGTACCAGTTTAGTGCGCGGAATGAAGTCGCATTTTTTGATGACAAGGGTAGAACATGACATGCACTTCCGCAGCTCCGGCTGGAAAGTCGCAACTTTCAGCACCAGTAGACGAAATGCACTTCCGCAGTTCCAGCAGGTCGGAAAGCCGCGCAGCTCCAGCTTGAAGTCGCAACTTTTCAGGGCCAAGCTAGTACTCTGACTAGCGCGGCGCTCAGAAGTACCTCCCCTCGCAATCGAAGCCTGCGCTTTCACGCGGCCTTTCGCGGAACTTTCGCGGACCTTTCGCGAAACATCACCCACGTTTCTCAAGCCACCGACTAACGCCCGCGCACCTAAAGCAGTAACCAGAGAAGCAGGGTTTTAGAACTGTAGCGTCACAAGGCTTTATTGGGGGACAAACAAGCAAAGGCTTTAACCAGCTTAGAAGGAAGATTCAGCAGAAAAGATGTGTTTTCACATATCACTGAAAAGTTACTTTCGCAACTCCATCGCGAATCTTTCGCGGAGCTACCTCAACCAACACCGATGGTCGCCGAATACTAAACTCCTTACAAGGAGCTTTAGAACGACTCCCATCGAGGCGAGAGCCCAAACCCTGCCGCTATACACGCTGAGGGTGTAGCGCATTGTAAAGCGCTCCACCGTCTCGAGAGCTCCTGGCTGTGGCGTAAGCCGACAAACTCATCCTTTCCTTCCTCGCTGTAGCTCTAATGAACATTTGAGAGTACTTTCTCGTCTTTGCTCTCCTTCTTTCCGCCGCTTGAACCTAGGATTGGCTGAAAGACGCTTTGGCGACCACAGTGTCACCAAGTGCCGCTGGGAAACTCGAATGTGTGGCCTTCGAAAGTTGTGTGTCCCTCGCCAGAACTCATCGCAGAGATGTTCTCCTGAAGCACTCCGTGCTCCGAGCCATCGTCCCAATATACTTCTACTGGGAAGTTCTGGAAGTTGTGAAATTTTGCACCTTGCAAACATGACATGATTACTTCATGCAATGCACCATTCTGAGGGCTCGCTGCCACACGCAAAGTAAAGCATTCTTAATCATTCCTTTAAGCAAGGTGCTAAAGCCAGGCGGGCTTGCAGAAACCGTCTCATCAAGCCTACGTTGCGGCACTGCTTGCTGCTCTGCCTTTCAACGGGCACACTTTGTGAAAGGCGCTGCGCTTACGTTCACAACAAGCATGCCTTGACAAAGATTTGGGATGGGCGCCACGTGTGTCCGAGCCACACAGCAGCCTCCGCTAGCCCAGCACTGGCCAACGTGGCGCGCAGTTGTGGCCTTTCCAATTCCTGACTTGCTCCGCAATGCGTACAGTGCATAGCAGAACGGGCGATTGACGAGTCCTTCATGTACTTCAAGTACAGCGGATGTCGAAAAGCCTGAGCTGCACGCCCTGCAAGCCCTAAAGGCCGTTAGATGAGCTTCACTACCACAACTTGACAAGCGAAGTCTGGAACGCCTCAACGTGAAGCTGCTGGGTACATCCAGTTGCAAAGCCAAGGACCTCCTTATCTCGTACTTCTGGTAAAACCTTGGTTTGCTTGAGTTCTCTGCATCTGAACGCTCAGCAAAAGCTTTTTGCTGGCAGTGTTTGGCCGTGCCTTTGAAGACGACGCCACTAGCAATCACAACAACGAACTGATACTCTCATGCCAAACATGTTGATGAGTCCATCAAGGGGGCGGCACTTTGTTTATGACAAATCCAATACTTTAAACAAGGTCCGCCAAAACATTGATTGAGCTAAGTATCATTTTCATAGTCAGCACTGGAGAGGTTTGCGCATCACACTCTGCATTCATTTTGAAGTGCATGCATGGCCGAGCAAGGTACTGGTGAGCGCTGCGCAGCTCAGCTTAGTGAGCCATTGCTGGGGGCTCGGCCGTGTTCGACAGGTTGGGGGGCAATTCACTGGGCTGGCAGCCTGTCCACATGGCTAGCACACCTACCAGGGAGTGATCGTGTAACTGCGAACTGGAAGCTTCTTTCTGCCCAATTCCGGGGTTGCCCGCTCAAACAGAGCTGCCTGCATGACAGGCAGTGTTGAAAAGAACTGAATCGTTGGCTGTCCATGGCACTAGCATGAATGATCTCATGAATGCGCAATTGAAATGGAAGATAGGTTCATGGACACAGCTGCCCCAGCATGGAAAGTACAAGTGAGGAGAGTGAGGACTGGAGTGCAGAACGTTCACTCTCTGGAACAACCCTCAACTATCTCCTCCCTCTGCAAACGAGCTTCGGCATAGACGGCTTGTGCCGCCGTCATGGCAAATCTAGCTAGGGTAAAGGTCTCCCCTTGCCGATGAACCGAAATCACCTGAGCAAGGATGCTCATTCGGTATCTTGCCCAAACATGTGTGTCTATCAAGCTCACTAGAGAACTGTTACCCAACAATTGAGGAGGCACGTGTCCTTCGAATGTCTGCTGCTTCACAGAATCCATCGGCTGGATCTCCCCGGTACGTATCCCATTTAGACTGCCATCTCTCCATCCTGACCGCGCAGCTGGAGACCGTCATTTTGAAACTCTATAACATTCAGTGCTCAAAGAACCGGCAGCAAAAAGATGTCAGGTGCCGCACACAGATTGCACGAGAGATTGCACACATTGAATTGCTGCAAGGCTCGAATGTCTACAGCATGCCGTCGAAAGTTGTATACAATATTAGACAGTGGCCTAGCGGTGAAGTGTACAGATTGCGTGGTCAAATGGGGCACGTGGTTCGTCCTCTCAGAGAATGACCACTCAAAACCCATATTCAGCAAACACGTATGGACATCAAACAACTATGCAATCAAAATGCTCCAACTCAGCACCGAGCTGATCCGCAGTGACAAAGTTGCCTTGCTCCCGGCACCGATCCCACTAAATGTTGCTTCATGTGGCAAACACACAAATTGCAGACGGGCCGCTGAACAGCGCAACCCATTGAGCGAATACCATCCCAGGAAGTCAGCAGCTGGATATTGCATTTCAAGCAAAAAATAAGTTCCGACGTAGGTAGCAAAACTTCCAACACGTGTCAGCTTAGCGACTCATCCATGTGAGCTTCTCTGAAGTTGCGCGCATGCTTGCGACAATCTGAGCTACAAATGACAATGTGGCTCGGGCCTTGAACGGCTGGCGCAGTGTTTCATGATGTGTCCGGTGTGATGGCTCTGTCCACATTCACTTGTTTGTGAAACACCACAATTTGCAACGCATCATTGGACGCAAACATTTGTTTGACAACTTGGGTATTCCGATCGCTGTGTGTGATTGTGTGGATATGTCCGTATCCGGCAACCGCTTGTCAGTAGAAGTGTTGTTCACTTTGTACATTCACATGCCAAAGGTCGACTCGCAAAAAGTTGTCCTGTGTTGATGGCTCCATTTATACTCATTTCTACCACTACCATTTACCTCAAAAACGAAGCAATGACTTATCCAAGATATACCGTCATCAGTTGGCTGGATTCATAAGCCAACTAGGATGAAAGGTATCACGCTCCCCCGCCCGCATATCAAAACACACATTCTGTTTGGTGTGTGGGCCCTTCATTTGGCAGCGGTTGCCCGAATCCCGGCCAGAAAAGGGCCCTGACGCCTACAAGCGGGGGCGCAGGGGACCTTGTGGTGACTAGATATGTGAACAGCCCAAAACCACACACGCACATACATACACTGCAGAACTTGTCTATCTGCTTGGCTTGGTCAGGATGGGTCTTTGAATCAGTTTGAACCGCTGACACGTTCCACATAAAACGAGAGGTTGATGGTCATGGATATCTCATCTGAACGGAATCTCTATCGCTTACATACAGCAATAGCTTGTAATGGTTAATGGTGATCTATTGATGGTTGACCGATGATGAATAATGGTTATTAATGGTCCATCCGTGGTTTGCTGACTCATTGATGGTTTTCATGGCCAGCGGTCGTGAGTCATGGACACACACACACACCGTCGGCAACAATGCTGTTCTGGAAAAGTCAAACTCCCTATGAAAATCAACTGACCATGACCGGGACTTGACAATTCCGGGAACAACCAATGATATCTCGTCAGCTCTTCGCATCGGCTCACCCAAAAAAAGAAACACCCGCTTTTGAAACCCAAATCCCGGAACGTGTTCAGAACAGTCCGGCTCGGCTTAGAAAATCTAGAAATACAGATCGAAAGGTTCTAACCATACCGTGGACATTGCTTCGTATCAATCGTATTTGTTCTGCGGACTCATCAAACATGGCTGGCCCAGCCCACTCTCTACCATGTCAAAATAGTTATGTACTGCGTTTTGCATGGATGAATAAGGGCTGAGCTGAGGGAGTAGTAGTAGTAGTAGTAGTAGTAGTAGTAGTAGTAGTAGGAGTAGCCTAGTAGAAGTAGTAGTAGTAGTAGTAGTAGTAGTAGTAGGTCGTGGTGGTGGTGGTGGTAGTAGTAGTAGTGCAGTAGTAGTAGCAGCAGCAGCGGTAGTAGCAGCGCAGTAGTAGCAGTAGCAGCAGCAATAGTAGTAGGATTAGTAGTGGTAGTAGTAGCAGTAGAACCAGCGAAGCCGGTGGGAACTTTCAAAAACATAAGGAGTATAGTTGTCCGTCTCTTCCTCTTTCTTTTGCCCTTCTTCTTCTATTGTGTCTCTTTTTTTCATATGTATTTCCTTCTTTTGTTTTTCCCTTCTTCTTTCGTTCTTGCTTGGCTTTCTTTTCTTCGTTCTTTCTTTATGTTATGTTTACATATCGATTTCTCTATTTATCTATCTATCTATCCAGCTACACCATCCATCTGTGGCTCTCAGCAAATGAGAAGAGGTACCCAGAAAAAATGTGAGCCGGCTGCAAAAACAAACGAGCGCACGTAATTACAGGAAGCAACAAGTTATGACTTGGACAAATGAGGATCGTGTCGGTATCGCTCAACATTGCCAATGACTCTTAGCACCCTGCCGTCGCCACACCCATGTGTGTCATGTCCAGCCATGACTCATGACCGCCCATGACTCATGAAATGACAAAGGGCCAAGGTCATCCCACCGACATCATCGGAATTCATTCATTACAAGGGATGATACATATATACATATATACATACATACATACATACCGAATCATCTTCGACATGGTCTGTGTATATATATATATGTATGTATATATACTATATCGAATGTATCACAACTCTCCGTATACTAATATAGAAAAAGAATAAGCAAGAAAAATAAACAAACACAAAATAAATTAAACAAATACATATAATATATAAATTTTGTTTCAACAACATAACTAAGTAAATATACATACAGCTTGCTCCGTGCCACTCCTGTGTAATTCCCCTGGGCGCGCGCTCTTCCCTCGATTTGGCAAAGAATTTAAAACGCAGACCCGTCCCTGTCTCCTAAGGCGCACGTGCGGACTCTGGATCGTCCAGGCGCGCAACTTGTTTGTCTTCGGAAAGGGTTCCAAGGCACTTGTACAGCTAGCGGCGTCGACCAATTTAGTCCACATCTAGCAAGAGGAAAAGCATATTATTTACTGAACCGCTGGCGATGCTCGGGGCGTCGACTACTCTAGTCAACAAAGACTGTCAAACCGAGCCACGCCGAGCCTGTAAAGGTCTACGGACTTCCTTCGCTACAACACTGGTGATGCCGGGCGGCTACCCCCTCAGTCTACCGACCAGAGCTATATCTACTGGGGCCGTTTGGCATAAGCGTGTCCGCGCATGTGCTCGCACACGCGCGTGTGCAGCTACGCATGGGTGCCCACAACCAACCCTGATCCTCTTTAGTGTGATTGTTTTGGGGTCCTCTTTAGTGTTCAACTGGTTTTGGGAGCAAATCTCAAAAGGAAGCTCTACCAATACTAAATCAATTTGAAACTCAGTTCCCAATCTCAAAAGGAAGCTCCAGCAATACTAAATCAAATGGAAACTCAGTTCCAAAATCTCAAAAGGAAGCTCCAGCAATACTAAATCAAATGGAAACTCAAGTCTACCAATACTAAATCACTTTGAAAGTCCCACCCAGACCCCCAGGGTTTGCCTAAACAGGGTCCCGCTGACTGGTTCCATTGTTCAGGGGGGGGATCATATTAAAGCAGGTCCAACATTACTAATCTCCATTCAGATGCATAAGGCTGAGATCAAGCCCTTCAGGCTGGAGAAAACAAGTAATACATGTCAGGTCTGAACAAATCACAACTTGCGTCATTCACAGCCAAAAAATATATATACATATACTGCATTATGACGACAATAACAGAATCAAGCAAGTCAAGTTATCCGTCGAGCCGCGATCTTTGGCAGCCTCTGTCAGTGCTGAAGAAAGTGCATAACCCTCGGAGAAATGTGGCTTGCTCAATTGCAGAACATGCTAAGACGGCTGCCTGGACCACCAGTTGGGCTGCGTCTTGCAGCACACCAGCCATCCCACGACGTGGGTCCTTTCAGCAAGTTTGAACTCTTCAACGATCTGCATGCAGGTCTAGCATTTTGCAAGCCTCATGTTTGTGGTGCATTCCTGGGTCGATAGATTTGTGCACGCAAATATATGCAGAATCACACCCCACATGTGTGTGTGTGTGTGTGTGTGTGCATGTGTGTCATGCCAAATTCGGTCAGATGCCATGACACATTGAGTCCCAGCAGCATCGACTTGACGATGCAGCTATTGCCACATGCATAGGTGTTCGATGAAATCGTTGACGAAGCCTACATTATCCTATACCAAGAATGGGTAACAGCGATGCAGTGGTCAACGAGTAGCGGTGTGAAGTTTAGTAAAACTGGGTCAGATCTTGCCTTCGCCGCAGCAATGTCTAAAGCCCAAGTGGTTCTTTGACAAGTGTACTCGTTCAACAGTGTTTCATTGGTTGCTCTGTCTGCAGTAGTCGTGTCGTGTTGCATATCATGTCCTGCAAACTATATGTTTTATCGTAGTATGGTATGTTTCGTTTGTGTATATATATATATTATATATGTGTGTGTGTGTCGCGTATATCCACGCCCTCTTGTACTGGATGTTACATACTTTATGATGTATCTGTGTTGTATGACAACACGTCAATACTGTTGCGTGTGTACCTGTCTGTTGCAATGTTCGCCCATTTTCTTGCAGAAGCTGCATCCGTTGAACCTGTGCCACTTTCCTGGGCCTCCTTCTAGCTGGAGCAGCGCTGCAATCACGTGTCATGTTGATAAAGCCTCCGCTGCTATATACGATGTTCGTATGATGTTTGGTTGGATGCGCTTCCTTGTTCAGTGCCCTGGCGTCAGTCATGTCGCGAGGGCAACATGATCAACACTTCGCATGACTGCAATAGCACCTGCACAGAGCCGAGCAGGTCCCAGACGAGGTCTACAACGAGCTGATCTTCCAGCACGTCCCAAACTCCGTCCTCAGTTTCAAGCAGCAGAAGCGCATAAACATCGACCTTAAGGTGCTGGCGCTGGCCAGGACGATGAACAGAGGTTGGGAACTCGGTGGCCTAACTTCCAAGGCACAGTCCGAGACAGCGGAAGCTGGGACGGTTCAATGTGTTGGCCAAGGCTGACACAGAGAGTCTGGTATTGCAGCAGCCCCCTGACAGCATCACAAGCTCAGTGCCAAAGAGCAGGCCAATTTGGGCAATCTAACTCGAGCAGGTACAAAGACACTTTGCCACGACGCCTGCCGACATTCAGAATCGTTTCCATCCCCAGAACCTGGCACTCTCCTTCTCTCTCGCTCTCAGGCTTATTTACTGGGGGGCGAAGGAAGCCTGGTGAAGGTCTATTCATGTGCATCTTCAACCAAAGGTCTCTGTCCCTTGCAAGACAGCCCTTATGTTCGTCTCAACGTGCATCCAAAACGCTGGACACAGCGTTTAGCTTCAATCCAGCATGTTACCCGGAAAACTTGCATGCAGAAAAGGACGTGGACAGCAGCCAAGATAAGCTTCACTGAGAATAACTCTAGCAGGGCCTCCAGCCGGCAGCAAAGGCAGAGTCCAAAGCCTCAGGACCACTTAAGGGCCCTGGAGCTTGCTGAGCCAACTGGCGAAAAGCTATGATATCTTCGAACACTTTGAAAGCAGAAACCACGAGCCCACACTCAACCGATATATATACATAAATATATATATTATTGCCTCAGAGAGTGCCTAAGCGTGTCGCTTGGGGTTGTTTCAGTATACCAACGCGACTGTCGTCTATGGAGAGTGTAGCTGCCAAGTGTCGATGTCGCTGAACGTTGATCAAAACAAGAGCTGCTATAGTTGCAAGCCAACGTGAAGCTCAACTTACCTCTAGCTCTAACCTCTTACCCGTCTCGAACTCCAACTACTAACCCTCGCCTCCCGAACCTCTAACCCAACCCTCAACCCTAGCAACCTAATCCTAATCTCTAACCCCAACCTCTAAGCCCCTAAACCCCCATAAACCCCCTACACCCCCCTAACCTCTAACCCTAACCTGTAACCCTAACCTAACCCTAACCTTTAACCTTAACCTCTAGCTCTAACCTCTAACTCTATCGCTCACCTCTAACACGAACCTTTGACATTAGTCTCCCCAACCTTGTCTTCCCCCCGTGCATACGTTGTGCGCTGCGCAGTCCCGATCTGTTGAGGCGATATTTGACGATTTGAGGCAAAGAACGAGTGTGGGGGCCGGTACTGGAAAGCATCCCCAGCATTACCGGCATCATCCCAATTGATGCAAGTGATGGGTTCAGGAAAGGAGCAGGCATGAGGGGAAATGAGCGGAATCGAAGGAAACGAATGACTGAACAGCATCCCCAGCATTGCGAGCATCATCCCAATTGACTCAGATAGTGGGGTAGAGCATGAAGGGAATTGAAGGAAATAAAAATTGAAGGAGAGAAAAAAGAAGGGGTGGTGGCCAGCCGTTTCGTGTCAGCGTGCACAATGTGGCTCCTTGCACAACAATCAAGAGCGATGCACACTGGCAACATTACAAATCTCTGCTCCCCAGCAAAGCTAGACAGGAGCAATTCAAGGATGCCATGGATGCCAAAAAAATAAGCTCAGGTGATATCCCCAACAGCATGCGGTGCTCTTTGTAGTGCTCGCACCTCCCTGCATCGTAGAACCCTGGTGGAACCCTGGTGGAACACTAGTAGAACCCTCGTAGAACCTTACCCCCCGAATCTCTTCCCAAAGCTTTCAGAAAAGGGAAATAACGCTTACATTCAAAACATGATCCCTGTTGCTACAAAAAATTGCCAAGCACCAACACACTGCATTCAGTGAAAAAGACAAGGCCGCCCCCTAGAAGGGGTCGAAACGGATGTCACCTGTACAGTCATTGACTGAGAAGCCGACTCTGGCTCTGCACTCACGAGCGGTCGTCGCTCTGAGCCTGTAAAGCTCCTGCCACAGCCCCCATGGATAACTCCTGCGATGAGCACCCACCTCGAAGTGGCCAAGCCGGCGACGCGGGCAGAGCGCTCTTTGTCGCCCTAGCAAAGTCCAAATGAAAGAATGACTTTATTTTGACCAGCCTTGCCCGTGGCCCTCTCAACCTTTCCGCCCAAAGCCTGAGGTAGCAACAAAAATAAACAATTCAGCACAGGACACGCCGCCATGCTCGGTCATGAAACTGCCGTTAGCGTCAAACGGGCAAGCAACAGCGGTCCTCGATACGGAGTTTCTCTTCAGGAGTGCCAGGTTTGTGATCCTGCCAAGAGTGAGGGCAGCTTACAGATCAGACTTTTGCATTGGTCTAGGCGATGTTTGAACTTTGTGTTGACGAGAGCTGCAGCGAAAACCACTCGAATCAAAGCATTCGCAGCCTTTGTGAGTCGTACTGCTCGAAGCTCACTGAGAAGGCGAAGTGATTGCCTCAAGCGAGCCAGGGTCAAGGCTCGCTTAAACCGCAAAGCACTGGCTCAAGGAAGGCTGGCCAAACAGCCCAATTTTGCTGTGCATCAGGATTGGCTACATTGCTTGAGTATGGTCAAAACAACTGGCCAGGGACAAAAACTCATCCCATCCCTTGCAGGCACCCTGGCGCGCGGAACGGCCGCAGGGCACCATCGCGCAAAAGCCGCACAACAAAAAACACACGGCGCGGTCGGTTGGGCCCCGCATCTGCCTGGGCACAAACAAGCATCAATCTCAAGCACGGAGCGCGCCTGATCTCTTAGCACCCGGCGACTCTCACCTGCAGGCAAGGATTGGCAATCTAGGTACGCTCTGCTCGGGAACCTCCCCCCTGCCAAGATCCAAATCGTGCACCCTTACCTTTCAAGGGCAAGCAAGTGTGATTGGGCTTCACTAACAGATCTTGACACACAGATTGGAGCAAATGACTTGTCATGCAGCTTGCTCTGCTCTTAAGCAAAAAGGTACTGGCCTTGTTGCACAAATGTCCATACTCAGCAGAATGAGCGTAGCAACTGAAGGCTATCTTTGATCTGCATAATGTGGTCAACAAGTGATCATTCTAGACTGCATTGCGCCTGATAACGTCTGCTCGCTCCCTTGCCTGTATATTCATCTCCAAGCCAAAGAGTATGCTATCCATATTTAGCATCTTATGGCGTTGATTCAGCAACCAATAAGCTCACGTCTGGGTTCAGTCTCGCCTCCACCAGGGTGCCCCGCTGTCCTTGCAACTCCGCACTGCGGGCTTCCCGCACCTGGGCTCTTGGGCTCGGGTTGCACCGAACCGCACATGGGCCCACAAACTGAGGCAACATCCTCCACCCGCGCGCCAATCGGCCAGTCAACATCCTCACAAGGCCCGTCTCATAGCAAGGATCTTGCATCGAATCATTTCGTAGGCTGGACCACCCTGACATGCCGCAACAGTCCTCCTGAGCTAAGTCGCCTGTCACACTCGCGCAAGTCGCAAAAAACATGTAATCTTGATCTCTGAGGAAGAAACAACACTTCATCAGGCAACAGCTGTGGCCTGCGCTGGACCAAGTGCCGCCTCGGCGCTTTGAAAACGAAATCGGATTCGAGAAATCAACTGGCTCACTTGGGCTCACATGAGCACTCACATGTCTCTAGATGCAGAGAGGCCCCTGCGGAGGGCTGCGACAGCTCGACAATCGCCAAGGTTGGCCAGGTGCAGTGTGCAATTGCAGAGGACACCCTGGGGAAGGTATTGAAGATCATTGCAAGGAGTCTCCCCGAGTGGCTCTCTCAGACACACTGGGCAGCCAGCCACAAGAGCTGTGCTGCCAGTGCCCTCTTCATTTATAGAAGTGCGATACTCCAGCTGATCCTCATATAGCTTGCAATTGTAAGGCAATGCCCTTCTGTACGCGTGCCTTGTCAAATGAAGCAAATGCAGCTGCAAGTGCTGTGCTAGCATTCCTGGTGATACAAGCCGCAAATGCAAGCATGACTTCACAAATCAAGGACACAGGCACAATCCCTTCCAAATGCCTGTAGGTGAGAGACTTTTTTGGGGGTCAATGGTCCCTTTGCCGAGATTCGTGGCAAAGCAGCTAGTCACCAGAAATTAGACAAGGGCCCAGGGTGGCAAATGAGGGAGAGGGCGGCAACATATCCACTGCTTCCTTCTTAGCTGCAATCGGTGGTGCAGCGATCGCGCCAGCCAGGTCGCTGTCCAGGTGCCAGCATGACCATCAAAAATGGCAAAGTATCCAGCCTGCGTCAAAATCGCGATGCAGCTCAAGGCAGCATTTCTGCAAGAACACATTTAAGCCATTGCTCAAAATCATCACTAGCGGGGTGCATGATCCAGCTTGCAGGCCTTGCCACCTTCACAGGCTGCGGAGATGTTTTGAATGGAATGCCTGTCCTAAGGCAACCATGGGCTTCTGCACACGTCCACAAACAGCCCTCCGTCCTCCATGGACTTGCGCCGGCCAACATCATCGTCCGAGGCGATGTGGGCACTGAGCCCTCCGACAAATCGATAATCCAATCCATCTGTGCGAAAACTCAAGCTGCACCTGGACAGCTTGACATCACGGAGTACTCACCAGCCAAAGTTCCTTCTCCTGAAGCCATGGCCCAGGGCGCAGGGGCTGATCTGCGATATGTGAGAAGTCTCACTATCCTTCATCCCACTTCACCAGGGCCGTGTCCGAATCCTGCAACAGGAGCACCTCTTGGCCGAAGGCAATCCTGTCCAAAGCCCGCCTCGCTCCAGTCCAAGTTGAAGTCTTCCGATTCGCCTGTGACAAGTCCTTCTTTTGCCACGGCTGCACGTGAATATTAGATCTCAGCCTTCAAAGTTGCCGTCTAGATCCCACCGCAACTGACCAACAGTGGTCTCAGGATCCTAGGCGGAGCAATTGTTGTAATTGCTGTCAGGCATCCAAGGCTTGAGGCTTGAAATATGTCATCCAACTCAGCCAAGTATCGGAGAGACTTTGGCCTGAAGCTTCGGGATGCACTGCCTCAAGACGCTTTCCGAGCGTGCAGCCTGCTAGCCCCTGACATGCAAGCATGCTGCACTTGAGGCGAGCACACCGGCTGCAGAAGCTGTGGATTTGAATACTCGAAGGGGAGGTAGGTCAATGCCATCATCGAACCATGGATGCTTCAAGGCATCCTTCCGGACCAAGGCACAAAATGACACTCTCAAAGTGAGTGTGCCGTGGGTGCCGTGCGTTTGAATTGTGCTTTTTGGAGGCTGAATGCGTAGCAAAGTACAAGAATCTAACAAAGTGCTGTCAGTAGCGCCCGCATCTCTCTGCTCTCTTGGGTTTGAGCCTGGGCCGGGATCCTCTCTTCGGGATTCCAGCGCAGCAATCGTCGGAGCAAATCCCGGCCAGCCGCACTTGCCAGGCCAACACCAGCCGCATCCTGTGCCATTGCAGGATTTTGCGGCCAAAAGTCTGTTGCGTAGGTCGGTGGGTAAACGCGTTTTGTTGTCAATGTTGAGAGGATTAGGAAGAATGCGCGGAACCTGTTGTTTAGACTTGATACAAAGATGCATCGTTCCTTATTTGAAGCCATAATCAATGTCAATTGCAAATCGTATAGCGCAGCCGGATAGCAAGACCAAAGAAATGGTGTCGGGAACGGGGCAGGCGTCGGTACCAACATGTGCGCCGAGCGCGTTACCCGTGCAGCGCGCATGCACCAGTTGCACTGGTGACACTGGGAAGTCGCATGTGTGTCCTTTTTGTGCTGAGTACGCGCGGAGTGAGGGCACCGGGTATACACCTGGTGCCAGCATCCCATGGGTGCTTGCTTGAGAATGACTCAACTGTGTTGGATCTGACTTGGGAGTGATTTTGGGCGCAGGCTTCGGGCAAGGTTGCAAGGAAGCCTTTAATTAGGTCCGAACAGGTCTTGCTCACTCTGTGTTTGTCATCTCGGTGTTGAATATCTGATCCGTGAGTCGCCAGTTAGCAACAATGGCACTGTTCAAAGTAATTTTGAAGGAGCCAAATTATTGTTTTAACTGGCAAATTCTATAGCAGTAACCCTGCTTGGGGAGGACGTGTCAGGAGCATAGAAACCAGTCACGTCGTGAGTATTTGGGATTTACCGAACAAATCGTGCGCCCTTTCGAGCTCGCCAAAGCGAAAGTTAGCCCTTCCATGCTACGGCATGCGGTCACACTGTTCTTGTCATACAAATTGTTGGGGCAGGGTCACGAGGTGCATTTGTTTGGATGCAATAGCTACTAGGAGTCATCAACGTTGCGGCTTTGATGGGTGTCATCGATGCTGCAACTTCGATGATTCCTGAAAACTGCTTGGTCGCTTGGAGCGTGCACTTGCGCTTCTGATAGCAAGCAGCCACAAGGTGTGTAGCAAGGCAAACGTGGAAGGTGAAAACCTGAGACAAACGAGGAGATGTGCTTTCTGGCATTTTAGCACAGCACAACTTGAGATGGGAAATAAACGATTGTGTAACAAAGCAGCCGAGAGCAAAATCACCTGCAGTGTAGCCCTGCAGCTGACATATTGGGAAAAAGCTGAGGCACCTGTTGTCGGAGACGTTCTGCAAACTCTGCATCAGAGCACTCTGAATGATCTCCAGCCTTGGCTTGGGCATGCGCTGGCAGTACCACATGATTTACCATAGAGTCTCTGCACGCTTGCAAGAAGCAGAGCTCACCTTGTTCTTTGTGGGTAAGCTAATTCCTGTTTCTGCCAGCCAGCACATGTCTCCCCTCTCCGCTGCACATGGGCCAAGAAGCAGGCGCTCGCGAGTTTTGGAGCTCAAAGAACCAAGGCAAAGGTGCCTGTGGATGACCCAAGCACAGGTCCAGAAGAGCAAGGAGTGCCCTGCCTGGCAACATGCACCTTCAAGTCTTCCATCCATCTGGCACATGCTTGCGTGTTGTAGCAAATAGCCAAACCTGTCTTTGCCTTGTTCCCTGCGCTCTTCTGGCACATGCTGCTTTCTGAGCCTCAGGACACAATGCCTGAGGCGCTCAAATCCAAGTGCGAGAATGTCGATTGAAGCACCGCACTGCTCATGTAAGAAGCTGGAACTCTTCCTTCATCCAGCGCCGGTCATCAACCCGATAGACATCCTGCTGCAATGCAAGGTGCAAAACTCAAACCATAGCTAGCCAAACGCTGCCTGAACAGCTGGTGCCTGCTCTTACCTGTGTCTTCTGACTTTGTCCCAGTTTGCTGAAGTGAATCAAACGATGTGGCCCGCTCCCGGGTGCCAAGCACCATCTCCAGCAGGAGGATGCCAAGGCTCCAGAGATCATAGCTCTTGCTGCGCCAAGAGCTGCTACGCTCCAGGCCGACCTTGTGCAGAAGCAGGCTGTCGAAGAGGCCTGACACATGACGCAATGACTGCAATGACTCAAATGACTCAGACCATTCTAGTGCCAACAGCATGCAGAGAAATGACAAGGTGGCTGTGGTTGGGATTATCCCTTGCTGACCTTCCCTGACCCTAGTCTTGATTGCGACTCAATTGACTCAAATGAAACCGCGGAAAGTAATCGAGAATCTCCCAAGGCCATCTGCCACAGCCTGCTTCAGGCGGCTTGTACTCCAGAGTTTCGTCGTCGTCAGATGGCCCTTCCTTTGCTGCGAAAACCCTATGACCCAAACATGCCGCAACCCCGTTCTTTCAGCGGAGACAGCCAAGCAGCCCTTCCATACATCTTTCGCACTTCCTGCAATTGAAGAGTTGAGACTCCACACAGCCTTCACAGCCTTGAGCCTCCTGCCTCCGAGGGAGGAGTCTTCAATGCACTGCCAAAGTCACCAAGCCGCACAACAGGTGGCCAAGTGTCTGTAACAAAGACATTGGAGCCTGACCCGGCGACCCGGCAGTCAACAGCTAGGGGGCTCGATCAGCTCGCATGTCTCCATGCACAATGCCACACTTGCCACTGCCTTTGACATCTCTGTGGGTGATATTGGCACTGTGGGTCACGGCAATGCCTGCCATCAAGAACTGAACGGCTCCAGTATCAAGTGCCCCCGCATGCCAGCAATATTTGGCTGCAGAACATGCTCATGGCGAAGAGCTATTGGGTCTCTGTGTCATGTAAATGTAATGAAAATCCCCGAACCAACCCTGAAGGATACCTGGATCAACTGTGCAAATTCTTCATCCTGCATCAGACAGACAACTTGAAGGACTGTTAACAGCAAGGAAGGCTTCGCTGAATGCCACACATCGTCAACGTCAGCTGCCATGACTGAGTGTTAGCCGCTTGGGCCAGTGTGTCGGAGGGCTTTTCCTGGAAATCCCAAAGTTGAATTCCGTCCCTCCACCGAAATAGCTGCTGGATATGGCAGGTGGGATGCTTGGAGTGGCAAGCTTTCTGAGATTTGCTCGCAGGGCACAGTGGCTGCACTTCACGTGAAATGTGGTTGCGCGATGACGAGGATGTGAAGCACCATATCGCAACGAACGAGCAACGTGTTGAATCACGTCCAGGTTATACACGGTTAAACCTGCTTTGAATTGCTGTGACAAACAAAGTCGAGCATGCTGAAAATGAATAAAAACCAAGTGCGCGCCTTGCAAAAGCTGGTAGGCAAAGTTCTTCAATATTTTTTCGCCCCATGGCAGACCTTGCTTCATCAGCCACCAGAAGGTTGAGCATTCCACAACCTGCCCACATCTCACCGATTCGAATCCTCTCTTCAAATGTCCGGCTGCTGTAAAAATCAATTTCATCAATTGTTTGATGACATAGAGACTCTCTGAATCAGACACATGCAAGCGCCATTTTGCGCTTCCTTGCCTGTGAGCCTGGCTGCGTCTTGAAGAGGAAGTGCGTTAGGGAGAAGCCCTCGTTCTCAAAAACCAGCCAGAGTTCCTCAAAATAGCCCTTTTGAGAAGCTGCTCCCATGCAAAGGCGTGTTTGAACTGACGCGGCGCAAGGCTCGTTTGGCTTGCCTTCGACCACTTCCTCAAAGGACTCCAGAAACCTACGCAATGGTTGAAGAGGGCATGTATTGCATGCTGATCCAGTCATCAATCAATGCGGCAAATTGCTGCAATCATCAGCCGCCAATGCAAGCTCGTGGACCACTGCAACAGCTTCTTATCTTTTCGAGCAGGGTGCATTTGACAGCGCACCCAAAAAAAACTCGTCTGGGACAAGATGGACTTTCAGAGATGAGAATGCAAGGATTGCGCAGCAACTATCTGCCTGCAAGTTTCAATTGACTGAGCTCAACAAGGCCGAACTGGCACAGAAAACAGGCATTGAGCATCACAGGCTCGTCTGCTAGATCAACGCGCAAAGTTGCCCATTGCGTCCACATCTAAGTTGCTCTCATTCAATACTGCTGACAGGTCAACTGTGTGCCAGTGTCTTGGACTTGCAGCAAACTCAAGTGCAGGCGTGACCTCTGATTGCTAGCTATCCCAACACACCTCTGTACTTGTAAGATCCGGGTCTCGCAATGAAGGAAAATCCAAGGTGCAACATCCAGTTGAACTGATCATCCGAGAAACCCGAGAATCCAGAAATCTGAAATGTAAAGATGCAAACACCTGACAACCACAGAAACCAAGAGCTGACAAAGCATTTCCAGACATTGAGAAACGGCAGCCTCAAGGACCCTGAAGGTGGAACTGGAGACCCCGAAAAGCCCAAGGAACCAGAGCAAATGTGGAATGAAGAGAAGCAAAGAGAGGAACCCAATGCAACACTTCGTGATTTCAAGATCTAAACGTCACTTCCGGAAGCCGAGACTACGAGATTCAAATCTGAGATCCACCAATCCTAGAGTTTGGCAGTCCGACAAACAGGACCCATCATCCCTCTCGTTGAGAAGTGCCTTGCAATGTGGTGCCGATTTTGCAGGATGGTTCCGAAATAGATTTCCCGCTCGCCGCTCCTGCAATGGCTGGCACGGTCTCATGTTCTGTCATGCCCAGACAACTGTCCTAGGTTAGCCTGCGCTAAGTCTCTGAATGTGTAAGCAAGCTAAACCAAAAAGGCCGATACACAAAAGCGGTCACCCCTTTTTTGAGTCCAAGCATTGTGTGGATGCCGGGCTTCCCCCCCTCCTGTCAGGTTGAAAAACCGGCCTGGAGTGGGTGTGACATCCCATCCAGAGAAAGCTTCCCTGGGATTGGTGCTGGGGAGTTTGCGGTGAGCCTACCCGAAGAACTCTGGCCGCTGCGAGTTGCCAACGGTGTAGGTCCGTGGACAGAGCGGTGGTCTTGGTGGCCACCTGGCCGAGTCTGCACGGGAGTGATGGAGCTGATATAGGCCCTGGTACCAGATCGTGGAGCACCGGCCCGCATCTGGACTTGCACTGCATTGTGCAGGGTGTTGGGTGTCCCATGAAGGTAGTATCCTTGTTGGGGGACTGGTAGACTTGCCAAGCTCTTGCAGGCGAGGCATAGTCGTAGCATGGTGCCCCCAGCGCGCCGCCTTTTCTCCTCATGTCCACCGCCCAGATGCGCTCTGAGAGGGAGGGGAGGGTTGCGTGAAGGCACAAGTCCAGGGAGCTGCGTCATCCAAGAGAGTGGGGCTGACACCTCAGTTCAGTCTGTGCCTAAGTCGGGATGGCCCATGCTCCGGGCGCCCCCTTACTTTCTGGCTTCTCTTGCAACCAAATAGCTGCGCGGATATGCGGATAAATGGGGCCTTCCTACTCGGTCTATTTTAGAAAATGGGGTCAACCAATCCAGACTGAGAAATTTCTAATTTTAGAGCATGGCGGCGGGGGGGGGGGGGAACCTTTCCTGACCAGACCCATTTTCCTTTAATTCACCCCACCATGAGAAAATGGGTCATGGGAGGTGACAACCCCCGGTGATGGCCCAGCAAGGACTTCCAGAAGCCCCTGCTGTACCTGCACATATACGATGGCAAGACGAGACCGCACTCTGCCGATGCCCAAAAGATGCGCTTGGTCTTAGACGGGAAGTGCTTCTTCCGGTAGTTGGGGGACGCCACCGCTGAGACTTAGAGGTCAGGATGGGCGGGAACTTCTTCTGTGTCGTTGCCCGTCTTGTCCTTCGAGCGCCGCGCCATTTCCGGAGGCCTACGGGGGGGAGCAGCCCTTCGCCCTGATCTCCTCGTCCGAGTAGCCCAGCTTCGCGTAGAGGGGGCCCGCAACCTCCGTTCCGGGACCGCCTCCACAGCGCCGACCTTGACCTCGACCACAGCTCCCGGACCAACTTGTTGTGAGACCCCGATCTGCTCCAAGAAGGGCAGGGCGTCCTTCTTGGCCTGCACCACGGTGGCGAGGAAGTTGGTAGTGGCACGCCCCCGCTGTGCGAAACGATCGCAAGGGGGGAAGGTCATCCAAGCGCGTAGATGTACGGGAAGGCGAACCTGTGGCAGTACACCCCAAGGGACCATGTCAGTGGGCTGGCGGACGCCCCACAACACATGCCGCCCAATGCGAAGCAGTTCTTGCTGGAGGCCAAGCGCGAGAGGTGGAGAGGAGGACGCACCCCTGCTCGGCGGCAGAGTCGGCCATCGAGCCGATCATTTACTTTTCCTTGGAAATCAAGGCCCAGTGCGAGAGCGGACTGCGCCCACCGCCAGAAGGTGATTGGAGACGTTCTGGTTCTGGGCCAACCGCACACCTTCTCTGGTGCTTCTTGATGGTTCAGAGGATCAGGGACAGCTTGCCCTCAACGCTGTCCAGGTCAGGCTGGCCGCTGCTGGATGGGGTGTAGCTCTTTCAGGTTGCTGGGAGTTGGCAAGCTCCCGGGGGCAGAAGAGGCCCTGCTGACGGCCAAGCCCCCGCGCTGCCAACCTGCCTGGCTAAAGCACGGCCTCCGTGTTCTCCAGCATCTCGTCAATGTTCTCCGCCTTCTGCCGCTTGCTGGAACAGCCAGCAGCCTGATCGATCTGCGGGCGGTAGACCTCGAACTCTGTGGCACTGGGTCTTCACCGTGTACTGCCCGTCCTTGCGCACCACCGTGGCCTTGTCGTCTGCCTCCGTGCACAAGATCTCTTGCTGGATGAAACCCGCATGTCCATGAGAACCATCCTCCATCGTGGACGTGCGTGGGAGGGGCCCTAGGGCCGTGGCATCCGCATCCGACGCAGAGGACGTCACAATATGACCAGGTTCCAGAGCAAAGGACACCGTCCGCCTTGTACGGCGCCGAGGCAGTGGATGGCCACCCACTGCCGCACTCCGCGCACATGCGAAGAGCGCTTGGCCTCCCAATCCTCGCTGGTTTCGCTGATACTGCGATCTCCAAACCTCTTCCTGACGTAGCTGGCCGCCAAGATGCGGGTCACCAGAAACTGCGTCAGGTCCGTGTCCTTGAACTCAAAGAAAAGGGCACCCATCTCCTCCATACTAATGCCCCTAAGGCCGTGGATGGAATGGCTGGAAGGAGTCCGGCACGCCCAAGATGCGGTGGAAGCCAGCCTTGTCCTTGTCCGCTACCAGAGCAACCATCTTGGACGGGCCAGAAAGGTCCAGGGCCCCTTGACAAAGCCGATCCCGGGCATCCTGGACGTCCGCCTGCGTCCCAGCGGAGCCTCTGCCGGCTCCCCACCAGGGCCGGGGGCGTGTAGGTAGGCCTCCAGCTCGGACATTGCCTCGGGGAGGGAGTCCATCCTGGGAGTGCCCGAACCGCCCTCGAGCTCTATCTCCGCAAGTTTGATCTCCTCCTCGGAGAGGCGCTGATCCTCCACAAGCTCAAACGAGGTTGCTGAGGTAGAGAATGCCATTGCGAAATGGAAGGGAGCGGGAGCGAAGGCGAAAGCTTATTTAAGTTTTGGACCGGTTGGTCCGAGCTTGAGCCAAAATGGCGAGTGCCATTTTGGTCAAGCATTTCTCACACAAGCCATGTTTCCACATGTTCCAACATTAGCAAATTCCAAATTCCTTTGCTCACGCTCCTGCGCACATGCTCACCCTTCTCGACAAAGAGGCGCTTCAAAACCACCTCCTTCATAGAGCCATCGAGGGTGACAGCTCGCCATGCCTTCCAAGCGTGAAGCAGCCAGAGCCAAGCCAAAGCCAAGCCGACAGCTTGCGGCGCTGGCCGGCCTCACCGAAAGAGCCCTTGCCCAGACGCGGTCCGAAGTTGTAGCGCCACGCTGCCTCCACAAACTGTGGATGAAAACATGTGAAACACTGTGGCTGCTAACGCCTCGTGATAAAGATAATGTCGCTGCAAATGCGACACGGCATAGTCCTCAAAGCGTTCAGCGACTCTTGACCCAAACACAGCATGAAGCTCTATTCAATGCATTGCCCTCTTTGACTGCAGACACAAGGCAAATGCGCTAATACTTGATGCACCTTCACTAAGTCCATCAAGGAGACGTTCTGCTCACAGTACTCAGTGCTCCCCTCCCTCTAAATATGTTGATTGTAAATCAAGGAGCATGCACAGCAGGCAGGAAGACCAGCTGTGAAGACTGCGGTAGTCCCGGCAGGTCGCTGGCAATAGCGGCAGCAAGGCCCTCAATCGCACGCAGCACCAGTCATTCAGACTTTCGTTGTCAAGCCTTCTTTTTCCGCGTGAGCCATGAATGCTGAGCATCAGCGCCTCGTACGGCACCACTTGACCCTGGCCCTGGCCATCATCCAGAAGCAACCTGGCAGCTTCGACAGCTTGGAGAGCCTAAGCTTGAGCCGTGCCCCGTGCCTTTGGCTTGATGGAAGGGCCCGGAAGACTCCGTCCGGCTGGCTAGGCAAATGGCAGACCTCGCAAAGTTTCTCCGCCAGGACATAGCGGCCCTGCCCAACCACGGTTCCTCGGAGAGTGAGGACCGAACCAGCTTCCGCTGTGCCTTTTCTTGAGGACCGGACCAGGAAGGAGCTCTGAACTCGGCCAGCCTAGTGGCTGACTTCCGATGTGCACCGGAACATCACCTGCAAATCATGCAACAAAGTGAGCACATGGACGAGGCAGTGCATGCCCTGTCCTTCAGATCTTCCTGCTATGCCAAGCACTGCCAGGAGGGACCACCGCAAGATTGCCTCGGCTCACACATAGTGCGTGAGCGATGGACCAGACATGCATCGCCTCGATCATTAGCCGCGCGACATCTTCTGTCCTGCTGTCTGGGCAAAATGCTCAAGGCGTTTCAAGGGCACAATAAATGTGTCGTGCTCCGGGTTCCACAAAATATGTTCAGCTTGTGAACATGATGTTTGAGTGATTCAGATTTTTTACTCCTGAAGTACTATCATGAATGTTAACTGACCCTGGTTCCACTCAAAACTATGCCCTATCATTCGGACGTCCGTGCCACAAACGCGCATTTGACAAGCAATAATGTGCGAAGCAGAAATTAATCTGCCTTGAACATCGCTCTCTGGAAAAGCTCCCAGCTATGGCTACTAGCAAAATTATTAACTCCGAAAAAAGTCGTCTGTCAAGCCCTGCTGCCTCTTGGAATGAATGTGCAATTTGGAAGGGTACCACAATGATAATTGCTTTCAACTTTCAACGTAGCCTCAAATCGGAACCACTGCCACGTGCCTTGCGAGCCCCAGCCACCATCAGACTGCAAATCAGCACATCCCATGCATGGAGGCCGGGAAAGTCTGCAAATCACAACTGGATGCTGGGAGGGCAAAAGTGTTGAAAGATGCCCTAGGTCTGACAGCTACGCAATGCAGGTTCATTGATTGTCTTGCTTCCCATACCGTAGCACGTTGTGCAGCCTGCAGCTGCTTCCCGGCAAAGACCTACTCAGTCGGCAGGAAGGTGACGTGTAGTAATTGCATGACTCCATTCATAAATTGAACTGTTTGGCTGCGAGCACTGAACCTAGAAAAACAAACATGCCAGGAGCCCATCGACTCAACAAAGCATCAGCTTGACATGTACGCAACAGAATGCTATTTGCAACTTCCAAGCTGGCATTGTCGGGCTCTCACGTTCGTAGATGTAAGTGCGGAAGACACACGGAAGGCAAATTGAATGCTCACTGGAAGTCAAGTAATGATTGAACAAATGTGCAGCTTTGCTGACAGTGTCTTCCTTCAGACAGAAGGGAAGGTGCCAGGATGTCCCAGAATTGACGTTTCATGCCATAGAGACATCCATGGCACCAGCTCCCTTGTCATCGACATACACGCGGAATGTCACAGGCACTTCAGTGGAAAGCTTGAAGCCTCAGTGCGGCGGGAAATTCATCTCCCGGGACACCTAGTATCTGTCTGGGTGTGTCTCAATCGCAGCCGGGGATGGGTTTTCAGCGCTTGGAGAGAGCTCCATACAGGTGTTGTCAGGTTTTGACAGTATCTTCAACATGTCAATGATTGCCTTTCACAGCCATCTAGACTGCACATCAAGCAAGGCCATTGCATCAAGACACCATCTGTATGGTTGACATCGGGCTTGCGGAAATAGAGGAGGCCCTTCTCCTTCACCTCGACAGGTGTCACCGTCTTAGGAACTTGGTCCAAGTAGAGCGCCTCCTTGCCGCTCTCTTCCGCCGCACTTTCAGCTTCGGACATCTTCTTCCGCACTTGGGCAGGCAGACCTTACAAATTGAGCTGGCCGCATGAGCTGCAATGAAAGCGCGTGCCTGACATGTTGTCCGGCTTGATGAAGCCCCAACCTGGGGAGAGACTGCAAGAGTAGGTCATCTTGCTTTCAAGGCAGGCAGCCAGCACGTATCGGTGCTTCTCCGTTCCGACAAGTAGCCTTGTTTGATGTTGTATCGAAAGATGACTCCAGGATGGGCCGAGTCGCCCAGCTCCTTCCTTGATCAATCTCTTGGATACGAATTGCCACCAGAGCCAAGTACTGTGCATTTGTACATATTGCAAGGATGAAGCTCAAGGCAGCAGCAATAGCTATCTCTCGTATCTCTGGGATGGCTTGCTCTGACATGCCGGCTTGACTGTGCAGAATGTGCTGGCAAAGCTACCTGCCCTCACTCTCCACCTTCTTCTGCCAGAATTGACTCTTCACGGGTGCTGCCCTCCTCAGCTGGAAGACAGCTGCTCGCCAGCCACGACTTCAAAATGCCACACTGCTCACGCAGCAACGCTTCCCTCGTTGATCCACATCCATACCTGATGGCCCTTCCAAGCGCAGTCGGGACGCAGCTTGCCTCAGCTTACGCACCGAGCGTGTCTCACCGACTCGCTGTGCGGCAACAATCAGCCACTGCAAGCGCAAGCTGGCAACATGCTGCAGAGCTCCGGCACTAGATTCAGACATGTTGCCCTTGCCTTTTCCCTTAGCGCCATTTCCCTTGGTGCCCTTTCCCTTTGTGCTCTTTCCACCTCCCACCTTTCCACCTTTACCGCTTGGCGCTGGTCTTCTTGGAGTCTCTTCGACCCACACCCATCGTCCGCCTGATACGGTGAATGCAGAAACAAGATTCACAGGCTTCTACTGTCCACAACGCATCGCAATGTGCTCTTCGTCTTTGGGCCTCCGTCTCCCTTGCCTTTACCTTTGCTTTTGCCTTTGCTAGGTTCCTCCTTCCACGGTGTCCTCTTCACCACCGTTTGCCGGACCTCCAGCCAGGCCGTCGCAAGATGTTGCAAGCTGTTCTGCCAAGCTTCTCGGAATTCTCACATCGCTCCAATACCCAAACTCGGCCTTGCCCTTGCCTTGGCTATAGCTGGTGCTTTTGCTTTTGCCCTGACCAGGAGCTTCTCAGACTTGGCAGCCAAATCTCTCCGGCCTTCGCACCTCCTTTCCCCATCAGGCCTCGAGCTTGGAGAAAGGTCAAGTGACTTGTGTGATATGCCTCGCCTGGCGTTGGATCCCCGGGAGCCCGGCGGTCTGAGCCAAAAAGCCGCACCAGGACTCCAAGCAAACCCGTGCATCAACCCTGCAATATTGTCAACGAATTAACAACCGGCAAAACAACTCCTGGCGTAATGCACTTGATACATCAAAACTCAACTCTGCCATCCTCATTTGCGCCCACATCAAAATGCTGCCCGTCATTCCCTCCCCTTAAAGCACGCGCACGTTCTCTAGCTGGAAGACTAGAAAGGCGCAGCCGACCCAAACAGAACCCATCATTCCTGCAGCCCGTTAGCTCATCGAAGGCATCAACACCCTGCGGGCACCCAGTCAATATTGTCAACGAATTAACAACCGGCAAAACAACTCCTGGCGTAATGCAATTGATACATCAAAACTCAACTCTGCCATCCTCATTTGCGCCCACATCAAAATGCTGCCCGTCATTCCCTCCCCTTAAAGCACGCGCACGTTCTCTAGCTGGAAGACTAGAAAGGCGCAGCCGACCCAAACAGAACCCATCATTCCTGCAGCCCGTTAGCTCATCGAAGGCATCAACATGTGCGCCACAGGATTGTATTCGCAACTTCTAAGCTGGCATTGTCGGGCTCTCACGTTCTCAGATGTGATTTTGGAAGACACGCGGAAGGCAAATTGAATGCTCACTGGAAGTCAAGTAATGATTGAACAAATGTGCAGCTTTGCTGACAGTGTCTTCCTTCAGACAGAAGGGAAGGTGCCAGGATGTCCCAGAATTGACGTTTCATGCCATAGAGACATCCATGGCACCAGCTCCCTTGTCATCGACATACACGCGGAATGTCACAGGCACTTCAGTGGAAAGCTTGAAGCCTCAGTGCGGCGGGAAATTCATCTCCCGGGACACCTAGTATCTGTCTGGGTGTGTCTCAATCGCAGCCGGGGATGGGTTTTCAGCGCTTGGAGAGAGCTCCATACAGGTGTTGTCAGGTTTTGACAGTATCTTCAACATGTCAATGATTGCCTTTCACAGCCATCTAGACTGCACATCAAGCAAGGCCATTGCATCAAGACACCATCTGTATGGTTGACATCGGGCTTGCGGAAATAGAGGAGGCCCTTCTCCTTCACCTCGACAGGTGTCACCGTCTTAGGAACTTGGTCCAAGTAGAGCGCCTCCTTGCCGCTCTCTTCCGCCGCACTTTCAGCTTCGGACATCTTCTTCCGCACTTGGGCAGGCAGACCTTACAGATTGAGCTGGCCGCATGAGCTGCAATGAAAGCGCGTGCCTGACATGTTGTCCGGCTTGATGAAGCCCCAACCTGGGGAGAGACTGCAAGAGTAGGTCATCTTGCTTTCAAGGCAGGCAGCCAGCACGTATCGGTGCTTCTCCGTTCCGACAAGTAGCCTTGTTTGATGTTGTATCGAAAGATGACTCCAGGATGGGCCGAGTCGCCCAGCTCCTTCCTTGATCAATCTCTTGGATACGAATTGCCACCAGAGCCAAGTACTGTGCATTTGTACATATTGCAGGGATGAAGCTCAAGGCAGCAGCAATAGCTATCTCTCGTATCTCTGGGATGGCTTGCTCTGACATGCCGGCTTGACTGTGCAGAATGTGCTGGCAAAGCTACCTGCCCTCACTCTCCACCTTCTTCTGCCAGAATTGACTCTTCACGGGTGCTGCCCTCCTCAGCTGGAAGACAGCTGCTCGCCAGCCACGACTTCAAAATGCCACACTGCTCACGCAGCAACGCTTCCCTCGTTGATCCACATCCATACCTGATGGCCCTTCCAAGCGCAGTCGGGACGCAGCTTGCCTCAGCTTACGCACCGAGCGTGTCTCACCGACTCGCTGTGCGGCAACAATCAGCCACTGCAAGCGCAAGCTGGCAACATGCTGCAGAGCTCCGGCACTAGATTCAGACATGTTGCCCTTGCCTTTTCCCTTGGCGCCATTTCCCTTGGTGCCCTTTCCCTTTGTGCCCTTTCCACCTCCCACCTTTCCACCTTTACCGCTTGGCGCTGGTCTTCTTGGAGTCTCTTCGACCCACACCCATCGTCCGCCTGATACGGTGAATGCAGAAACAAGATTCACAGGCTTCTACTGTCCACAACGCATCGCAATGTGCTCTTCGTCTTTGGGCCTCCGTCTCCCTTGCCTTTACCTTTGCTTTTGCCTTTGCTAGGTTCCTCCTTCCACGGTGTCCTCTTCACCACCGTTTGCCGGACCTCCAGCCAGGCCGTCGCAAGATGTCGCAAGCTGTTCTGCCAAGCTTCTCGGAATTCTCACATCGCTCCAATACCCAAACTCGGCCTTGCCCTTGCCTTGGCTATAGCTGGTGCTTTTGCTTTTGCCCTGACCAGGAGCTTCTCAGACTTGGCAGCCAAATCTCTCCGGCCTTCGCACCTCCTTTCCCCATCAGGCCTCGAGCTTGGAGAAAGGTCAAGTGACTTGTGTGATATGCCTCGCCTGGCGTTGGATCCCCGGGAGCCCGGCGGTCTGAGCCAAAAAGCCGCACCAGGACTCCAAGCAAACCCGTGCATCAACCCTGCGGGCACCCAGTCAATATTGTCAACGAATTAACAACCGGCAAAACAACTCCTGGCGTAATGCAATTGATACATCAAAACTCAACTCTGCCATCCTCATTTGCGCCCACATCAAAATGCTGCCCATCATTCCCTCCCCTTAAAGCACGCGCACGTTCTCTAGCTGGAAGACTAGAAAGGCGCAGCCGACCCAAACAGAACCCATCATTCCTGCAGCCCGTTAGCTCATCGAAGGCATCAACATGTGCGCCACAGGATTGTATTCGCAACTTCTAAGCTGGCATTGTCGGGCTCTCACGTTCTCAGATGTGATTTTGGAAGACACGCGGAAGGCAAATTGAATGCTCACTGGAAGTCAAGTAATGATTGAACAAATGTGCAGCTTTGCTGACAGTGTCTTCCTGCAGACAGAAGGGAAGGTGCCAGGATGTCCCAGAATTGACGTTTCATGCCATAGAGACATCCATGGCACCAGCTCCCTTGTCATCGACATACACGCGGAATGTCACAGGCACTTCAGTGGAAAGCTTGAAGCCTCAGTGCGGCGGGAAATTCATCTCCCGGGACACCTAGTATCTGTCTGGGTGTGTCTCAATCGCAGCCGGGGATGGGTTTTCAGCGCTTGGAGAGAGCTCCATACAGGTGTTGTCAGGTTTTGACAGTATCTTCAACATGTCAATGAGTGCCTTTCACAGCCATCTAGACTGCACATCAAGCAAGGCCATTGCATCAAGACACCATCTGTATGGTTGACATCGGGCTTGCGGAAATAGAGGAGGCCCTTCTCCTTCACCTCGACAGGTGTCACCGTCTTAGGAACTTGGTCCAAGTAGAGCGCCTCCTTGCCGCTCTCTTCCGCCGCACTTTCAGCTTCGGACATCTTCTTCCGCACTTGGGCAGGCAGACCTTACAAATTGAGCTGGCCGCATGAGCTGCAATGAAAGCGCGTGCCTGACATGTTGTCCGGCTTGATGAAGCCCCAACCTGGGGAGAGACTGCAAGAGTAGGTCATCTTGCTTTCAAGGCAGGCAGCCAGCACGTATCGGTGCTTCTCCGTTCCGACAAGTAGCCTTGTTTGATGTTGTATCGAAAGATGACTCCAGGATGGGCCGAGTCGCCCAGCTCCTTCCTTGATCAATCTCTTGGATACGAATTGCCACCAGAGCCAAGTACTGTGCATTTGTACATATTGCAGGGATGAAGCTCAAGGCAGCAGCAATAGCTATCTCTCGTATCTCGATGGCTTGCTCTGACATGCCGGCTTGACTGTGCAGAATGTGCTGGCAAAGCTACCTGCCCTCACTCTCCACCTTCTTCTGCCAGAATTGACTCTTCACGGGTGCTGCCCTCCTCAGCTGGAAGACAGCTGCTCGCCAGCCACGACTTCAAAATGCCACACTGCTCACGCAGCAACGCTTCCCTCGTTGATCCACATCCATACCTGATGGCCCTTCCAAGCGCAGTCGGGACGCAGCTTGCCTCAGCTTACGCACCGAGCGTGTCTCACCGACTCGCTGTGCGGCAACAATCAGCCACTGCAAGCGCAAGCTGGCAACATGCTGCAGAGCTCCGGCACTAGATTCAGACATGTTGCCCTTGCCTTTTCCCTTGGCGCCATTTCCCTTGGTGCCCTTTCCCTTTGTGCCCTTTCCACCTCCCACCTTTCCATCTTTACCGCTTGGCGCTGGTCTTCTTGGAGTCTCTTCGACCCACACCCATCGTCCGCCTGATACGGTGAATGCAGAAACAAGATTCACAGGCTTCTACTGTCCACAACGCATCGCAATGTGCTCTTCGTCTTTGGGCCTCCGTCTCCCTTGCCTTTACCTTTGCTTTTGCCTTTGCTAGGTTCCTCCTTCCACGGTGTCCTCTTCACCACCGTTTGCCGGACCTCCAGCCAGGCCGTCGCAAGATGTTGCAAGCTGTTCTGCCAAGCTTCTCGGAATTCTCACATCGCTCCAATACCCAAACTCGGCCTTGCCCTTGCCTTGGCTATAGCTGGTGCTTTTGCTTTTGCCCTGACCAGGAGCTTCTCAGACTTGGCAGCCAAATCTCTCCGGCCTTCGCACCTCCTTTCCCCATCAGGCCTCGAGCTTGGAGAAAGGTCAAGTGACTTGTGTGATATGCCTCGCCTGGCGTTGGATATCCGGGAGCCCGGCGGTCTGAGCCAAAAAGCCGCACCAGGACTCCAAGCAAACCCGTGCATCAACCCTGCGGGCACCCAGTCAATATTGTCAACGAATTAACAACCGGCAAAACAACTCCTGGCGTAATGCAATTGATACATCAAAACTCAACTCTGCCATCCTCATTTGCGCCCACATCAAAATGCTGCCCATCATTCCCTCCCCTTAAAGCACGCGCACGTTCTCTAGCTGGAAGACTAGAAAGGCACACTCTTCTTATCCACAACATGGCTAGCTGCTTGGCAGTGCCGAGATCGTTAGCATCGGCCGTCGTGGCAAAGCATGATTAAAGTGGACTTGTTGCAACGGTCTCACCTTGTGCTGGGACTGCAATGTGAGTGTGGTGGTGTGAGCTGGTGTCGTTGATCAAGCCACGCATGTATATACATTTGCCTGACTTGCCTGGAAATGAAATGGTGCAAATGGCAACTTCAGCCATCGAAATAGTGAAACATGTTGCGCCAGCAGCTTATGCATCCTACCTGGAGTCGGGCGACTGGCCGTAGCTGTCCATATGTATCCTGGCTATGAGCATCTTGGCATTGGGTCATGTGGTCAGCTGCTGCTTTCTCTCTCTCCCTCTCTCGTTCTCTCTTTGTCTCTCTCTCTCTCTCTCACAATTGGCGTCCACACTGTGGAAATGCAATGATGAGACATGCAGGCAGCGCTTGAATGCGAGATCGTTGATGACCTAGAACAGCAGCTGTTAAATTCCTCTCTGATCAAGCAAAAGCAAATGCAGAAAGACAACTCGCCTTCATCTTCTCGACATTTCTTCGCAAGACTTGAATGATCATTGAAGCCCCAGTCCTGCCACAGGCAAGTTGCGTCACAAGAGTGAGGACGGCAATTAAAGCTGCGCATAACCTCAACCAAAGCAAAAACAAAAAATTGTACTCGTTTGTGCAATCCTGGCTTTCTGATCTGGTGACCTGGTGCAGGCCTTTCCCCCTAGGCCTTTCCCCTGATGTCTGTCAAAGCTCAGCGGCTGACCCTTGCTGCCCAATGATTTTGGGGATTTCGTGATCGATCTCCCGCAGATGTGCCTGCAGGCGCAGCTTCCGTGGCGTCCGAAGCGAAGCAAAGCTGGCCTTGGTCAGCTCGAGCACCAAATGGCCCTGGTCCGTGCCCTTTCCCTGGGCCTGCAAATCATGGCTCGCATGACTTCTGTCAAATGTGCGCTTGCCAAACCCAAAGCTAGGCTCCAAGAGTTCCTTTGCAAGCTTGCCTGCAGCATCCTGTCGAAGTGGCAGTCGTTGATTCGCTTGATGATATCAGCAGTCTGGTACCAGAGATGATATACTGCTAGCTCAAAGGGACACACAACCCTGGAGCCTTGGAATCAAGAGTCACTCGATGCACCAGCGACTTGACCTGACTCTTGAGCGCATCACACAACAGCAAACATATCATTGCAGAATTGAGGAAGTGGCCAAGCGGTAGAGTGATGTGGTTTCGCTTGGCTGTACCTGTCGTGCTAAGTGACTTGGTGACTGGCTTCACAAGTGCTCTGGGAGCCAGGCACACTTCTGCTGCACCCACTCAACGATGAAGCTGTTCAGGTTCTGTCGCCAAACGTCAGACTTCGAGAATATGTTCCTCTCCGTCAGAGAAACGTGCGAGCGTGCGTGCGTGCGTGCGTGTCTGTGCGTGCGTGCGTGCGCGCGCGCGCGCGCGTGCATGCGTGCCTGTGTGTGTGTGTGCGATGTGTGCGTGCGTGCGTGTGCGTGCATGTGCGTGCGCGTGTGCGTGCGCGTGTGCGTGCGTGTGCGCGTGCGCGTGCGTGTGCGTGTGCGTGTGCGTGTGGGTGTGGGCGTGGGTGTGTGTGTGTGTGTCAGTGTGTGCGTGCGCGCGCGCCTGCGCCTTTGCAAGCGCTTTTGCGTGCGCGTGTGCGTGTGCGTGCGCATAGGTGTGGGCGCGGGTGTGGGTGTGGGTGTGGGTGTGGGTGTGTGTGTGTGTGTGCGCGCGCGGGCGTGCGCATGTGTGCGTGCGTGTCTCTTTGCATGTGTGTGTGCGTCGCGTGCGTGCGTGCGTGCGTGTGTGTGTGTGTGTGTGTGGTGTGTGTGTGTGTGGTGTGTGTGCGTGCGTGCGTGCGTGCGTGCGTGCGTGCGTGCGTGCGTGCGTGCGTGCGTGCGTGCGTGCGTGCGTGGCTGGGTGTGTGGGTGGGTGGGTGGGTGGGTGTGGGTGTGTGTGTCTGTGTCTGTGTCTGTGTCTGTGTCTGTGTCTGTGTCTGTGTCTGTGTCTGTGTCTGTGTCTGTGTCTGTGTCTGTGTCTGTGTCTGTGTCTGTGTCTGTGTCTGTGTCTGTGTCTGTGTCTGTGTCTGTGTGTCTGTGTCTGTGTCTGTGTCTGTGTCTGTGTCTGTGTCTGTGTCTGTGTCTGTGTGTGTGTGCGCGTGTGCGTGCGTGTGCGTGCAAGTGTGTGCGTGTGCGTGCGTGTTGTGTGTGTGTGCTGTCGTGCGTATGTGTGTGTTTGTGCATGTGCATGTGCATGTGCATGTGCATGTGCATGTGCATGTGCATGTGCATGTGCATGTGCATGTGTGTGTGCATGGTGTGCGTATGTGTGCGCATGGCATGTGCATGTGCAGTGCATGTGCATGTGCATGTGTGTGCATGTGCATGTGCATGTGCATGTGCGTGTTGTGGTGTGTGTGTCATGTGCTGTGTCTGTGTGCGTGTCTGCGTGTGCGTGCGTGTGTGTGTGCGTGTGTGCGTGCGTGTGTGTGTGTGTGTCGTGTGTGTCGCGTGTGTGTCGTGTGTGTGTGTGTGTGTGTGTGGTGCTGTGCGTGTGTGTGGTGCGTGTCGTGTGTGTGTGTGTGTGTGTGTCGCGTGTTTGCGTGTGGTGTGTGTGCGTGCGTCGTGAGTGTGTGTGTGTGTGCGTGTGTGCTGTGCGCGCCTGTCAATACGCGCTTGCGTGTGCGCGTGCGCGCGCATGCGTGCGTGCACGTTTTGCGTGCGTGTACGTGCGTGCGTGCGCTGCGTGCGCTTGCACGTGTGCGTTGTGCGTGCGCGTGCGTGTGTGTGTGTCAATGTGTGCGTGCGCGTGCGCGCGCATGCGTGCGGGTGCACTTTTGCGTGCGCATGTGCGTGCGCATGAGCGTGCGCGCGCGCATGGGTGTGGGCACCGGTGTGCACGGGTGTGGGTGCGTATGCGCGCGCCTGCGCGCATTTGTGCGTCGTGTGTCAAGTGTGAGTGTGGCGTGCGTGTGTGTGGTGTGCGTGTGCGTGCGTGTGCTGTGCCGTGTTGTCTGTGTCAGTGTGTGTCTGGTGTGCGTGCGTGCGTGCGTGCGCGCGTGCGCGTGTGTGCGTGTCTCGTGTGTGTGTGCTGCTGTGAGTGCGCGTCGTCTGTGTGTGTGTCTCTGTGTGTCTCTCTGTGTCTCTCTGTCTCTGTGTGTCTCTGTGTGTATGCTGTTCGCTTGTGCTCGTGTTTGCTGTGTGCGTGTGCGTGTGCGCGCGCGTGTGCGTGCGCGTGTGTGTGATCTGGTGTCTGTGCGTGTGTCTGCGTGCTGCGCGCCTGGGGTCAATATGTGCCTGCGCGCGTCTGTCAAGCGGTGTGCGAGTGCCCGTCCGTGCGCATGGCGCTGATGCGTGCGCTTGGTGCACTGCAAGCTTGCTGCGTGTCGCATGTGCGTGTGCATGATGCGTGCGTGCGTGCGATGCGTGTGTGGTGCGTGCGTGGCGTGCGTGCGTGCGTGGGTGTGCGTGCGCTGCGTGCTGCGTGTTTGTGCGTGCCGTGCGTGCGTGTGCGCGCGTGCGTGCGTGCGTGCGTGTGCTGTGCGTGCGTGCGTGCGTGCGTGCGTGCGTGCGCGTGCGTGTGCGTGCATGCGTGCGTGCGTTTGTGTGCGTGCGTGTGTGGCGATGCGTGTGCGTGCGTGCGTGTGCGTGCATGTGGCGCGTGGCGCGTGCTGCGTGCGCGTGTGCGTGCGTGTGCGCGTGCGCGTGCGTGTGCGTGCGTGTGCGTGCGTGGGTGCGCGCGCGCGTGGTGTGTGTGTGTGTGTGTGCGGGCGGAGGCACGGGCGCGGGCCCGCGCTTGCGGGCGTACGGGCATGCGGGCGTGGGTGGGTGCGTGGATTTGTGTGTTTTGTTCGGTTGTGTGTCGCACGCTTGTGTTTGTGCGGCTTTGTCTTTTTGTTTGCGTGTTTGGGCGGTTGCGCTTGTGCGTTTGTGCGTTTGCGTTTGCGCGCGTGCGTTAGCGTGTTTGTGTTGCGCACTTGTGCGTTTATGTGTTTGTGTTGCGCGCTTGTGCGTTTGCGCAGGCGCGGGCGTGCGTGTGTGAGTGTGTGTGCGCGTGTGGCGGGCAGGCGAGCACGCGCACGCGGGCATGTGCGCGCGAGGGCGCGCGCAGACAGACGCGCCGCACCTGATTTGTGATGTGTGCTCGCGCGTCCACTCACTTTTCTCCCCGTACCAAACCAAGGCTCCTTCGCGTCAGCCATCTCCTCCGTGACCTCCAACATCGCTTCCTCTTGCAGCAGGTCGCACGAGAAAGCTGCACTCTACCGACAAACGCAACGCTTCCTCGCCATTCGCAAGCTCGAAGCGGCCGGCCACCAGAACGCCGGCCTTGGCGCCATCAAACCTTTTGCGCAACATCAACCACAAGCACAGTATGGACGTTGAAGCATGCGGTCAGCTTTCCTGAGGATGGCACCCTAGGCTCCTCTAGCCTCACCTGCGTTGTTCTTGACTCTTGCAACTGCTTCTTGCGCCGGAAGCTGCCGGCTCCATGTCAGACGGAAGACCAGTTACAATAGTTCATGGCTATGCCTCAACTGTTTGACGGGCTTGCGGCGCTTGCACCTATACGTCTGCTGCCAAATCTCGCACGGCGCTCTCCAAGCGTACAGTCAGCACAAGTGCGTCTGCGTCGGTGAAACTCTGCAGGCGAATCGCCGGAGTTTTCCATTCGCCTAGGCCCTGGCCCAAAGTGTTACGGTCGCAAAGATGCAACGCAAGGTCAACAGCCACAGAATGTTTCCGCGTCAACCCTTATCTTTCTGGATGTTGGGCACACTTGGCGCAGCTCTCCGCGTTTCGAGAACCCAGGAACCGCTAAACGCGACAAAGCCTTGACTGGGAGATCAGCATGGCATTCGCATCACCCAGCGAGGTTAACATATCAGATGGTGGGGAAGGAAACCACACACATCTGTAAATTGGTTGGACGGGTCAGCCCAGTCTGAACACAACACACCCTCCTTTCGGGCAAAAAAATCAGACAAGGGAAGGAAGTCCACACAAACTCCATCTGTCGAGAACCTGAACAAGAACGAGACCCCAATCTTCAACAGAGCTGGCCCACCCACGCCACCTCCGGAAAGCGAGTTGCCGTTGCAACGCTCACCAGGTTGCAGGGTCTGGGTCAACAGTACTTGGTTTGCCGCGTGGCAAGTTCGCTCGGTGTAAGACCTCTGCAAAAACGCAACCTGGCAAGCTGATCGTAGCATGCTTGGAGATCTCTCAAAAAGCAACTTGCCTGGCAAACAAGAGCGATGAGCTCACCAAGAATTGCAAACAAGAGGCGTCCGGCTCATTGATATCCACGCCACTGACTCACCCAAAGCCACTGACGCCCAATGCTCAAAGCACCTCGCTTACACCATGCGCGAATGTGGGTGGACCACCATGCCCAAGACTGTCTCGAGAACGCCGCCAGTTCGATTCAAGTAAGTAGATTGAGCTGCTGTCGCGCCACGCAATCGCGATGCTGCCAAACTCCTCGCCTTGATCTGCAAGCAAGGGCCTTGGGCAGCCCGCGGCGCCAGGCTCCCCGTCATCTTGGAAATGACGGCCTGGCTTGAAATCAACAATCCCAAAGAGCTGGGATGTTTGTGAAGCCGCGGCGCGCTGCTGCTCGCTGGAGCACTCCTCTCCACAAGCACTTACATCCTGGGGTCGCCGTGCTCCAACTCCTGCTGCTTGGCCCGGCCATTAAATTGCCAATTCGGCCTGGCTTAATCCGAAACTGTTTTTGCTGACGCCCTCGGTTGATCGGAGCAACCTTGTCCTTGTTGGCGAAGTCGCTCGTGGCCTTGAGGTTGTCCGGATCTTAAATTGCTCAACCATCTCGGGCGCCACTGAGCGCAGCAGCGTTCAAGCCTTTGCTTGAGGAGCAGCAAGCTTCCTCAGGCTCCGCCTAACTGTTTGATCGTGGTTGTTCAACTAAAACTTCCACAGCAGCCAAGTTTAACTCTTGCCTCCGTCGGCGGAACGCTTCATGTAATTATCACACGCGCCGCTTGCCCTTGATGAGATCACGCCGGCAGCTCCTCGCCCTCCAAGAAGTTGTGCTTGGAGCACGGCCGAGCGCGCTCCGCCAGGTGAGGTTCAGGCAAACATCAAGCGTGGCCGCTGCAAGGGCAGCAACGCGCCGCGCGCGGCGCTTCGTGCCCGATCAGCATCGTTGTTGACGCGGCTTGATGACGCCTTTGAGGCGCCCGTGGCTGGAATGATCGGTTGAAACTTCTCCGGATGCACGTCAACTTTAAAAGCTCTTTTCTGAAGCCTGGGTCTCAAACGTGACGTCGTCCATGTGTGGGCTGATCAAGCCCAAGGCTTCTCCAACGACGAACCATGGGCAAGGAGGCCCAAAACAAAGGGCCCTGCTGCAACTTGACCAAGCCTGATATCGGGGCCCTTTACGTAGCTGCCCGCGAGTCTTCGCGGAGAAGTTCAAAAACAGCTCCGGAAGGCATCAAACACATCACGTCGCAAGAGGCGACCAACCGAAGCACAAGGCACACCCAAATGGAAAACGCTTCATCTCCGCCGCCGGAGGGCACTGCTTTGCACAATCAGACTACTCCTCTTGGTGGCAGCACATCTTACCGACCAGCGGGGAGATGGCTGGTGATCTTCACACGCTTCACACGCCTGCGCCAGGACACGGCAGAACTCTTTTGGGCGTTGAGCACGCATGGCCTTTGGTAGCTGAACCTTTTTACCTGTCCCCGCGCATCATAACAAGACTCGGCAGCCTGCTCAATACGCCTTGCTCGAGCCGACCCAGAAACTCTGGCTCAACTCCTTGAAATTTCAAAGTTCAGCCAGCACGTCCGCCTCCTGACACAGAGTCGTCCAGCTCACCCTGTCGCTGCTGCGACATGAGCTTGCTGCTGCCCCGGAAAACCAAGTCACCTCACAAAACCAACTGCTCCTCGCCTCTAACACGCACTTTGCTTTGTTTCCCAAGCCGACAGGTTTGGGGTCGCTTGCCGAAGAACGGTCTGCCCCACACAATCAGCCAAGCCTGTTGCGAGCACTGGGCAGAAACCACCGAGCAAGTGGGTCTCGTTAAAGAGCCTTGGGTCTCGCGCTCCACAATCTCGTGCTCCTCTGCACCGGCCAAGGTCATGTCCAGACTCTGCGCTATGCCTTGGCGCCATGCGGAGACATCCATTTCCGAACCTTGGCCCATGCTCCGTTGCCCGACCTGCCTCAGGTCTCCTCAAGAGGTAGCTGCCGAAGTCCAAAGAACGCGCCGCGGGTGAATTCAGTGGTTGCAGCAAAACAGCCAAAAGAAACCCCGCCAAAGCGCAGCTTCAGCGAGAAGCGGCACAGGCGCCAACTTGCCGCAGAGGGGGGCCGCCAAGTTAAAGACCTGCGTCGCCCGCATGCAAGACTGTGGCGAAAATCACCAAAAGGATGAGGAAGTCCAAAGCGAGCGACGTCGACTCAGCGCGCTCCGCTACTACTGATGAAACCCTGCAGTCTCTCAGCAGCGAAAGCAAGAGGCGAACCGCCGGGGTTTTCCATTCACATACCCCACATGGCTGGGCCTGATGCAAAAGCCGTGGGGCCGAAATGATACGCAAAAATGCAATGCAAGGTCAGCAGCCACGGAGTCTTTCCACATACATTGCCCAATGGCTTTCCTACATTTCGCACAGGCCGCTAGTCAGCATGAAAGGAAGCATGGCAAAACAGCACCGATAGCCAATGGGGCAACCACAAGGAAAACCAACTGAGAAACAAGTTTCATTCCCCGCTGCCTTCTTGATCCTGCTGAAGCCTCGCGTTGGGACCTTAATTTGCAAAGATCGACGCTGAAGAATTCAAAGACCAAGGCCGTACAAGCTGAGCCTGGTGCATCAACCTGGTCTTTAGCAACAGTCACTTCTAAGGCATTGATGAGGAACCTGCGCTGAGAGGTTGTAGCTTGGATCTTCATTTGCCTTCGCAAAACATTCGAGCCCGTGCCTCAGTCCAGTATCCCAGTTGTCTCGATCCTGAACGAATATATACATGACTCATTCTCTTCGTGTCCATCAAGTTTCATCCCTCTCCATCTCAAACGGATCCCCGCTTGAATGCACGTGCCCATCCACCTGAATTAGACGTGGCTTCTTTTGTCCTTGCGGAATTCCATTTGCAAATTTGGAATCATCGGATCAGTTCATTGAAATTGATCCGAAGTCGCCAAGCTCGCCAAGCTCAGAGTGCAAATGCCTCCACGCGGGCAAACTGGAGAATCACTTCTTCCTCCAACAATTGAATCTCAATGTCGACTTGAGCGAAATGGACAGGACATGACAGGACCACACCACAAATCAGTCAAACAAGGCATGGCATGATGAATTCAAGTCCTCCTGCGGCGGCGACGGGTTGTTGCACAGCGCGTCCTTGCAATTACCACTGGCAAAGAACCAACATCTTGTCTGGCCTCTGAAGTATCCGGCTTGAGCCGCAGAATCAGGACCTCAAAGAGCAGAGCCTACAAGAAAGAGCTTTACTGAACGCAACTTGCTCTGCGACCAATGCCCACACGGCGGCAAGGACTCTGGCACAGTTCACCCGTGTGCCCTCAATGTAGTCCATGGCCTGAAGGAATTCGCAACTCTTCAAACTCTTCAATCAAATTTTGCCTTTACGGTATTCACACCGCTGAGCTTGACCATGGTCGACGCAGTTTGCCTAAGCTTCAATAACTCACCGCAAGCTTCAGGTGCACATCGGCGCCCGTTTCAGAAGGAACACCCTTTTGCAGCACACGCTGCTATTGAAGGCGACTGGTTCAAAGCAAATGCAGCACAGCCACATTCATTTCCTCAAATTGCCCATCCCAAAAAAGCAAGCTTTCATAGAAGCAAGCAGGTGATTGGTTTCTGGCCCTATCAGAAAAAGGCTTGGGCTGGGCTAAGGACTGTTGAGGCAAAAGCTTATCACTTCCGCAACACGCTGCAAAGCTCCATGTCATGGAGCTTTGCAGCGTGTTGCGGAAGAATGTGCAGTAAGACAATGATGGATCGGCACCGGCTGAAATGCGAAATGTCCCAAATGTCCTAGGGTTTTGTCCAGCCCAAAGTGCTTGAAACTCCGTGAACCATCCCAAAAGACTTGACATGTCTAGCAGTCCGAATGGAAAACACCCCGGAATGCTTGAAAATTTCGCAGTGGCCCCTGTTGAAGCCATCCCAAAAAAGTCCGAAATGTCTTAGTCCCAATTCGACCGAAATGTACTCTCTCTTGGGCATCCCGTTTTGAAACCATCTCTTGCGCAAAAGCGCTTCACGAGGCTGGCCAGGCATGAACATCTGCCCAGCCCAGTTCACCAGCTTCCCAACCCCCCAACCCGAGCTAAGCTGCGGCTGGGGGCTGGGAAGCTACAAATGATCAGTGGGCTGGGGTTGGCGCGCGAATTCTTGCCCAGGCTGGGCTCGATTGAAAGTTGGCCAGGGCAAGGATTGGCGATTGGACGCGTTGGGAAAAGCAAAGTGAGATGAGTGTTTTCCAAGTAGAGGGTGGATGGATGGATGGATGGACGGACGGACGGATGGATGGATGGACGGACGGACGGACGCATGGATGGATGGATGGTGGGTGGGTGGGTGGGTGGGTGGGTGGGTGGGTGGATGCATGCATGCATGCATGCATGCATGCATGGATGGAAGGAAGGATGGATGCATGCATGGATGGATGGTCCAACAATTTATTGTTCTATCAATTTGTGTGTCTATCTGTTTGGCTATCTGCCGACCTTTCTACCCTATCTGTTTGTCTCTCTGTTTGTCTCTCTGTCAGTCTATCTGTCTATGTATCTATCTAATCCATCCATCCATCCACCCACCCATCCATCCATCCATCCATCCATCAATCAATCAATCAATCAGTCAAAGAGTCAATCAATGAATCAATCAATGAATCAATCACTCAATCAATCCATCATGGATCGGTAGATAGATAGATGGACAGGCAGACACATAGATAGATAGATGGATAGATGGATAGACAAATAGATAGATGGATAGATAACGGCAAACAAAGAAGCCATCAGCGTTTTCTCCGAATGCGGCTTCGCAAGGAATGTCAGTGGAGGAATTGCTCTAGGCGCCTCTTCTTCGGATGGCCCCCGCATGTCCTCTCCAAACTAGCAGACTGCCATCGCTCTTCAACAGGGTTGCTCTTTCCGCAGGGGCAGAGTGCCATCTCATCCCAACGCTCGTTCCGAACGTTGGGGCACTTAAACAGGGTTGCTCTGAAATTCGGTATGCTTATCTTGGTGCCTGTTTCACAGAGGTTTCAAGGCGTTCTCATACACGCTTCGCCCACACCCTGGCAAGTGGGCAGCCTCAGCATCCTGGTCAGTGAAGCCTGACTTTCCTGCTTATGCGACGATGTGATGGCTTTTGCTGCCTTTCAGCATTGATGAAAGCATGCCTAAGCAATCCAGACAGCATCAATCGCACCACACTTGGGCATGGGCTCATCTTCCGTTCTGGTGGAGCACTCGATCTGTCCAGTTCAGCAAGCCGATGGGCCGATATCAACGTGTGAGTTTCGCTTGCAGGGCTATCAAACTCGCAACATCGACTCAAGGCTACCTCGACGGTCTGCATATCCTCATTGTAGAAGAGAATTCCTCTTCGTAGAACTAGGTTGGAGGATGAACGGTACTTGATCTTGACCTGACCGAAGACAGCGCTGTGCAGAAGTCTGGTGCATCAAGTCAAGCCTCAAGCAACTGAACAATCCCGATGGCCTCTCGAGCAAGCGCTTCTGCACTTTTGGCCATCCCGGAAAGCGCTTCGGTCTAAGGCGTATCCGACGAGTGAATGGATGCTGCGCTTTGGGATTCATTAGACACATTGAATCAGCTGCTAGGCTCATGACTGTCTCTGAAGTGCCGCTACAAATCCAAGCATTTGCAGCGAAACATCAACATCGCTCTTTTGGGCCAGACTGCAAGTGTCAAACTTTAGGATCTGACACAGCAAAGCAAGGCACAACTCCGGCAGCTTACACAAGTCATACATGCAGAATGCTTATTTGGCATTCTGGCAACAAAGCTCCTGTGCTTTCAGGCAGCAGAACTATGTACATGCCCACTACGATCGTCACATGTTTTTGTCGATCACAGGGGGACTAGAAATGCCGTCAGTACAAACTCCAGTACGCTGACAGGCTTCATCCTGCCTTCAAAGGCTTCATGAAAGAGTGGGCGCCTGGCTGAAGCGGACTGCAGCGACATACTGATACAAGCAAGGGCCGAGTTCCAGGTGTGGTGGAAGCACGAATTGTGCTTTAACTCAGGATCGTGCCATCCTAAAACTGGAGAGGTCCAGAATCCGTCCGGTCAACTTTCTAAACTCCTGGCCAATCTGATTGTTGCGCACAAAAAGCCTGCGCTCGTGTAGTGCACAGCCCTCCTGCAGTGCCATGTCTCTTTGCTCTTCCATCTCAGAAATTCTCTTCTTAGCCTCAGAGCAATGCTAAGCCTAACTGTTAAATCTTGAAAGCCCGAGAAGCGAGCCCGTCGCAAGTCCTCCTCCAGCTCTCTGATGTGACCATCCTTGCCCTGCATCTGTTTACTATCTGTTTTCTGCGCTTTCGTGATACCGAGAATCCGGGCCTCAATGACCTTGAGTAGCTCTTGCCGATCAAGTTCTGTCTGCTGCATGGAGGCCTCCACCTGAGCCGCAGACTCACAAGCTGTCAGAGGGAAATCAAAACAAACAACGCGAGCCTTTGCAATTTTCTCTCTTTGCTCATTGAAGCTGTCCTGGCCCATTGGCCCATGTCAAAATGGATTGGACGCGATTGCAATCAGCCCGACAAACTTGACTCCTGAATGGACTTTCTTGCCGCCATCGTCCGCAAGTACCTGAGAGCTGTGTTGCTGCCATGGGCCTTCGCAAGACTAGCCAGGAGTGCATTGTTTCTTTCCTTTGCAATTCCACCTCCTTCACGGTATTCTTTTCCTTCTCAGCTTGCAATTGCCTGGCCAACACGCCACTACTGCTGCGCAGTCCTGGTCGTGTAGTCTTGGCTGCATGTCATCGCAAGCACCAGGCAAACATGCACTGCTACTGCTGTGTCCGAGGAGAAAGCAAGGCTGCATCCAGGTTTTCACCAAGCGCTGGTCTGCGACATGAGTCTGCTGGCTTTCGGGTCGTTGCACTCGCACGCTGATGTTTGAGTCAGCGCCAAAGAATCGCAATGAGCGTCGTGGGCCGTGGGGGCTACGCCAACCGCTTGAGGCTCGAGGGCATCGACGCAGGTCTGCTCTCATGCGCTCTTGAAGAGCTCCATCGAGAACCAACTCCAGTACCTGTCGAGCAAGACTTCAAACTGGCTCATTCCGGCTTCCATTGCCTTCTGCAGCCGTGTAAGTTGTCCCCCATTCAAGGGCTGATGCTTTCAAGTTGGAATGACTCATGGCAGACCACTGCACAAGGGGATTGGCACAGGTTACGCGCCAACCAAATGTAAACGAAGCTCCAGGACTGTGAGTGGCTTGCAGTTTGCGGAACATGTCTAGTGCAAGTTGGCAAACAAAAAAGACAAACAACGAAACATGCACCAAATTACACAACACATACACCCCAAATAGCACTGGAAATCTGACCGGAATGGCGCATTTGCTGCAGCGAAACAATTCCATTCATACATTATGCGTACACATGTAGATGTGTACAAACGGCGCCAAAGCTGTTAACAATTAAGAGTCATGATCTCTTCCAGCCAGCGTCTCTCTCTCAAAGCGAGGATGCAGTGCTTGGGATTGCAAGTCGGCGCCCAAGTCTTTGTTGCGCCGTCCCGCGCCTGTAGATCACGAATGAGGGCAGTATGGCCAAGGGCACCTGCGAAGTGAGGTCACCGGATATGGCCTCATTGGTATTGTGCCGGCATTGGCACTGCGAAATGCTGTGAATTCTGCAGCACCCCAGTAGGCAGCCGGCTCTAAGGACCGCTACCCAAACGACAAATGCTCCAAGCACTAGAGAAGCACCCAGCACCTGAGCGATCTGTCGTTTCTTGACTTGAAGCCTTCAAACAAACCTCTGACATCTCCATCCAAGGCACAGGTTGTCGTTCGGATGGCCATGTATCATCAGCTCCAACGGCCGCCATTGAACCAGACTTGGCATCTGGCATGGAGACCCCAGCAGCTGGACTTCAGATAAAACTTCACAGCTACCTTCTCAAGCTGCTCCAGCCAAAAATGCTGCTTGTGGCAGCAGTCACAAGCTGAGACATGCAGTTGCAGTGAAGACCGTGTATATGCCAGCTGCCTCTTTGCACGGTCAAGTTCCTTGCTGATGTCACCCTTCTCAGCCACGATTCTTTCGGTCTCTTGCACCTAGGAAGCATACCAGGTGACACGAGATCACAAGTGAAGCCCCAGCCTGGCGGCGAAAGCTTCTGGACAAAATCATTGAGTCAGTTGTCAATCGCTCTGTTGCCTCCAGACAAACACAGAATCAGCTTGAATCAGCGGGCGGCGGGTAGCAGCAGCTCAGGCAGACAAAGCCAGGCAGCCATCAGCCAGCCAATCAGCCAGTTAGCCAGCCAATCAATATATCAGCGACAGGGACCAAAGTCGCTAGTATTCGTGCAACATCAATGAACTGATATGTGTATATATATATATATATAGATATGCTCGCCTCCTTTGACCTGTCTACCAGTGTCCTCATCTTTTCAATCCTCGGCGTCACGTCAGCCAATGAAGATACAAGGCAAGGCACAAGCAAAAGAGCCGGGCACTGGCAAACTCTCCTTTGCAATGCGGTTGTTCCTCAGGCACATGTCAAGCAAGGTGGATTGAGCTGGAAACATTTAGTTGCATAGCAAGGGTATTCATGAACTATCCGAGGTTCTGCTCGGTCACTTCCGCCCTCTCCCGCTGCAGAGCCACAAATTCGTACCTAGCATGCAGCAAACGAACAGTCACTTCGGAATGAGCGTTCAAAGGCTCCGCCTGAGGCTTTGAACATCTCCTTCCAATTTGTGAATACTTGTTACAAGCTTCCTGTTGGCTGTCTCCTGCGAGGGCCACAGCAGGCACAAAAGCCAAGTAAAACGCATTGAGACACGAATGGCCTTCAGCGCAACAGTCTTCTCCAGTTCTTCTACTTTGCTCTCCATCTGATTCTGCCTCTCGCCCTGGCTTCCGTGGCAACATTGACGCCTACAAACACATCAAAACCGGCCTTGTTGCTGTTCAATTCTTTCTCCAATTGCGTGCAGCGCTCAAACCTTGCAAACATAGCAGTGATCAGGTCAGCTCACCTCCGAATGCTGGGCTCTGAGCCATTTGGCCATCTCCTGACCCAGCTCTTCTGCCCTGAGCGCGGAATCTCCCTTGGCATCTCGGGGGCTGCAGCTGTGCTCAGGGGAAGACGCCGGGTTCTGGCCTGTCTCACCACCAGAAACATGGACCTGTCCAAGCAACTAAACAGCCTTCACAAAATTGTGGACACGCCAGCCACCAATGCATCAGGGAAAAACAAGTGCGGGAAACTGTGGTCAAGAAAGAGCTCGACATGATCAGGACCACAGCATATGTTTATCGTCGAAGATGTCAAGGCAAGACAGTGGAAATGTTGGGTATCGGGTCTTTATCACATTGAACATGCAAGTTTGCACACTGGCAAATATTTCTGCAAACTCAAACATGAGCCTGTGCCCCATTCAATGACTGGATGAGATAGGGCGAGTTTGAGAGAATTGAGTCGCAAACATGAAAGGCACCGGAAGCCTGAGAAATACCAAACCAACACCAGTGCAAGATAATCAAGCTAGGTGCGGGGGCGGCTGTTGTTGTGCGATGACAAGAAGCTTGAGTAGCAGTGGTGGTGAAAGTCTCGTTAGTGACTTGGAAGTTGTTTCATGATGCTGGTGGCTTGCGATGCCAAGAGATGCTGCCGATGTTGAGTACTCCTTTTCAGACGGGGCTGGTGCGCATTGTGGAGCACGTAGTTTGGGGTTCTTGAAAAAACACAAGGCAACCCACCACCACTACAACCTAGCACCACTACCACAACCGCCACCATAAAGACGACAACACACACGACCAGGACGACGAGGACGACGAGAAAGACGAGGATCACGTGGAGGTGAAAACACGTATTTGAGCGACAACGACGAAGACAACAACAAAGACAAAGAACGAGCAAGAACAACAAAACGCGGTGACAAGAGCCAGCAACAACAACAACAACAACAACAACAACAACAACAACAACAACAACAACAACAACAACAACAACAACAACAACCACAACCACAACCACAACCACAACCACAACCACCACAACAACAACAACAACAACAACAACAACAACAACAACAACAACAACAACAACAACAACAACAACAACAACAACAACAACAACAACAACAACAACAACAACAACAACAACAACACACAACCACAACCACAACCACAACCACAACCACAACCACAACCACAACCACAACCACAACCACACACACACACAACCACAACACACACACACACAACCACAACCACAAGCCACCACCACCACAACCACAACCACAACCACAACCACAACCACAACCACAACCACAACCACAACCACAACCACAACCACAACAACAACAACAACAACAACAACAACAACAACAAGTGTGGTCTTGTTGCAGGTATCAATCTAACGAGCCCCGGCTTGCGAGTATCGCCCCTATACCTGCACCTTTTCACCGGCACACCACATTACCAAAACCAAAACCCGTTACACTACGAAAACCATAGACTGGCGTTACACGCACTCATGCCGGTGTCTCTGAGGAATCAGAGGCAGACTGCGAAACATAACATGAGGTTGTATTTTGACTATTGCAGCGGAAGTTGCGCGTGCTTTGACTGGTCAGGTGGAGCTCAAGTCAGTGCTTGTTATGCGTTTGTTGGGTCTATCCTGCGCTTGGGTCTTACTGTTAAGCTTTCTTTGCTTTGGGGCTGTGCGAGAACGCCTATTGAATCCTTGAAGGTGACGTTTCACGCTGCAACCCAAGCGCGTCTTCATGTGTGCCTTTGGGAAGTAGCGCAAACCGCCTTTTCTTGGTTGGCTGGTGCGGGTGGCCAGGTTTCACAAAAGCCAACAAGCCAACAGGCCAAGACGCCCAGGGCCAACAAGCAACTTGTTTCCACAATATCGCAATCAGTGGAAACGTGAGGATCCAGAAAGCTAGGAGCTGGGCTCATAGTTCTAAATTATGTTAGTTCCTAGAAGCATGGGTGATGGCTCCAAATCCCAGCCAAACACCAACCTTGAATCAACATAAACAAATCCCTCTGAAAGCATCCTAGAATAATCCTTAGCCCACCGAAAACCAAGACATCTGGCATTAAAGGTGCCAAAGCCTGGTAAAGAACCAACAGAACGGCCGCACCTGTTTCTGGCGTCCCTTACTGAGCTTCCGCTGCTTACCCAGATTGTGGCTCAGTCAAGTCTAAACCAATAAGTGTCCGTCTACAAGTTCAGTGTGGACCAGCCGGCTTCGCGCATGTTGCTCTCCTTTCAGCCCAAGTGGGTTTGCGCAAGCCTTGCCAAAGACCCCTCAGGCTCAATGCGTTTTGTCGAGCGAAACAAGAAAGCAACGGCACACATTCAATTCTCGGCCCCATGTTCGGCTTCCTCTACTCTACCGCTGCATGTGCGCATGAGGGTAGCGTCGGCGAATTTTGCTCGGACCTTCTCTGCAAAGTCCATGTTCCTCAAGCCCTTCCCCATGGACTGCATTTCCTGGCACTGATAGCTAGTTCATTTGTGCACTCGAAGCTCAAAACATTGCAAGGACACCCCAAGGAGGCGTTATGATGCACCGAAAGCACTCCAATTAAAGCACAAGCCACCCGCAGTACGGCCAGCAGATGGCACTGCAGCGATGTCAGACCAGGAGCACTAGCGCTCACACGGCCTTCGAGACAGATTCTCTTGACAGTATCCATTTCGCGTAGCTTGTGAGCTCTTTGATTTTCAACATCCAGAGGTCTAGCCCTCCCAAAACTGCCTAAACCAAATACATGTTGCAAGCGCCATGCGCTGCAGAGTTCTGGCTGCCTTGTTGCATTTGCAAGGAACTCATTCAGAACTGGAATCTCAACCAAATCGTCCCAGCCTTTTTCGTCTTTCTTGACAAGCGAAAACGGGCCAGACCTAGTCGAGGTGTTGTCAATCAGGTGTGTCGAGACATGGGGCAAGTATTGAAACTAAGTTTTGAGAGTCATGATTGCATGTTATAAATGCTTTGTGCACCGAGATATCAAGCTGGGCTCCTGGCGTACTGAGCTTTGGCAGCGTAGGAGGCCGAAACTTGTATGGCAAGCCTTGTGTTGACAGCTGTCACTCGGAGCTGCGCATTTGAGCTGCGTCTCAGGACAGGTTTTTTTGTCTTGAGTAAAAAAGCATCCTGCTTAAACCGTCAGGCAGCCCAGCCAGGGGTCAGTCTCTGTTGGATGCTCACCAAATGCTGAGCAACGCACTTTCAGTTTTGGAAAAAATGTTCACCGCAAGTTCTGACATTGCGACCTGATGCAAAGGCGGTTCATGGCAGTGTCCAAGTGTCCAACATACTACAAACAGCGTTTTCTGGGGAGACATACCATCGGTCCATCTGCATAGGCCCGTTCACTCTTGAGGTCCCAGTCAAGAACAGCCTGGCAACTGAGACCACATCACACATGCTCTTCCAATGGTCAGGCCAGGCCTTCTTGAAGAGGAGGCTCTGCAGCATCAAAGAAATTATCTGCCAACAAGTGCCGTTCATGCCAGGCGTGTCAGGCTGTTCATACATCTGTATCAGTTTAGGGTGCAAAGCTTGCCAAGTAGTAGGAGAGTTGGACCGAAACTCAAAGCAGGCACAGCTTGCAGCATCGCGGAAATTCATCAATTGAGCAACAGGCTCGACACCTTGCGAAAGGGTCAAATCAAGGTCCAGGCAAAGCATTGGCAATTCAAACCAGGCTCCGGCTCAACATGTCTTTGCCGGCATTGACTGCGGACAGTCCCTTCCTTGGCGATTGCTTCATAACTCTCAAGCACCAAAGTCTGGCGCACCAACCCAACAAGGCTACAAGCTGGGCTGGGCTTGCCCACAGGTCCATCTCCAGGTCATACAAACAGTTCTCCCAGGTCCTGATTGAAATTCTGAGAAAAAGGCAAAGCCTAGTTCTCTTGTCCTGCTTCGCTGAAAGTCTTGCGGCAGGTCGACATAGTCTTCAAGCCAGCGAAACAGTCTTCGCACATCGGCCTTCGATGGGAGTCACAGCGTGGCTTTGAAGCAGAGCTCGCGCTAGACAGTTTCAGAAGAAGCCTTACAATGTCTCAAAACACTAGATTTGTTGGCCCTCCCAATATGTTTTTAGGCAAAAGCTTCTTTCTCCAGCTTCCAGGTACCAAATGCCTGGCGGGCTATCAAAAGACGATCTGACAAGGTTGGGCCGATCTCGTCGCCACCTTCTCTTTCGGCCAGTTCAAGCAGGTGCACCACATCTGCAACCCTTGCTCCATCCGGGCGGCCCGTCAACAGCAGGCGAAGCGGTCGATGGAGGCGCGCACCTGATCGCCCTTGCTGCTTCAGGTGATCAATCAGCCTGGGCAGAGCATGGCTTGTCAGCTTCTCTCCTTCTTCGGAAACAAGTTCTGCCACATCTGCGGCATCTGCAACAAGCTCTCTCAGCTCATCAGTGTGCGCCTCTTGCAGCGTAGCTTCCAGAACAAAGCTAAAAACATCGCGAATCTCCCTCAAAGCCTCGCCCAGACTGTGGCAATGTCTGGCAGCACAAAACCTGACGCTTGCCACACACAGGTCGCTCTCCTCACGCTGTGCGATGCCTTCAGCGATAAGGATGCCCGGCAGTTCCTGGGCTAGGTCCCTTTCAGAGAGGATTTTGTCTAGGTGTGCGGTGTACTCCGACTCTTCGTTGAAGGCTATCCCCAGGAAGGAGGAGAAAACCGTGACCAACGCCCCCTCGCTGTGGCAAACAACCTGCGGCCACGCGGTCACTGCACCAACTGAGGCTGCTGAGCCTACGCAAGCTGACACTACCCACACAACCCCTAAACGCACTGCAGCCATCAAGGTACAAAACCCAAAGGCGATCGTTTCACAGCAATTCAACTTCTCGACCATACCCCCCCTTACCTGATTATGTTCATCCGTTCTCCATGTCAGGACCATGCCTGCTTCATTTGTTCAAGAGTTGGACAAATCGAAATCTGCGCCGTCCTGATAGTCGGACACATGAGTTAATAATGATGGCACACGCAAAACGTGCCCGCACAAGTTGCGTTGATGAAAGCATTGAATGGATGACAAGAAAGGACCGAGGGAAACAAGATGTCCTTGTGTGTGTGATATACTGTTAGAGACACTCCAATCTCTCCAATCTCCCTGGCAAGCAGTCGAATCCTCATGAAGTGAGCCCACCCTTAATTTTATGGAGCGAGGGGTTGTGTGTGAGACGCTGAAACTATAGTATAGTCATAAAGGCATAGTGTCTACGAGTATTACTTAACACAGGTAAGCCAGACAATCGCAAACCAATAACGGCGGATGATAACCCTAACCCAAGAGCGGATGTACAGACCAAAAGCAGCAGACGCTTAATGGATACATGCATAAAGTGTTGTCAGATGCCAATATGTTTGCACGTGCCAGTATCAAACTCACCCTGTGCCAATTTCCTTGGCGTCAAGAAAAATAATCCTGTCCACCCATCCCCTTCGTCCATCTCACTCACCAGCCATCTCTCTCTTGTTGGCTGGTCACCTCCTTTCTTCCCAAGCATTTTCATTAGACACCAAATGCTTGGATGCGAGAAAGGAGAAGTAGAATGAGTGAAAGATATGAATGATAGGTGTGGAATGAGATTAGGAAAGCATTCATCTTTCCATCTCATTCTCCTTTACCATTCCTTCTCTCATTCTCCTTCCACATCCTCTCGCTCCCTTTGTTCGCGAGTAAACAGGATGTGGCAAGGAATGAGATGAAAAGAGAAGATGTGGGAGATGGCATGCCTCCATCTCACACACCTCTATCTTCTCTTTCCCTTTCCTATTCCTCTCCTAGTACCAACCTATCCAAGAATCAAGATGTTGGTGTTGGAGAAGCAAGGGAATGGCATATTTTCTCTTCATCATGTCAATTAGAAATTACGGATGAAGAGAAATGATGAAGAAAGAGATGTGTCTAGACCAGATACTAATAAATACAAACATATTATCTGTAATCTGGTCTAGCTTCTGCTGTTTATTTCCTTTCCTTTTGGATCCTAAGGCATTCTTCATAAGATAATGCCGGATCCAAATGATGGGAAAGGAAAGGAGAGAAAGAGATAATCCGCTATTTCTAATATCCTTGATTCGCGGTTATCCTTCATTCCTCTTCCCTCTTTACTCACTCTCTTCGTTCCAAGGTAAGCGAGTCCTGAGTCTGGGACAGAAGGTGTAAGCCAAAAGTGACAAAAGCCTTCCCAACAAACAACTTTCCTGTCCACAAATTAATTCTCTGGGACTTCCTTGTTAGGCGTGTCTTGACAGTGAGGAGATGGCGCCACCGGATGGAGAAAGAGGTGGCGGGTCAATGGATTCTTCCTCCTTACAGTCTTACCGCTATGACGTGAGGAACAAAACGGTGAAGGAAGAAGACAAATGGAATGAGACGAGATAAGAGCGGCCACGCCATTCATCTCTCTCATTCCCACCTACCTCTACCTTCATCTCACGCAAGCGGGCTAGAGTTGAGACCGTGAATTGGTTTGACTGTGTTCGCCCCTGGCCTTGCGATAGCGGAAGCCTTCATGCACGACATCCTTGGTGTAGCCCCTGTCACGAGCACCAAGCCATCGCTGCCAACCGTGACTACTAGCCATAACTTCCTCTCTCGTCTCCAGGTAGGCTATTGTACTGTCTGCCAAAAGCCACTCAGGTGACACGCCGATGAAAAAGCCGCCGCCGTCTTTCACCAGGCAGCGACCCGCATGCTTCCAAGTGAACTTGCCAGAGATGTAACGATGATCCTCCAAAGCTTCGCGGGGGTTGCGGTTGTATACATAACCAAGGTACCCTGCAGTTCCACGTAGCTCCTCCAGGTAGAACTTCAGCCAGCAATGCAAACCACCAGCAACTGGATGCCCATCCAAATCCTCAGAAAGGTTTCCCACAAAAATGTGCTCAAAGGCACATGGGCGCCCGCCTCGGGTGAACCAGATCCTGCGGATTTCATCTTGCCAGGTTCCTTCCAAGTCCTCCAAGCCGAGCTCATCGACCGCATATCTGAAGGCTCTTCGCATGACAGCAGTCCGAGCTATGACCTTGATGAACTCTTCAATCGCTTGCTCTTCTTCCGGGCTGAAAGCTGCTTGGTCGTCATCGAGATGCTGGAAAATGTCGAACAGCTTCACCAAGCAAAGCAGTGTAGGCTTAGCCAGAACCTCAGGTGCAACGTGCGCGAAGAGCGGACGATGAGCCATGGCTGCATCCGTCAATCGAGACGCAGGGACTTGCACGTCAATAAGGATCTGTGCGTTCTCGTTCACCCAGGGCCTACGTCCTTTACCTGGTTGGCGACTGCTGACTGTGCAGCGATTTTCGTCCAGGGACCATAGCTCATTGTACAGGTCGCCAGTAGCAGACATCGTTGGCTGCAGTCTCAGAGCAAGATCGTAGATTGCCGCAGCAAATCTGGTATTATCTGCAACGCCACGGAAGCGTGAAAATATGCGCTCTCGAGACTTGCTGCGTGGAAACCGCTCTTGCAAAGCAGCCAAGCCTTGCAGGACCTGTTCCTTCTGGGATTCTTCAATCCCTTGATAGATATCTTGAAAGCGGCCAGAGCGCTGGAAAGTCTGCTGCGCTTTGGCAGCTCCTTCCCGCACGTTCTTGTAGATGTCAGCAGCTCCCTGAAAAAAGAATGATGGCATGACCACCCCTCCAAAGGAGCCCCACTTTGCTCCATCCAAATCGTCCGTCTGCAGGTTTTGCAAAAAATTCATAAAGGCCACTGCCAAAGACACAAAGCCCATGAAAGCTCCAACAAACGTGCCCAGGGCAAAGGTTGCCAGTGGGTCTAACTCGGAGGGAGATGCTGGAAACGATGGTGTGTACGCTGTCGTCACAGGTACGGCCACAGGCAATGGCAGTGGTGGCAGTGGTGGCAGAGGTGGCAGAACAGTGCAGCTGCCCACATTTCCAAGCCCAAAGCTACAAGAAATCAGTGCTGCCAGGACGCAAGCGCGGCCAAACATGTGGATGCGACATCGAATCATCACATGACAGCCAGCCCTAAACGGCCAACAAGCCAAGTCTTTATGTGGTGCTGTCATGGAGTTGGGTTCAGGCTGCTAGGATGCATTGGCACGAACACCATGGTTTCAGTGCGCGAAGTGCATGACATGAGACCAGTCTCAAGACTACTTCGTCTAATAAGGCTGCAGAGAGTCATGATCGACAGCTCAACCATCACATCTGTCTGACAGAACACCAACAAAGCCATTCCACTCTCTCTTCGTGCCCTTGTAGCAACTTGCAGTTTGCGCCTTGAGTGTTTCCACGAGAAAGCGATATTTCTCGTGAAAGGCCTCAGCTTGCTCCTGATCTGGATCTTTGGCCTCGGAAGCAAAGATTCTCACAATCGGCACGCAAAGCGAAGGATGCAAGCGATCGGTTCATGTGCGCTCTTTTACACTCGGATGCGCAATAGTGGCTCCACAACGATAGAGCCAGAGCCCTGTGACAGACCTGAACCCACAGGGATCTATTGGCAAGCAAATCAAAAAAGCAAAGCTTTGCAGGTGCCTGCTTGACAATGGTCAAGCGCCCACGCTCGCAGTTCGCAAAAACCGAATGGCTCAAAGACCGGCCTTGCGAAGAGATATGGTGAAGGCACGTACCAGTGAGGCTGAATGAGGGCCCAGCGCCGAATGCAACGCACGATTGTGGGAAGGGTCCATCATGGCTCGAAGAATCCAGTTGTGGCCTCAAGCATCTGAGTTTCAGCCCGCGAATATGGTCTAACATTCAATGCTCTCGATTTGTTTCATGCTCGCAGACTGCATGCAGAAATCAAGTGCAAAATGCAAACCTAGTCCCAGACTCACCACTGCCTCAAATGTCAAGAAACATGGCGCGGTTGAATCAAAACAAATACAGCAAAAATTACACAACCACACATGACCTCCAATATGAGCCAGAAACAGTATTGGTTCCCAAGAAAAACTAGGAACTTGGCTGGCCCCCCCTTGCCCCCGTTGCGTCAAAGAAAGCAAAGCGAACAATTATTCTCCTGCATGGACGAAGCTAGCAACCACTTTCTAGTAGGAGGCACGCAATGGCAAGGGAATTTTGCGAACTCATTTCCTCTCGACGTGTTCCCTCCTTGTTCTATTTCAGTGCTCAAAGGAAAGTCCTGCGCGCTCAGCTTGTTTTGTGCTATTATACACACAAGTGTTGCTGAGCACTTGCAAGAACCTTATCAGTTGCTCATATCGACTGCTTTGCTGGCAGGCCACCAGGGCGGGCTCAGGCCGTCCCAGAAGCCATTCCTCATCTGAGCAGCACCCTTTTTTGGCTTTTGGCGCTTCGTGCATGTGAGAACATGGTCTGAACAGTGGCCAGCCGTGGCGTGCCCCCGTCAGTACCGCTAGTGTGGGATTTACACGCTCAAAACAAAATTCAGACAGCGGCTCTTTGAAAGGCTGAAATGCTTTTGTAAGAGGGTGGCCGCTTGTAGGCCGCATGTAAGTCGAGGCCTCCATGGTATGGTATGGCTGGTGCATACTTGGAGCACCCAATTAAAGTCAGACAGGAAGCCTGGGGTTTTGGTAAGTCCGGCAGGCAGGGCACATGTTAAGTTTCTTATGGGCCCATCGGATGGCCGCCACAAAGGTGTTCACTTCTTTTCCAAGCGGTGCGAGCTGGGCATCTGCTGTGGTGTCACGAAGGGTCCACGGTTGACTTTTGCTAAGGCGAACTGGGCTTCTGGTCCCAGTGCAAAGAATGAAGTAGGTGTATGCTTCCATCATGGAGACGCTGCAGTGTTCATTGTGACACCACTCGAGCTTGCAGGCCCACTCAAGAATCCGTCTGGCAAATTCACCGAATGGGCAAGAGTCAAGCGTTCGATCCACTTGGTGAATGTGATTGAAAGTTCGCGCCAGGCGGTACATCCAAGCCTATGGAAACGAAGCTCGCGTTCAACCGGCGGTTTATGCGCAAAGGATACGTCAGAGAACTAAGAAGTCATGGAGTTGCTCAAACTTTTTGCGGGCTGCTGATTGCTCGTCAACCTGCTTTTGTAAGCTTTTAAGCAGACCCGGGTGGGTCTCCATGACAGTCATCTTGGCTCTGTGGTCCGCATGGTTATTGTGGACGGCGGCCCACGCCTCAAAACTACTAACTTGGGCTCCAGGATCCCTGTGTGATTTTACTTTAATTACCCGCGCTTCTTGATGATCACACAAGGACAATTGCTCATGCCAGAGGGCCCACACATCCAAATGCTCCCACTGGCTGCAAGCTTCACGGCTGCGCGCCGTGTCCAGCTTGAACTGCGCGCTTTGGCAGAAGGCGGCGTTATCTGTGTATATGGAGCAGACGCATGAGCGGCTCAGAGCAAGAGTGCCAGCATAAAGTTCCGCTCGGAAAATTGATTGCTCCTGGCCAGGCAGCATGGATGAAATGCAGGGAATCAACCTGGCTTGGCCAGGGATTGCTTGAACCACAGCTGCGGCCGCAACTGTACACTTACAATCCCTTGGGAAGAAGGCGGCGCCATCTGCGAAGAGGTGGAGACGCTCATTACAAACAGGGGCGGTGGGCTGGTGCCACAGTGTCTCCACAACTGGTCTGAGGACCGGATCCAGGTCCATGACCAGCGGAGTGTGCATAATGACTCCAACAAGGCGGCTGACGCTCAAACCAGGCTATCGTGTTCGCAAACTGGCTCCGCGCTTGTTGAAGAGCTACGCAATAGAAAATGCGATGCGCAGGCGAATCTGCTTGGTCACACAGGGGGCAGTTGGTGGCCCCTGTGGTGGACCATTTGTGGTTGCATCGTTTGTAACATGACTACCACAACAATAGTTGTTCAGGATGCCTAGCTTGTGGCCGTGATATCTTGCCAGGGATTTGTTCATACCCTTGGTGTCGACATGAAATGACATGAACATAAGAAAAAGCAGCAGCACTCGAAACCCATTGACTGCTGGTTCTACCAACATGGTCACACAGGGTGATCTGAGCCGTACTATAACCCCCCTTAAAGCAGGATTTAGAACCATCTACTAAAATGACCAACAAGGGCTTTGGGGGCTCTCCCTGTTCATGCCAGGCTTCAAAGCAACTTCGCACGCGCGCAGCCACAGATTGTGATGATTCCTGATGCTGCAGCGGCTCCTCTCGCGGCAATGCAAGATACTCCGGTAAAGTTGACTCAGTCGCTCCTGAACGGTATGTCCAAAGTTTCCTGTCGAGTTGAGCACTCTCAGTTAAACTCTCAGACGCAAGAAGCAATCATCGTCACTTGATAAGTCCCCAACGCTCTCGGAGATCATCCAATATATGCATCTGGCAGGTTGCCCGACATTCGACGACAGAATGATGATCAATCCATGACGCAGCACCTGAACATTCGGCCACACAAGGGCGGCAGTCTCTTGCGCACGCCACAAAGGTGAGGACACTACCAGCTGTACCTTGCTCGATCATTGTCTGGTTGTCTCTAGTCGCATCTCCGCCTCTGCAAGCTTGACCTCCTTCGAAACCTCAAAGCAATCGCTCAACATGTACCTTCATTCAGCATTCCCTATGGAAGCAACTAAGCTTCTTACGGCTTCTCTAAGTCGTTCAGCTTGCCAGCGACCAGTTCCGGTCAGTGGCGCGCCAACTTCTTCAACCTTTCAAATCAATGCATTGCTTCATCAGGTACCTCCATGCTGATCTGACATCTTTTAATGGTCTCTGTCTAAGCATGACATGTGTGCAAGCACGGGGTTGAAGCAACTGAAACAAACAAGCAAATCACCCAAGCACTTGACCGCATCCTATGGACTTGTCTTAGGCCAAGACGTCAAACTGTGTGCATCTTGTGGGTTGTGTTCTCTCGCAAGGACGGACAAATGAAACCTTCTGAGCTCATGGCGTTGACAACTTTCTGCCCCACCTCACATTGCATTTCCTCACTTAGTCACTTCTGTCACTTGCCAATCTCTCTATGCGCCTGGCGGCCATGGCGGCTTCCCGCGCCGCATTCACCTGCGTGGGACATTGGCAATGCGCCACGCATTAGCAAAATGGCAATGGCCTTGGAGTGGCCATGCCGCACCCAAAGAAGAACCTCTCAAGTTTCGGCTTGGCCAATGAGCATCATTTACTTTCAAAATACAGCAGGCAGTCCTTTCTGGTGCTGACAGCGCGGACAGAATGGGGTCCAATCGGCAAGTGGCACATTCTCTGCTTCCAAGTTCTTCAGCATACAAGGCATTGCAGAAACGTGTGCCGTCTTTCCAACTTATCGAACGCTGCGTGGGGTTCCGATGTGGTGTCATGCTTTCAGCGTGAATGCTCGAGCCAACGGTAAGCTGTGTGCGGGTCCGTCGCAAAAGATGAACACTTGCACATTTGAAGCTGCTGTGCAAAAAGTGTGTGTGTGTGTGTGCGCGCGCGCATGTTTGCCATTAATAAGGCAAGAAGTCAAGTCAAATAGCATGTCTCGGCAACTCAGATCCAAACGCTCTCGCTCATCTCGGAAGCTAGCTGCGTCTGCTCATCAAGGCTGGCTTTGAGCTCCATCACATTGTAGGCCCAGACCTTGTGTAAAAGCAACATCAGCTGGGGTGGTCATTTCGTTTTGCTGCGTGACAGCAGTCACGTGTATCTGAAATGGCGCTCTTTTAATTGCCTCCTGCAACGACGACTCGCATCAAGTCCTGCTTTCCGTACGCCGGCTTGGCACCGACTCAAGGGCAAATGTGCATCACTATGCACAGAGAGATAGCCCGGGCGCCGCCCCATCTGTCGGTGTTGCATCATGATTGAACTCCGGGTTGTGCCCCAAATCTGCTGCTGCACATCATGCATCTGTCGCAGAGTAGCCAAATTGGAAAGCTACCCTTGGCGTTGACAACGCAGTTGGCGAGCAGATTGCTTGTCTCTCTCGAGCAATGTCACCAAATCACCCGGGTGCAGCAAAGATCAGCATCTGGTTAAGCAATGCCAGACTCCCATTTGTTGAAACTTCGCAGCAGCTGTGAGGAAGTGAGCCGTCACCTTGCAGAATTCTTGGAGAGTGTTCCACAACACAAAAAACATCTACGACTTGCACGTATTGACAAGTTCCGGACCCAAAATGGAGAGTAGCCGTCCTGGTATCCTGCATGATGCAAAGAAAACTTCTTCAAGAATGTCAGCAGCGACAAAGAAAGCACACAACTATCAACAGTCACATACGAATGCGTGGGAGCATGCAAGCCTCCTCTGAATGAATCAGGGTTGGAAAGATTCTTGCCCCTCATTGCAAATCGTGTCTGCTGGACTTGCTCCCCATGGCCTCCTTAGACATGTCCGCACATGTTGACAATGTGTCCATGCAGCGTGCTCAGGGCAGCTCCGGCAGAGTCCATGAGCTGCCCGGCTGTCCTATACCTGGCAGCTTGTAGCCCCAAAGTATCAGCATTAAGTGCAAATCGTGTCTTGCAACCGGGCTGCATGAGTTTGGCCACATCCCGAAGTTTCAAACGCCCTGTCAGCTGCCTTGCATGGTGCATCGCAGTAAGGTCTCGGCTGGATGCATGGCCCAAATGGCTAGCCGATGCGCGTGCAACGTCTGGAGAATAGAGACAGCACGTGAGGTCATACGTTGCATGTGCCGAATTAGCAGTCTTGGCGTCAAAATGACTTAGTGCAGTAAAAGTTCCCGAGCAGCCACAGTTCCGGAGCATAAAGAACGCCATAGACATCCAAATGCATATTTTGCCTCATCTTGAGGTGTTGCGAGGTGATGTGACAGCAAATCTTTGCCAGGCCGCACTGACACCGATGTCCATCCCCGACTTTGAAAGCTCTTTTGATACAAAGTGGAGCCAGCTGGAAAGTCCTCAAAACATTAGCTTGACAGAGACACGACACGCCAAAACCTAAGCGCAGAAACAAACAAAGCTAAAGCCGCAAAGCAACTACGTCCCAAAGGTATGTGTAAGTCCTTAGCAGTGTCAACAAACAAGCCGCTTTCCAAATGTAGCCTACTTTACGGATAAATTCGCAAATGTCGTCCTGGGTTCTAAGGGCCAATCAAAGCCAAATCAGCGGCGGTCTCTGCCAGCTCCAGCCAAGATGTTTTTTGAGTCACCTTGGCACTAAGAAGCGCGTTGCAAACATGCCGCTGAGCGTGCATGGCAGCAGCTCAAATTTACGTCAAGCTGCCTCGTAAAGCGCCAGGAAAGCTTGAAAGCCTCTGCTGCATGACATTGGACAAGTCCCTCATCATGGCACCAAGGTTGCTTCAAATCGCCACTTGTTCCATGCTTGAGGCAAACAGTGGAACCAATCTAGCGTGTCATACCTGGCCCTTTCTTTGTTCGAACCAAGCCACCAGCCCAGGCACCTTCTTTGTCTTCGCACTGCGCATCAAGGGTGCCACCCCAGAGTGGAGCTGTTTTGCTAAGTTGTGCGAACCAATCGCCAGCTTTTTGTGCTGCCTGCAGGGAACGCAAGACACTGACAAAAAGACAAGGTGACAACAGCTGCGATATGCAGCTGTCTAATGCACTGCAACAGAACGGCACCTGGAGGAACTCGGCAGTTCCAAAGAGTTGTGAGGCAAGGCTCAAAGGCAGCACAAAGAATGCTTCAGCAGCACCTCGCCCTGGCTGCCAGCTCTTCTTGAGAATTCCTCACCGGGAGTTGTGGCTAGCATGGTTCGCGACACTGTGCCGTGTGCAGGTGAAAGTTTGAGCAAGGGAGGCACAAGTTCGTAAAAAGTCAAAGTGCTTTGCAACCGGCTCCGCTCAAAAGCATGACTTACTCACGCGCCTAAAATTCCACAGCCCAACGTGCAATCAGAGGGCGGTTTGCATGAAGCTTACAAGCACTCCTCAGCTGATTTCACATGAGGCAACCGACGACGGTCTTGGCACCAGTGCTTTGCTCTTCTTGGCTGCAGTCGAATCTCTGCAAGAACGACTCCCACAGCTTCGTGTCCATTCCAATTGCGCGGCCAGCAGCAATAGCTCTTGCGAAGGTGCCTCAATGCATCCAGCAGTATCCAGCAGGATGCATGAGGCGTTGAAATTCCTTCCAGGATGCCCATGGCTTGGCCTTGAGACACCGGATCCATCCTGGAGAGCACACCGAAGATACGCTAAATGGAAGATACGAGTGCACACTATTTAAATCATTTTCCATTGCACGTTTTGCATTAACCAGGCATTAACCAGGCATAAACCAGGCACATGAGCCAGGCATCAATGCCCGCCCAACTCCAGGTAGCCACTGGCCGCTTCCATCGAGGGCCAACATGAAGCCCGTCTTTTCCAAAGGCGCTTTGGACAAAACGTCAAGGGCCTCCTTGGCAATCGCCTGAAGGATCAAAGGGTCAAACATGTCGAACAATGAAAGGCTCAAAGCATCTCAAAGCTCAAACAGTCAGAAAGCAACTTGTCGAATCCACGGCCTTCAGCCCCGGCTGAACATCCAAGACATCCAAGATCAGGAATGCAAAGCCTGGAGCTTCAGCTTGTCCAGCCCATCCCATGGCGTATATTCCCCTTCCTGCCAGGCAAATGACGCGGCCGCAGCGAATGAATGCTCCGGTCGTTTGAGATTTGCGGATTGAATCCCACATGTTGCCGTTCTGTTGCTGCCACCTGGGACCTGACTTCAAGAAAAGCAAACACCCGGCTAGTTGCACTCGGAAAGCCAGGAGGGTCCACTTGTAGTACTCCAGAACTGACTCCCTCCCATCTTGCAAGGATGTTCTCAGTGAAGGTAAGGCCCGCGAACACACACACACACACACACACACAACCACACAACTTATCCGAAAGATGCCCAGAACGTTGCGAGAGCTGCCAAGCTTCGATTGCTGTTGCGACCAAACATCTCGAAGCCATGAAAGGCGTTCTCTGACTGCCAGCGGGCTAAGGCAAATCTTGCCTTGGATGCGTTGAGAGGCAAGTTGCAGCAATGCCAAGCTCGGCAGTGCCAAAGGACCAGCTCATTTGCTTGTCCGTTGACCCGACTGCGCTAAGGGGCCTTGGCCTTCAAGATCTGATCTGGATCTGGAAGGCCCTCCTCAGCAACTCAGTGCAGGCACAAAGCAAGACTCCCAGCGTCTAGAGAGGCCAAGTTTCGCTAGACAGATTGGCGCGAAGAAGCGCCGCTTCAAGAGCTGCTCGAAAGGCATGCCCGCTTTGCATCTCTCCAAGTTGTATCCAATATGATTTTTCTTCTAAGCCACCTTCAGGCTGCACGGATGTGTTGCAAAGAATGGTTGAGTGGCAAGCCTGGAGGTACAACCAGACCGACATCGAGCAAAGCAGTACTATTTCGTTGGCCAGTCTTTGCAAACCCGTCCTCGGCAAGGAATGCTCAGGTGTGTGAAATATGAGCAGGGATGAATCGGCATGAACTACTGCATTCCCAGTGTCTTGCCCATTCAGCGATACAGGTCCAGATAATAGCTGAAGCAGCGTTCCCTTCGCAAATGCCTGGATGCGCATCACCAGTATCATCAAATGATTGTTCTGTCACATCTCTTTCTTCATGCTGCAAGCACACTTCAATCACTTGAGCAATTCGTCCGCGGACTGTATTTTGGCTCGCTTTCAAAGCGCTCGCCCTCAAGGCGCTCTCAAGGCGCTCTCAAGGCGCTCTCAAGGCGCTCTCACAAGGCCTGGTTGGAGGCACTAGGACCCAACAAACGCAAGTTGGATCATGAAACATGTTATGTTGCTCAAGTAAACGTGGCGACCCATTCAATCTGCAAGAGACCAGTCACAAGTTGAAGAGATCACATCCGTTGGCACAGTTAAGAACTAGTTTCGTCACAAGTCAGCCCTGGACATCTTGCCGGACGCCAGACTTTTAGGGTGCAATCATCAGATGCACTCACAAGGTGTTCACCGACACTTTCAACTGAAACAACTGAATCGCTGTGACCCTCCAGTTGTGCCAAGCAGGCTTGGGCGGCAACGTCCCATATCCGCAGGGTTCTGTCCGATGAAGCGGAAACAACGCGAGTTGGGTGCAAGAAAAGGATTGACCGGACGTAGGATAAATGCCCGCAAAAGGTCGCCACACACTGAGAGCTGTTTGAATCCCAAATTTTGATATACTTGTCTTTGGAGCCACTGGCAATGTAATCACCACAAGCAGCGAGGCAAGACACGGCACCTGAGTGCCCTTCTAGGGATTTGTGACTGCCAGCTGAGTTCCAGAGTTTTATTGTCCTGTCACTGCCGCCGCTGATGAAACCAGGTATGCCGTTGCAAATGCAAAGCACTGCATCTGTATGCCCTTTCCAGCAAGCCACAGGCTCCAAAGTCTGTAAATTCCAGATGTGGATGCAATGATCCTTGGCTCCCAGTGCCAACAGATTTGCCTGCGTTGCGCCACACGTCAACCCCCTCGGCATGCGCTGTGCCACTTGCAGGCACTGTAAGTCCATGTTCCAAATTTTCAGGGTTCTGTCTCTGGACGCTGACACGATGCAATCGGCAGGGGCAGAACCAATTGCAACAATGGCATCTGTATGGCCTTCCACCTCCACAAGGCCCTTCCCGGACATAGCCCAAAGTTTCAACAGACCACCTTCTGAGCCACTTATGATCCGTGCAACGTCAATGGCATGCAAGCATGTCACAGGATGCTTGTTGGATGAATGTGCTGGAAAGCTTTCTTCGAAGCTCAATGTTACGGAAATCGGTACGGTGGGTTGCCCCAATTCGGCCAGTTCCTTCAATTTCTTAGCTGTCGCAGAGCAAGTTTCACGCAGCTCCAGCTCTGGTGCATCAGCTGCAGCGTGCAGTCTCATGGACAATTCATCCAAGCAAGCTGCTAACTTTGGGTCCATTGCGAGAAAAGATTCGCAGGCTGCCAGTCTCTCCTGTCTGAGCTACATGGCTTGCAACACACATGCGTTCACAACAAATACTGCAAACACGCTGAAATGATGTTGTGCGTATGATGCCAACCAAACGCTGCAAAATAAACAGCCACTGCTCCACGTGATTTTCTTGTGGGGCTTGAAAAAAGATCCGCCCCACACAGCCCCCCACACAGCCCCAACGCCTCACGTGTTGCTACTATCCAAAATCTGGAGTTGAAGCTGAGTGAAATCCAAACAAAAATATACAACACACTGCCGAACGGCAGCTTCGTCTGTCGGGTTGGCCGACCGCTCTGTCCGTCCATCCGTCAGGCAGACAGGCAAAGAGGCCAAAAAGCACGCCAGCCGTTAAGGGCAGACAGCAGGCAGCCAAACAAGTGGGCAAGCAACCCTGACCGACCATGGCAAGCATCAAGCAACCAATGGAGTGAGGAAGCCAAGGACAAGTGACAAGAACGCTTACAAGCAGGCAGTCAGAACAAATGAGTCCAGAGTTGCAGCAACAAGCCGGACAAGTATCCGCCGACATTGTTCGGCGTGTCGGATACCTAAGAGAGGATAGAAGACAACTGCGCCCCTAATCCCCCCCAGCACCCTTCCCCCCCACGTACCGCGCAGCAAGCGGATGACGTTCCACTAAAGTCTTCCGAGAGCCGGTGTCCAAAAACACGGGTTGCAGGCTCGAATCCCCCTGCCGGCTCTCTACCAGCTCGGGCCTTCTGCCTGAAAACAGTGAGAAACGCCGTGTTTTTCGACCGCCTTTTTGGCCAAAAAGTTGAAAACTACCGTGTTTTGCGGTAGTATTGGCCTCAGGCTGAAAAACAACGGGAAATGAAGCTGCAAAATGAAGGGACATGAATCGAAAATGCAGGGTCATTACAGGGGACATGTGCGGAACTGCAGAACACCGCGGGGGAGCACTGAAGGAAGGGGACGGGGAAATGACGGAAATGAAGGGGACATGCAAGGGAATGCAAGGGAAATGCAAGGAAGACAAAGGGGACATGAAGGAGGGGAAATGATGGTGAAGTGCAGGGGAATGCGAGGACATGCGGGGGACAGGAAGCAAGGGGAAATGCAAAGGAAACAAAGGGGAACTGCAAGAAATGAAGGGAAACGATGGGAAATGAAAGTGAAGGGGAAATGAACAGAAACAAACGAAGGAAGATGTAGGAGGGAAATAACTGGAAACGAAGGGGTAATGCATGGGAAATACTGGCAAAAAGGACAGGAAAATGAAGGGGAAATCCAACGGCGATGCAAGGGAAATGCAGGAACAATAAAGGGGACATGAAGGGGACATCAAAAGGTGCAGTGCAGGAAAATGCAAGGACATGCAGGGGACAGGAAGCGGAATGACAGGACATCAGGTGGAGTTGCAAGGGAAACGACAGGGATCTGAAAGGGAAATGAAAGCGAAAGGAACAAGAAATGAAGGGGACACGCAGGGAAATGAAAGACAGTCAAGGGACATGAACGGAACTGAAGCGAGATGTAGGAGGGAAATGACTGGGACTTGCAGGGACAACAAAGGGGACATGAAGGGGAGCAAGGACATGCAGGGGACAGGAAGCGGAGGGTGCAATGTCGGATGACTGAGCCGGAGGCCCTAAAGTATAAAAAGTCAACCTACAATTTGCGCTCACGACTCTGCCCGCCCCAAAGCGATGAAACTTAGACTGTCTTCAACCCGAAGAAAGCAAGGCCGCCAAGCCAAAACTGTCTGGCCTCGGCACCCATTGACCAGTAGAGGTCCTGACGGCAATGTGCATGAACCAGCGCTGCAGATTATACTTTGTATGTAGCATATGCAACCCGTCCTGGTGGCGATTCGTCGGCATTGAGGGCACAGAGTGCAAGGCGACAAAGGCTGAAGCAGAGCCAAGGTGTTGCCATTGAAAGCTTGCCCACGTTTGTGGCAATCGATGCTCTTCGACTTGGATTCGATCACCTGGTTGCCCATTCCATTCAGCCACTAGACCATTCCAGCCCTGTCGGCGGCTAGCTTGGCCGGCCTGGTTTCCATCGTAAAGCACTCCTGGCAGCACCAAGTTGCGGCTGAGGGCCGCGGTATGCCAACGCACTGACAGAACCGTTAAAGGGGAAGGCAACTTCCCATTCCACGTCCATCTTCGTCGGCCAATCACGCTGGTATTGTCTACATGCCACTCCTCATTTACAAGCCAAATCCCAGCAGGCGTTGGGATGGCGCCCTCCGCTAGCAACTTGTCACCTTTTATCTCCACCTTCTGTGGATTACCGTGGTGCCAAACCAAAGGCCAACCTGTTGACAAGTTACTTCCAGCTGACCACAGACCATCAGATGGTGAGGATAGAAGAAGTTTGCCAGTCGAAGAGAATAACTTGACAATCTGACTCTCCGAGTCGCATACCTCGATGTAGAAACTAGTACCCATCCTCCAGCAGCTCCGAGAGTGAGCATTTGGATGGCCTGGGCCTCTGGGATGCCAAGTGTCCAGCTTTCCAAGCGACTCCAGAGCTGGGCACAATTGCCAAAGCAATAGAAGAAATGCCAAACACAACGCCAATGTCTGGCGTATGCTTGCCTTGACCTGACATTCTTTCATCAAATGACACTTGCATATCTCCCAGCAGAGCATGACACTAGCGTGTTGTCATCTCCAATCAGAACAATGTACGCCTGGCGTTGAACATTTTTGCACGCCAATGCACAGGTTCATGAGGCTCAAAACAAATGATCCGGAGCTATCGTCAGCTAAGGAGTCAAACAGCTGCAGCATGTTTCAAGAGGCTGAGTGGCACAATTGCAATCCACACAATGCAAACAACACACCTGGGTTCCGGCTTTAGCTTCTTGTGCAGTCTTTGCCACGCTCCTGAACATCTTTTTGGCATCTTGCAGTGGCATCATCACCCAAGAACATGCTTCTTCTTCCTGACTAAGCCCGGCACCGCGGGTCCAGCTTCTCCAACTTCTGGCTGGTGACACGTATGTCCTCAGTGACCTGCGGCAATCATCAACGTCGCTAAACTGATGCAGCCATGCTCAACTGCCAACGTCATGCAACAGCGAAGTCTTCCAAAGCACAACGCTCAGTGACCATTGCCAAACACGCACTCATACTTGCACATCCCAATGGCCTTATCATTTCGTTCAGAGACTGTCCGTACTCTTTGTTGATCGATGGGCCTTCAGTAGCACCAATCAACTCGAGTGCCGGCACATGAAAAAGGGCTCCAACATCAGTCAGCTCAGACTGAGCTGGTCCATCACATGGAAGGGCCGACGCTGTGCAAGGGACTCTGATAGCCTGCTGTGCTGTTGTCAATCACCCTGCAACGATAGGCCACCGCGAGAAATCAAACCGCATGTTCACGCAAATGGGAAGAAATGCGCGGTGTGATCCGGAAATGTGGGTTCGCATGCATGTTCTAACCAAGCTTGAACATCAAGACAGCAATGGCAAGATGAAGGCAGCCGTCAAGAGTTCTTCACATGTATGCAGTTTTATGCCACACGGCATGTCAGAAGCAGAAGGTCGGCTCAAACCGGTGACGCAAAACCGGTGCATGTCTGGCGTCAAATGCTGACGTGGGCATGTTTGTTGTGCACACAACTGTAAGATTAGCATGGATTGCTTTTGCGTGTCATCCGTTTAGCATCTTGTCAACTTATGTTGATCCTGGCCATGCGGCAGAGTGACCTATAAATCTTGATTCAAGGGAGGTGAAGCTCACCATGGAAGTCCAATGGTATTCACAGCCTAAGAACGGAGCTGCAAGGCAGCATGCGATTTCCGACAAATATCGTTAGATTGCGTCCAGGCACCGCCTTTACACTTTCAGACTGGACTTGGTCCGCTCCGCCAGTGGGTCTAGGAACACAAAGAGACGACCGATTTAGACTTTCAACATGGGAGCAAATCTAAATTTTCCGGAAGGACCAGCGACGTCAAATGAAGAATATGCTGAGTATGTCCAATTGCCGACTATGGTCACTTCTGCTGGCCGACATATCAGCGGGCCATCCACAGAACAGAAGCTTGAACCTGTCGAGAAGGCGAAATTGCCGTCATCCTTCGAAGGCTGCGTTGGCTGCTTTCAGAAGGAAGAAGTGTTACGAACCAATCTCCACCCCCGCTCTCAGGAGTTGTGGTGCAACGCAGTCTGACTTCCACCTCCCCCCTCTGTTGGAGGCCCCTTCCGTCTTCCCCGGCCCTACTCGAGATGGACAGGCAGCTTGACATCCCCGGCTTTCCGAACAGCACCCGCAAACAGCACTCCCAGAGCACCCGGTCGTCTGTCTTGCAAAAATGCCCCCGCACCGTCACCAGCACCACACACAGCTCCCCAAACAACACACCCGAACAGCATTTGCACCGGCACCCGAACTGCATGCCCCCTAGCACCCAGCCGTCAATCTCGCAAATCCCTTTCCCCTCTTTATTAGAAGTTAACCCTTATAGCTTTCAGCTATCTAGGGAATAAAAACACAATTGCAATTCAATATATATATATATATATTACAAAACAAAAACAACAAAACACATGTCATATTGGACTATTTTCACCCGCCATATGAAACCACACAAAACACAAACCACACTAACCCATGTTAATCTAATATTTCACACCAAACCACATCAATCCAAGTTGTTCATATCAAGTCAATATTGATCCAAATCAATGCTACAATATTACTCCATATCACTACTCCACACTAATGCACATTAATCCCGACTGATTCACACCAATCCATATTAAATCTATATTATTCCATACTAATTCACACCAACCACACCACGTCATACTAATTTATACAACTTCATACTTAATCAAACTAACATGTATGTACTAAATCACACTTATTCATACTGAACCATATATATATATATATCCACACCACATTAACCACATCAGGCCACAGTCCAACTCACAGAAATCTATATTCATACATGGCTGTGGGTCAAGAATAGGTACCCAAAATCGAACCCTGGTAAATCTGGTGCGGGCTCACTTTGGCGGTTGATGGCAGACTGCTACGGGGCATGCAGTTTGGGGTGCTGGCGCGGGTGGTTTTGGGGTGACGGGCGCCAGCACCCTTTATCAAGATTGACGGCGGGGTGCTAGGGGGCACGCAGTGTGGGGTGCTGGTTCAGGTGCTGTTTTGGGGTGCTGGCGGTTTTGCAAGACAACAAGATGTTGGGGGGCAATGCAGTTTGGGGTGCTGGTGCAGTTGCTGTTTCGGGACGCTGTTTGGGGTGCTGTTGGAGGAGCGCTGGCGAGAGCTGTTTGCTGCGCTCTTCGGGGCGGGGTGCTGTTAGAGGTGCTGGTGTGCAATATCGGCCTTGCTGGTGTAATTGATATGATGATTCTTCATTCGATGACATGTATGAGCATTGATAAATTTGATATATTTGGCAATTGATACATCACATATTTTCTAAAACAGACAGAGAGGAATAAGCTTCACGTGATTGCTGCCTCTCGTGGACTTAGGGATGGCATTCCTATCGCAGGCCTCGGCACAGATCGCTGACCGCTTCGGAGCAAATTGAGTGGCTCCCGCGCGCAACAGGCTGCCATTGCAAAGGGCCCGGCTGTGACGTGCGTTGGAACCAAAGACTTAAAACCTGCGGTCCCCTGGTGGCTTAATTTTGACCCACACCCACATCTTAATCCATACTAATCCGCACTAAACCACAGAAAATCACACAACTCTAAAATGGTCCACATTAATCTGAATTATTCCATCCGAACCCAGCTTAAAACCACACATCATATGATGACATTCCATATTGAACTATAAAAGTCCGCAGCAATCCGCATTAACCCCACACTGAATATTAAGCCCATGCCAATCCACATTGCTCCGCACCATTCCGTCCCAATCTGCATGAATACGCGTTTCTCATTAACCCACATTAAACCACACTAAGTAGCACTACTCCATACTAATCAAACATAGACCGAAAATAATCATGAAGAAGAAACAGGCAGAGTATATTTGCCAAACAAATCCAAACAATCTATCGTTTGAAAAGAAAATAGAAGATCGCCAAGTCTTAAACAAAGCTCGAAACCACTCGTTCAAAGTTACCACATAAAGCGAATGAGCGCTCGAAAAGTGATTGACTAAATTCTAAGGACACAATATTACTGTACTCCACAAAACCATGGTAGCAAAACAACAAACCTCAAATAACAAGGGATGTTGCTTGAGGAAAAAAAACACAATGCCATCATGCAATTGTACATGAACACGGCATACATTGTGATGCAACCACATGTGTACAAGTATGATATGATTATATAAAGTCATCTTTTCTATACTAGCTATATACGTATTGTATGTCTACTTAGATATAAAGCAACAGAAACAACCGTGTCAGCAAAAGTATACTCATCAAACGATTGTGTTTATACATGCGATCGTATCGAAGTCATATTATATGTTGCAAATGAATATGTACACACATTAAGGAATACTAGACTGTATATATATATTATACATAATAAGCATAATTATAATCATAAGTATCATCAACATATGTTTCCGGCAAACTTATAATGCAACCAATATGATCATTCGAAGTGACAACCAAGGTATTGAACACTACACGCTATACAATGATGCGTGTACTGTATATATATATATATACATATATACACAGCTTTCAATAACCCAGCTCATATCATCAATTTCAATTCTAATAAAAACATACACTAAATGCATTGCTTGATGATTGTTGTTTTGGATGTCATGCTTGATCTGAATCAGTAATGACCGTCCTCCTGGCGATGCAGATTTGTTCATAACATGCTCATTTGCATGGATCGTACTTTTAAGCAATACTATATGGTATGAAGGGTGTTGCGCCAGTTCGTGCCATAAGTGAAACTATCTTGGTTGAACCACTGAAATCGTCAGGGTCATCCCACATTTCATGCTTCATGACTGAAACTCCATGATGGCCACTGAAGAGTCTAGTATGTTTGGACGACTGGCAATTGTCACCATGTCAAGTGAGCACAATCAACTTCTTCTGTATAGCAGTGAGCCTCTTTTGCACGCAGGCTGGTCACTTTGTGTTCGACGCACGGAAATGCAAACTCTCAAACAGCAAGTCCGATTTTCAGCCTTGCTCTGGTGTCTGATTTCAATTGTTGCCACGTTGTGATTTCGGGCACTTGCAATTCATAACCACAGCTCCCACACTGAAAAGGCCACTTGCAGGGACAATGTATATAGTATTCATTGTAAGTGGCTTGTCTTTCAGCAGTGGAATGCCGCACGCCCACTGCACAAGAAGGAGCTGCCTATGCTTTGGCATCAAGCAGCTTTAGGCCCTCCTGACAGACCTACAGTTTAAATTGTGGTCAACTGCTCCACTGGATAAGCATTTGTCCTTACGCAGGAGCGATGCGCTTAGCTACGTCCCTCCAATATCAACACCACCATCATGTGTGCAACAAAGTTCTGCACTGCACTTCCACCCTTCTGGCAAGCCGCGGGTTTCCTGGACTCTGTGCATCGAGCAAGCGGTCTCCTAGCAGCTCAACTTCCTCCATGGAATGATAAGCATGCTGAAGCCTTGGCCAAAATCATTTGTAGTGTCCAACATTGTCCAACATTCTCCAACAATGCGCAAGAACTTGCACTGCGAGTCCGGTCTCCTGATGTGTGGCTGAGCAAGGGAGGAAGTTGCTCACTGATACCGCGGGGGAGGCGATTGCCATTTGATGGAGGCCGCTGGAGAACCAGTGGTGACTGGGATGCCATCGGCCGTGGCCCTGCCGAGCAGGACATTGGCAGATGTGGCTGCGGCGTCTGCGGGGGCGTCCACCTTGCAAGATTTGGCATCGGCCGCCATGGCCATCTTGACCTTTTGAAATCTGAGGCCAACACCTCTCAAAACCCGAGCAAGCTGCCGCCGAGCAAGCTGCCGCCGAGCGAGCTGCGGGGATGGCTGCTTGACGTCATTCATGGCAATGAGAGAAACCTTTTTCAAGCGGGCCTGGGCTTGCCACGGTCTGGATGCTGCGGTTGACCAATTCAAGCCTGCGCTTGTGCGTTTGAGAGAGAGAGAGAGAAAGAAAGAAAAAAAAGGTCGAGAAAGGCCGTTCAGCTATGCAAAGTCAAGGGTAGGAAGCCGGATACTAAAGGGAGCCTTTCCATAAGCATGTCAGGATGAAATAGATTAAGTTGTCTCAAGAAGTTTGATGTTTTCACATGGCTCTCTTGCTCCAATGCCACTGCCTGGGAGCGCATTGCGAGGCTTGACCGCTCTGCGCGGACACCGGGCTTGACAGCGCAAACGCTGGGATATCATGGGAGGGGCTGGGCAGAGATCTGGGAGCCGGACTCAGCACACCGGGGCTGAGAGCCATTGTTGGCAAAGCCACACTGGGGATAGCTGGGCTGGGGACCGCTGGGCTCTGAAGCGGGCTGGTGCCTTGAGGCACCATGCAACGTGGTGGGGGCGGGGGTGGCGGCGGTGCGGGTCGCATGGCCTGGGCACGCCATGGGCTCACTGAGATTCGAATATCAACTGAGAGCTTGACCGCAAGAAGCTCTCGCAGATCGGGTTGGCATGGCAGTTGAATTGGCTGAAGAGATTGGAGAAGGCTTGGCGGGTCTTGATCTCTCAGAAGTGTGCTGCGTCCTGCCCCAATTTGTACATTTCGTCACGTCAATTCCAGGTGGTGCAGCACATTTTCAGGCCCCAGCCTTCGATGCCAGAAGATGGAAGCATGGAGCCAAGAAGACGTCTAGCTTCAGCCTGAACAATCCACGCCTTCCTCTCGTCTTTGCCAGAAAGCCAGACAGTTGCTGCCTTTTTCTCCGTGCCTTGAATTGGTGATACCGGCGCGACTCCCGCAGCAAGTCCCGCGACTGCAACCATCAGCAATATGAACTCACAGTGACTTAGAGTACGTAATCAAAAAGTCTGCCTCATATTCCAAGCGCTGCCTTTGACGCTCGGCTTCCTGCTGCAGTTCTATCAGCCTGGAAGCTAAGGGATCACAAGCTCAAAAGTGCCAATGACACCCGCCTATCATGATGCTCCTCCACTACAACTCGTGCTTGCTCGAGAAGAAGATTATCCACCTGCGAAGGAGTGGACCTAAAGCGGACAGACTCACCGAATTCCGTGACTCGTGCTTGATTGACATAGCGACTCCCCAAGCCTCATCTGCATACTGTTGGCACTTTCGATGGAACTCCCGCCGCAGCTGCGCCTTCCTGTCTGCGTTGGCCTGCTCCAGCTTCCTTCGCACTGTGCCAACTGCTACATATCATACCACTGATCAAAAAACTGCTTTGTCTCAAGTTTTCGTACAGCCAAGCAAGGCAATTCCAAATGCAAAGCCATGCCAAGTGGTCCTGGTCGCTTCGCTCAGCTGTCCATCCAGCTTTTGCGCATACTGATCACGGCATCTCTCAACTGTGTCAGGGTCTGCCAGGCCTGCGCAGTAAAAAGGTTCTGGAATTTGTACAGGACTGGGACAATGTGTGTCTGCGTGTGTGTCACTGGCTTTTGTCCGCCTGCAGTCAGCCTTCCGGGTGCTTGCGGTAGCTCCATGTTGAACTCAGCCTGCCGCAGACAGCAGAGGTGACGGACGCAATGGCTGGTAATGTTACAGCAACAGCCCACAAGAACGCATGTCTGAATTTCTATTTTCTCTTCACCCATTTCAATGTGTCTCAGGCAACGCTGCGGCTACCTGCATCAGCAGGTCCCCTGCAGGCTCCGGAAGCGGCATTTGAAGACCAACCTGCAATTGATCTCCAAGTCTAGCTAGCAAAATAAGCCGTGGACCAGAGAAATTGCTGTCAAATTGGAGCGACCACCCCATATCCCCAACATGACGATCGATGAAACATTGAATGAAAAAGTTCGGCTGCTTGGGCCTCTGGCAGTGGTGCAGGCGGAGCCGGTGATGCCCGCGGCGCCCGGAACGCTGGGCTTGCCTGAAGGGAACCATGCAGAACTTGCGGACGGCATGTTCAGCGCATCCATACGCCCAATGCATGCCAATGTCGCAAGTGTGTCAAAGCTAAACCAAAACGTCTGTTTTTGTGATATTGATGGGCATGCTTGGATTCCCAGGGATTTAGGCACGCTGGACCAATATTTGGAGAATTGATCGCAAGGTCTGCCTGCATTCCCTCATCAGCTGAAATGCTGGGCCATGGTGTCCACAACTGCGAGCTCAGTTGGCTTGGACTGGAGACCTGCAAGCTCTGCATCATGAGGTTTGCAAGGAACCCTTGCCGTCGCATTCTCGAATTCAAACCATCTGGTGCCAAGACGTGCCCCTGAAATTGGCATTCCAGCACGGGGAAAAGCCCAAAGAAGTGCTAGGATGTATATGAAGCTGGATGCTTTGATAGATCAAGGCTCGTGACTGAGCGCCTCGGCTTGTGACCGGAACAAGGACCTTGATGGCATTGGGGACAATGTGAGCGCGGTGACCTGTTTCGGATTAAAAGAGCGAGGAGACTCAAACACAAAAGCATATATTGGCTCAACTGGGCTTTGCAAAAGGCTGTTTTGTGATTTCACTGTCTTACTCAATGCCGCTCTGATTTGCTTGAGTTGCGTGAATTGTAACGCTGTAAGGCTGGGATCACCCAATTACTCTCAGTGATTCGTGCCTGCGAATACAGGCCCGTGGAGGCCAAATTCATAGATGTTGATGGACTGAATAGAGCCTGAGTCCATGCTCGGTGCAACACGAGAACTCATGCATTGTGAATCCTTGAGAAGTGTCCACTCCGCGCGTGCCAGCTTGCCTGTGTCGACTGTGGAGGAGAAAAGATTGGCTTTGTGGAGCATCTCGGACTTGTAATTGCGGCTACCTGCATTGGCACAGCCATGTCTACTCGGTGCATCTAGGTGAAGCAAAAAGCCATCGCTGTGTCAACTGGCCTGTTGATGGCCAGGACTTGCCGATAGTGCGTTCGTCTCTGGCACTGCCAGCAAGTTTGAGTTGCCTGCCAAAGGTGGCAAGGTCAAAGGCTTGTTGATGCGATGCAATGTACTGCGTTCGCTCATGCTGTCGCATATGCTTCTTTCCTAGATCTGAGCACAACACAAGCAGGGAGCGGTGATGTTGCACATGGAATCCTCAAATGCCATCAGCCAAGGTGGCAAACACAAATCATACATTCATGACCCCTGATTCAAAAAAATCCGCCGACGCCAGTCGAGCGTGTAGATGGCAGTCCGCAACTTGGTCTTCCTTCGGAATCTCTTATCAAAGCCGAAAGCTTTTGGGACTGTTTTTTTTGGCATGCTGTGCTAGGTGTCCAAAACCCTGTATTTGTCCAGTGTTTTTGGGTCTTTCGTGCAACAAAAATGCGTTTCGCCTGGGTCTTTGGGGGGGGGGGGGGTTGCCCCGGACGCGCAGGATCTGCATCCCCAGCATCATGAGGATTATCTTGTTTCCATGAATTTGTCTCTTTTTGTTGCAGATATTTTGCTGTTTCAAGCGATGTTGGAATTGGCCTGTTAGGGGTTTGGGTGGGGCCAAGTGCAGTGATACTTTGTTGAAATTTGCAAAAAAGAGTGTTTTTTGCAATTCCCCACCTGTACGGAGCAGTTACTGCGCAACATCCCCTGCATTATCATGCTTTTGGAAGTCAATTTTTCGGGTATTTGAGGGGGGTTGCTAGTATCGGTTTTCGAAAAACCCCGGGTGTTTGCACTTTTTTGTGGCTAGCCGGCTGCATTCCCAGCATTCCCCACATCTCTGGTATTTTCTGTGTTTGGTCAATGTTGCGTGTCTGAAAGTCTTAAAATCTTGAGCGCGAAGATTGGGTCTGTCCTGTAAGTTGCGTGGTTGCATCTCTTGCATTTCCAGGATCCTCAGCATCTTGGACATGAAAAACAGGAAAGTGCCAAGCCTTGTTGCACTTACAAAAACATTGGGGTCTTGCTTTTATACCCTTTCGGGGGGTGGTTTAAAGAGTAGACCCTAGTGTTCTTCTCCTGTCACGTGTTCAGCCCTGCGGCCGAAGTCAGAGCGGCGTTGTTTGCCTTCTCGTTAAGAGCCCCGACTGTCACCGAGGCAAAAAAACATTTTTTCCTGACCCCAAATTCGACGCACCCTTTCCTTCAAGGCACCTCAGAGCGGCGTTGTTTGTTCTCCTTCCACGCGTTAAGACTCCCGTGTACCACAAATTCAAAGTACTTTGCAGCCGACATCAGAGGGGCGTTGCTTGTTCTCCTTCCAGGCGGTAAGAGACCCGTGTGACCTAGGCAAGAAAACGTCTTTTTCCTGCCCCCAAACTTGAGGTGCCCTGCAGCCGACGTCAGAGGGGCGTCGTTTGGCCTCTTCTCACTTGTGAAGAGCCCCACATGACCTAGGCAAAAAGACGTCTTTTTCCCTGCCCCAAATTCGAGGCACCCTGCAGCCGACGTCAGAAGGGTGCTGCTTGTGTTCTCCTTCCACGCGTTAAGAGCCAGCGAGCTGACTTTGTGCAGCGCTGGTCTGGCAATTGTCCCTTGAGCCAGTGCTGACTCCAGATTGATCAGCCCCAGTATATTCATAGGGGACTGTCCACTGGCGTCGGCGGATCACGTAGCCTGGCGTCGGCGGATCGCGTAGCGATTTCAATGCCAGGTAGAACCGCTTGTTGCCTGTATCCAACCAGGATGCAAGTTAAAATCCGCCGACCCCTTCTCCTCAAAGGGGGAGGCGTACGGGAAGGGCGGTTGCAAGTCCAAGCCTGGCTGGTAAATGAGCATAACCGAAGATTCAACATCATCATCATCATCATCATCATCATCATCATCGGCGTGGTGGTCCTCGCCGCTGTCCTTATCTTGATTATCATGATGACTGCTGGTGATGCTGAGGATGCGTCATGATGATTATCATGTCAGTTCACCATCATCATCATCATCATCATCATCACCATCACGGTGCTCATCATCATCAGCTTCTTCGTCATCGTCCTTATCTTTTTTTTATATACGTTTCAAGTGTCCCGTTAGACCCGATTCGAGATGCAGAAGATGCGCGGACATCATCAGCATCATCATCACGGTGCTCATCATCATCATCTTCTTCGTCATCATCCTTATCTTTTTTTATATACGTTTCAAGTGTCCCGTTAGACCCGATTGGAGATGCAGAAGATGCGTGGACATGATTATCATGATGACTGCTGGTGATGCTGAGGATGAGTCATGATGATTATCATGTCAATTCATCATCATCATCATCAGCATCATCACGGTGCTTATCATCATCATCTTCTTCGTCATCGTCCTTATCTTTTTTTATATACGTTTCAATTGTCCCGTTAGACCCGATTTGAGATGCAGAAGATGCGCGGACACGATTATCATGATGACTGCTGGTGATGCTGAGGATGCGTCATGATGATTATCATGTCAGTTCATCATCATAATCATCAGCATCATCATCACGGTGCTCATCATCATCATCTTCTTCGTCATCATCCTTATCTTTTTTATATACGTTTCAAGTGTCCCGTTAGACCCGATTGGAGATGCAGAAGATGAGTGGACATGATTGATTATCATGATGACTGCTGGTGATGCTGAGGATGAGTCATGATCATCATCATCAGCATCTTCTTCGTCATCGTCCTTATCTTTTTTATGTACGTTTCAATTGTCCCGTTAGACCCGATTTGAGATGCAGAAGATGCGCGGACATGATTATCATGATGACTGCTGGTGATGCTGAGGATGCGTCATGATGATTATCATGTCAGTTGGTGTTCATCATCATCATCATCTTCTTCGTCATCGTCCTTATCTTTTGCGTCATCATGATTACCATGTCAGTTCATCATCATCATCATCATCAGCATCATCACGGTGCTTATCATCATCATCTTCTTCGTCATCGTCCTTAAATCTTTTTATATACGTTTCAAGTGTCCCGTTAGACCCGATTTGAGATGCAGAAGATGCGCGGACATGATTATCATGATGACTGCTGGTGATGCTGAGGATGCGTCATGATGATTATCATGTCAGTTGGTGTTCATCATCATCATCTTATTCGTCATCGTCCTTATCTTTTTTTATATACGTTTCAAGTGTCCCGTTAGACCCGATTTGAGATGCAGAAGATGCGTGGACATGATTATCATGATGACTGCTGGTGATGCTGAGGATGCGTCATGATGATTATCATGTCAGTTCATCATCATCATCATCATCATCATCACGGTGCTCATCATCATCAGCTTCTTCGTCATCGTCCTCATCCTCCTTTTTATATACGTTTCAAGTGTCCCGTTAGAACCAATTTGAGATGCAGAAGATGCGCGGACATGATTATCATGATGACTGCTGGTGATGCTGAGGATGCGTCATGATGATTATCATGTCAGTTCATCATCATCATAATCAGCATCATCATCACGGTGCTCATCATCATCATCTTCTTCGTCATCGTCCTTATCTTTTTTATATACGTTTCAAGTGTCCCGTTAGACCCGATTTGAGATGCAGAAGATGCGTGGACATGATTATCATGATGACTGCTGGTGATGCTGAGGATGCGTCATGATGATTATCATCAGCATCATCATCACGGTGCTCGTCATCATCCTCTTCTTCGTCATCGTCCTTATCATTTTTTATATACGTTTCAAGTGTCCCGTTAGCGGGTCTAACGGCGCAGTTGAAATGTACATGAAAAAGAAGAGCGCCACATGATGAGGAACATGATGATGAGAATGATGATGAACATGATGATGATGAACCTGATGATGATGATGAACATGATGATGGTGACGATGATGATGAACATCACCATCATCATCAGCGTCATCATCATCATTTTCACGTTCATCACATCCCCAGCATCTGCAGCAGTTACCATGACAATCATGACAACGCATCTTCTGCATTTCCAGTCGGGTCTAACGGGACACTTGAAACTTTTATAAAAAAGAAGAGCGCCACGGTTTTGATGATGAACATGATAAGGAACATGATCCTGCTTTCTTGTCATGTTCATCATGAGGATGCGCATCGGGATGATGATGATAAACATGATGAGGAACATGATGATGCAAATGCTGATG
>CAUJNA010001535.1:200000-252500 GCA_963377175.1 Effrenium voratum
AGCACATGGCACACGTTCCAAAAATGGTGTCAGTAACCGGACCGTGCCCCTTTGGAAAAAACAAACAATGTCGGAGGATGTTGAGGGGCTCATTCCTTGTCATGACACTTGGTCCCGTGCAGCATACCAGCGCTACCCAGCTCAGTGAACACCAGGCTGCCATTCCAGCATACATTCGTGGGGCCCGATGGCATGCAAAGGAGGCCCAACTCATCAATGAGTTGCTCGATCACCTTTCAACAGCTTCGCCCAAAATGGCTCAGCTTGGCCTCTCCTCTCAAAGGATCGAAACATGACTGTGAACATCGAAACATAGTTAAATGTCTTTCTGCGCCGCGCCTCGGCGCATGGGTCAAGACGGTGGTGGCGCGGAACTCGATTTGTGTCGCCAGCGAAGAAGATTGCAGATCCAGGATACTTGTCCTGGCGAGAGCATGGCACCAAACTCAAACGTGCTAAATGGCCTCCAAAAAGCGAATGACCTTCTCCAAGTCGGACCGAGTCTGCCTGTTGCAGGAAGCACTTGCAAGCACAGCACTTACTCGGATTGCTTCGAACTCTCAGGCCCCTTGTGAAGCCTGGATGCGTCGGAGTCGATTTGATCATAGCGGAGATGCACATTTAGCAAGACCATGTTCAAGGAGTCACTTCGTACGGCCAGGATCTTGCCTCGGAGCACCGGACGGTTCACGTTCTCGCCAATCTCGTCTCAAGAAAGCCATGCTAAACATCCACACCATCTGAACGAGTACTGGGACCGTCTGCCGTACGGTCTTGGGAATTACGACACATGGAGCCAGCAGCTGTCATCACGTTGTGCAATGCCTGGAGAAGCCCTCGCTCCTATATATTTAGTATCAAGTAATTTCAATCACAGTGAAGCAACGTTTTGCTTGGCGTCTGATGAAAAGGCACTGCTGGTCGTAGGGCATGATGCACAATAACATCTACTACGTTTTAAGCCTGAAAGCCCGATTGCAAACACCGCCGAGGCACCTTGCTGTCTTGATAGGCGGGGAAGTGCCAGGCTCACAGCCGATGTATCGCGTAGGGCTGTGATGAACTCGCCCTCCTGCGGACTGATCCAGCTCTGTGAAAGTGAGACCCCAGCAGTGCATTGTCTCTGCGCACCTCAAAGCAAACACCCCAATAAGATGGAATGTGGAGGAGACCAACATATGCAAGGAGCTATAAACTAGCCAGGCCATGCTGGTGCTCAATGGCAGGGTGGCCTAAACATGTTTGAAGTTGGTTAACCACCAGCCCCAAACGCGGAATGCTGTGAACTTGTGACATTGAACAGGATCTACGCTTCAGTCTGCGGGTTTCATTGGCATGTACACATCTTCCGCACGCCCTCCTCAACAGTGCAATGAGCAGCCCAAAATGTTAGATGATGTAATCTTGTATGACAAGTGTCATGAAACTGTTCGACAAGAAATGGGCGCCTCGGCTGACCATGGCATCCACCTTGTGCATACCTTCATTATAAAGCTGCATTCAACTCTCTCCTGCAGGATCTTGTAACCCCACTGTATCATCGGCTGGAGTAGGTGCGGCATGATGTCATGCCCAAACTCTGACTCGTTGGCGCACTCCTCCACTCTGTAGTCCATGCACAACAATTACGATGCTCTTGAAACTGCTTTCGAAAATGGGCATGGCAAAACCCTAGCTTTTTGCGCTTGCTCAACAAGGAGTAACTTCTTGGGATAATGTGAGTACACATGACGCCTGATTGGTTGCTTGTCTCCTGCAGCAGAACAGCTTGAGGCTGGATTGTCTTTGCATAAGACTTGATCTTCGAAGACATCCGCTCCAACCGCTTCACGTAGTTTTCCTGACAGCTAGTGCCAGAATGGCCAGACAGGCAACTTGCAACGACTCAACTGCCACATGTTCATGATTAAGGACCTCTGTCTCCACACGCCGATTCCAGCCATCGAAGGGGTGGCCAAATCTTGCACTGAAGCCAAACCTAAGCTGTGGCGGATTATTTGCCTCTCGTTGGCTACGTGCATGGAAACAGCCTTTTGTCTGCACCTGAAGCAATGTACTTGGTGCCGAGCTGCATAGGATGTTCCAGGACAACAGGCTGACATCGGCGCCTCTGGGCAAACTAACACATCCTCCTTCTGATGAAATGCTAGAACTGCCATCACATGTTTCTTTGTCTTGTGACTTCATCAAACTGGTCCAGGCTTGATCTCTCATCCGCTAGACGTGCCTGAGCTCGGAAACCGGAAAAGGACGATATTGTGGTCAGAGTCTGATGCGACTTCCGGCGTCACTTGCTCGAGGAATTCAGCACCTATGGATGCAGAACATCATTTGGACAGGAATGATCCTCAAGCATCATCCATTTAGGCTCGCATGTAGATATCTAGACGTCTAAGTGGGAACCATGAATGATCACCTCCCAAATAGCAAGTATGCAGTGATATTTCAACAGCAACACCCTTGCTCGTTTAAAGGCCCGACAATAACATGTTCAAGGCCTCGGACACGCTCATTGCAGTTCAAGGCAAGCGACGTGTGTCCATTGGCAGTGCCCATTCACTGAATCTGCGACTTCTCTGCAAGCAGCAAGCCACATGCGGTATTTTTTGCGCCCAGAGACAACAAGGATTGATGCAGGCTTGATAAATAGGCCTCGGCTGCCTAACGGCTTGATAAATAGGCCTCGGCTGCCTAACACTTTCACATGCATCTCATGCTTTGCTTGAGCCAGCTGGCATCTGCGGATTGAGTGCTGGGACACCGTCATCGCACCCGCATTTACCCTGATACAACACCGCATAGCAAAGTTAGGAAAAGTGTAAAGGCGAAGAAATTACAATCATACACAGGGTCTACGCCATGATCGTTCATACATACATCTCTGAAGTCTTCATAAATGTCAATCAACACAACTAAAAACATATGCGTTCAAATAAAAATCGTGATGTTCTCTCTAATATGGTTGATGTAAACATGTGTCCATCTTCGCTTTGATTGTTCATAGTCTCCGACTCATTACTAATGTTATCCTCACTCAATTGTCATTTTGACTGCAAAACATGCCTTTAAGGGTACAGTACCGGCGCGAAAGTGTCAACCATTTAGAAACGCATCTGAAATTCATCATCTCATGTCATGCACATCTTATATGCCCTGACCAATGGACCAATGCCAAGCTGTCTGCTAAAACAACAATTCAAGATTCAAGATCTAGAGTCCTGGAAATCTTGAATCGTAGATCCAAATGTTCTTTGAATCGCCTCAACGCGTTAAAGCGCCTACTTTCAACCATTCCTGCTGGGTGTGCACCTTATTGCTTTTTTGGACTTGTGCGCGATAAATACAGTTTATAGTTCAGCATATGGACATTGGAGAATTCATTTTGTATACCATGACTTCACGAAATACCCTGGATATTGAAAAAACACCGTAAACATGTGTGTTTTGCATGTGTTGTGAGGAGGTTCTGCCCGGAACAGGCTTCGAAAACGTGTCAAAGCGTGTTAAAGCACTTTTGGATCCAAGATTCAAGATTCGAGATTCGCAGGACTCTTGTTCTTGAATCTAGAATCCATGAGCTACCTGACCTGGATGAAAGCGCTTTGAAGTGTTTTGGGTACCCCGTACTGGATTCAAGATTCAAGATCTAGAGCTTTGGGAATCGTGAGATCCAAAAGTACTTTCAAGCGTGCCCCATACTGGTCTCAAGATTCAAAACAAAGTGCTGGGAACCTTGAATCTTAAATTTGGATCCAACAGTGTGTTAAAGCGATTTAAAGCCTTGTTGGGCGGATACAGTCACAGTCCATGCCGGCATAGTGAAATGCTGCAATGTGGGGTGCGTTTGGGGCGTGTTTTTTTGCCAAGTCTCAACCCTTGCTTGTTTGCTTCTGTGCGGGTACACGTACACAATTTCACGGCAAACATAAGTTCATGAGGGGGGTAGTTACATGTGGGTGTGTCTTGTCTTTTTGGAAACCCCTGTTTTGGTTCTCAGGGAAACCAAAAGGAAAACAGCATTTTTAGGGGGGGGGGAGTCCTCCGTCACAGGACCATTCCATAAATCTCTGAAGCCGCCCACTTCTAACTCATGCCGCATGTGATGTGGATGAAGTGTGACACCAATGTCCTGCGTTTCACGGCGCCAGGCTCCAGTTCGCCTTTGATCCTGCACCCAAGTGTAAGTCTGTCATTCACGGTGGCCTTTCTACATCTTGCAGCACACTCCAGGCAAGAACGATTCAAGCCAACATGCATGCTTACCAAGCATCAGACACATGTCCATACGTTGTGGCCTCAGCGGAAGGCTGTTGAAGGTAGCGATGGGTGTCTGCACAGTTGCCTTCATTGGCATGGAGAACTTCTCATCCGCTGGCTCGAGTGCTAAAGCAAGCCATGCGATGCGCGATGTTCAACCACAATGCTGCCCTGAAGATCGGCATGGTTGAAGGACAAACAGGTTTTTCAATATGCAAGCACTGCCTCCGACACGTCGAAGAGGCGTTCCTGACCAGCTAAATGGAACCTGCAATCACATGCGGTTCCTCGCTCGGAGCAAGCATCCATTCGCATAAGCATTATCGCACCCCTGCTCATTTTTGACTAAGGCTTCTATGGCTATGGCTTCTATGGCATGTTGCCTATTCCGAATATATGCCGGCTTGGCCATGGCACGCATTCCTCAACTCCACACGCACCGACTGTAACATAGCCCGACCTCTGCATGGTCCCCTTCACAGAGATGCGCCAGAATCGAGGCCTACAGTGACTGGCAGTCTCGAATACTCGATTTATGCGTCGTGTCTGTTCGTATCTCTATCAAATCAAAGGCCCCTATGAATGGGTGATTCTTGCGGCGTCCTTTTCAAACCAAAGGGCTTCCCCCCATTTCGAGAAGCTCTGATTGTGAGGCATACGGCACGGGAGAAAACCTTCGCCAATGCAGCACGCCCCCCTCCCCAGCATCGCTTTTCGCTCGCATGCACCGCGTGCTCTGACTGCAGCACCTGCGCTGCATGACTGGAAGAAGGCTTCCAAGGTGGCAACCTACGTCAAACTGCTTGAATGCGGAGTGTCAATTCCCGTGCAGGATCCCTCATGCTGACTGTGAAGACTGCTTTCGATGAGCACCGGACATGACAGAGCGTCTACTCCGCTCATCAGGTCAGCATGGTTTGCTGTATTTCAAATGTCCAAAAATGGTTGCTTTCCTTTTGGTTTCCCTTTAAAACCAACCAACTGGAGGTACCCTGAAAAACGCCACACCCGTCAGTGTTCTTCACTTGGGTGATTGGGAGCTTGCTCTCCGAAAAAATGAACATGCAAATGGCCTTTGTGCCTTTGCGCTCCTGCGGCAATTGGTTGGTGAAGCATGTCAATGCAAACATTGCTGAAGCAGCACACGGAGCGTAACACACTGGACTCAGTAGAGCGAACGCGGATGTGGTCAAACGGTCTTTGCTGACATTAAATTGCCCTGCAAGGCATTGCAAATTCCTTACTGTGAGACCGTCCCGACAAAGCCGTGCCAAGAGACAAGGAGGCTTGCACACGTGCCGTTCATACGGCCCCAAGCCCTTCCCAACCGTATGCAGCAAATGTCGCGAGCCAAGCTTCCATATCTCACACACGGATTCACAAGTTCAATCTCTTCGGCAACACCGGCGACAGGTGCCTTTGGAGGCATGTCGCCTCTACAGCTACAGCAGCTTATCCCTGGCAGGCAGCTCAATCCAAGCCTCATTCTATGTGACCTTGACCACTAGCCGTGTCTCCTTGCCTTTGGGACGGGTCCAGCAATCCCACATCCTCAGCCTGCACATCACAAAGGCTCAGATCAAGTTTGGTTATGGTTCTCCATGTGAAATTGCATCTCCCACAGCCGCCTCGAGGTTTGCGAGCTCTATCCCTTGCTCTGGGCGCTCGTAACCTCAGGATGGCAGGCCAAATGTTGCCAATTGATCTCAGGGCAGCCCTGCCCCGCAATTGAAATAATGTTTTGAAGTGAAATGCTTGAAATGAATGCCATGCCTCTGAATTTCAAGTCACAGCACTAGCCAGCTTCTGGGGCAGGATGGCCACGAGACATAAGAGTGGCAGCGATACAACGAAAGCCACCAGGATTGGTATCCTGTCACAAGCCATGTTTCAGCAGTCAGCATGACACTCATCAAAACTCTCGCAAGCGGCTCTACATCGTCCTTGTGGAAAGGTGTCTGCGCTCCGGCTCGAGCGAGCTGTTGAACATCTCAGGGTTTGAACCAATGTGCTGTGCAAAGGAAAGCTTGATCTGCACCTCAAAGAGAAGGCCGAAAAGCAAGGGGCCCAAAGACTCGGCAATGCTCTTGCCGGTGTTCAGCGCACCTGGGAAAATAACACGCACAGTGGTGCAGTTTGTGGGGTCAGCGCAAGCGCAGCAGAGTGGCCCTGAAGAAGACCTTGCCTCACGCTTGCATTGAAGCTGTCTGTGAGGCAAGCAGCAAGCCAGCATGAAGGTGAAAGCACGTGGTGGATTGCTGTAAACGAGCTGCTCACTTTCGGCCACCAGCCGGCTTTTGATTGCCGAAGTAGCTGGAAATGCCAGGGCTTGTGGGCCTAGCAGTACCTTGCTGCTGTTCTGTAGATAAGCAAAACCAATTCTTAAATCCAAGCCACTGCGTTGAGCAGGTAGACGTGCCACTGTTCTGTAATGAAGGCAAAACATAGCATGTACAGGGTGCCAGACCACAAAGCCAAGCCTTCAGGGGCATGCCCGTTCAGCACTTTGACACTGACACCCGTGGCGTGAGGTGAATGTGACCAGACGTCTTTCTTTTCAGATACTTTCTGTCCCTAGATTCCAATCAGTATCCCACCTAAAGTTCCGATATCACCTGCCAGTCTGGAGGTGATCGAAAGGCCAGCTCCCGCCCAAAGGATGGACGACGTCCCACCAATGATTATCGCCAGGTTGTTGCATTGTTTGGGCCAGCGAATATACTTCCTGCAGCATATGAAGCTAGAAACATGCATGGTTGCTATGCATCTGTGACAATGCGGCAATATGCATCTAACTTGCCGAGTCGCTGAAGGAAGCTAGAGCTTACTCGCTGGAATCCAGAGCCAATAAACGTGCTGCCGATAACCTGGTGCTGCTGCCAAACCACCGTCTCCGTAAATAATGGCATGTGCGTGCCGAGTGACCAAGGTAGACAACTGCAGGAAGAGTCCATTTCCTTCAGCCACCGGACGGCAATTCAGGGTCACGCGTGCAGTGCTCATTTGCAGCAGCTAAAACAAAACATATGGGCATGCTGTCCTAGATGCAGGAACGCCTCATTATTGATTGCACATGTGAAGCGGCGACGCTAGGCTTCAAGCTGGCCAAAATACCTGGGCTCTCCTTCTTTCTTGCCATGACATGAGTGACTACCAGTGACTTGGCATCGCGGCAGCACGACACACTATCTACGCAACTGCATCACAAAGTCACGCTCAATGCCAAGCAACTCATGCCAAGTCCAGGAACAGCTGCCCGCCACTGCAGGGGCTGTCGCTTGGAGACTGGAAGCGTCCTTGGAAAAGAAGTGTGTAGTCAAGAACCATACGGTCAACACACATTGCCCTCCGTAAGTTCACTGCCTGCATCACGGCTCTGACAGGAATGGCCCATAGATAGAAGCTAGTGTTTGTGAATCAACTTTGACACTTGTTTTCAACAGTCTTGGTGACCTACGGCTCTTCTATGGTGGTCAACAGTAGCAATCCATTCTGGCCCAATCGCTGCAAACCCCGCTAAGGCAACGGCTCCGGAAGATAGCAGACCTAAACTGCTGAAGCACATGGACAGCTTACTCCAATACCGCGCATACAAGAAGAGCAATGTGAGATTTCAAGAGCCACATGGCCACTGAGTGTCAAGCAAGATATGGCAGCAGGATGCCAATGTCGACCGCTATCATGGCGGCCACACCTGCCAGCTTGAAGCTGGCTTCAGTTTTTGCTACATCGGAGTCATCGGAGTTCTTTTTTTTTTAGTAAACAGCTGACTTACCCGCCTCCTTTCATGGAGAGAAAGGCCCCGACAGCTGCGCCAAGCATCCTCAGTTCTGATGTGGGCAGGATCTTGCTTGACACAAAAAGGGCTGGACTGTCATTCGCACCATGCTTCTGCACAAGGCCCTCTTGCAATGCGTCGTGCTAAGAACAAGGCGTAGACAGCAAAGAAACTGCCGTGATAAGGCCAAATGCTACGCTGGCATCGCGGCTGTCCTGACGTGGAAACAAGCCGGATGCAAAACAAGACTTCGTGAGGCCGGGGTTCAAAACAAGTGGGGCACCAAAAGCGCAGCAGGACAAGTGGCTTCATGCATGTCAATAATCTATATAAATATAAATATACATATATATGTGTATATACATATATACAAAGATATGCTATCCCCTAGGGGGCCTGCCTTTCTCTTCTGTTCATGATTTGCCCATCTAGGACTAGAACCAAGGATCTCTCAACTAAAACTAGAACCAACTAGGACGAGGCTCTTCAACTCTAATTCTTACAGAAATTGAGTTAAGTATAATTTCCTCTATACTGGTTGCTCTTCACAATGTCCTTTTTTCAGTCCTGCATGTCAGCTATGAAACAATTTGTTCGTAAGGGTGGAATTTCGAAGGATGAGTGAATGGCGCTTTTTGCTCCGAAGAATCCTGGAAGAACCTATGAAATCCCCTGTGGTGGAGACTTGAAGTGGTGCTGGCAACCCGAGGCAAGGACTGGAGCAGCGCTGGGAATGGAACTGGAAACTGGGACTTGATCAAACTAGGACGAGAACCAGCAAGGCCCGAATGAAACTTAGATTGAAGATTCCCTCATATCCGCCGACAACAGACGGCGTGTTAAACACAAAAAATGCTCCTTACCTCTTTACCTGTTACCCCTCCCCTAACCCCTCCCCAGGGGCATCATTTCAGACTATTGCGGGGGGGGGAAAAAATGGAAGAAAGGGTGATCCTGGGGGAAGCCTGTTGAGGGTTGCCTGTTATGGTTTTTATGTTCATCTCAAATCTGTGTTCCCCCTTATTCGTTTTTAAAAGAGGGTTTTTAGGGAGCTTATTTATCGTTTTCGTTAAGGTAATCATTTGGGTAAATTGTCGCCTTGTTCATTGTTGGGCTGGGGGCCGACATTTTTTCCATTTGAAAGAGTTAACCCTTTTAGTAGTTATCAAGTTCTGGGGTGTTGCTGGGTCGTTTGTTTTCTTTGACGTTTATCTCTACAATTATTTATTTTCGTTCTACACTCTTGACAATATTTATATCTTTTTCCACTTTTTACATTTCCAAATTCATCAATTGTTTTATCATAAAGGCATCTGTTACATTTGAAGAATTCACCATAGTCTTCTGTTGCTTTTTCTTCTGTCATCCCATAATTATTCATTATAGTTTGCTTCACAACCATTCTTAATATATCTTCACAACTTCTTTTTATGTGATTTTTATGTGATTGTCTAGCTATGTGTTATAGGTTAAAAGTTCAGTATAATTATAACATATAAGATTTTACATGTTATTATTATATTATGATTATAATTTCAGTTCAGGATAATAATCTAATTGGTTTGTCTTACTTCTTTCATACATCATTTTAAAAATAATATTAACATCTCTCACTGTATTCTGAACATTAAACTTTTTACTTTCAATAAATAATTTGATATTTTCTTTAACATCTTCTCCTTTCTCTTGACTATAACCCAACATCCATAATATATCGTAAATCATGTCATATTGTTTCTTACTGATTTTAAGAAACTGTTTAACATAATCGTAAGGTGGTATTTTATTTACAGTTAGAAATATTAAAATATCATCTTCCACATTTCTATTATGTCTTCCTTTTATTCTCAACAGACATTTGATTAAAAATTGATTATCTCTCCATTCCTGACAATTTTCACATTCGTCTTTTTCATCCATCGAATAATTAATAATATTATTCACTATTTCATTAGGTAAACTCAATTTATACAATTCCATATTTTCTTTTTTGAAGTGACAACAATCATAGCATTTTTTATCGATATAATTATTGATTCCATCACCGTTCATTTTTCTCTTAATATATAAGGTAATATTTCTTTAAGTAGTTTTGGCTAGGGGGTTGCTGGTCGGCTGGTCTGGGTTTCAGGTTTAATTTAAATGTCTTAACCTTCTTGTTAGATTATAAAACAATGTTTAATCATATTATAATTAAATATTATGATAAAGCCATGAAATCATTGTTTCTGTTATGTATAAATTTCAAATGTAATATCTTCTATAGTAATGATTTCGTTTCGTTTCATAGTCTGTTTTATTTCTTCAACTATTTTTTCAATATAAAATTGTAATGACGCTCTACTTGTTATCTTGTTCTGTTTGCTTGATGCATAATAACTACAGTTGCAAATATTATTCTTATACATAATTTTCGAACTAACTTCTATTCCAACCTTTATTTCTTCATCATACTTCATCATTCTTAATAATTCTTTTGGTGGTTTCAACGCATATGAAAGTGCTTTATCACCTTTCAAACATATATTGCTAATCAACACATAATATCTACTTTCTCCTTCTCCTTCTCGTTCAAAAATAGACGGTTTCCATTTCCTTTGTAAGACCCTTAATGCTTTACACTGTTTTAGTCTTTGCCACCCTTCATTGCCATTCATATAAGAAGCGATGTTTAACAATGCTTCCATAGGTAAGCTAACACAATTCTTAACCATAAAATTATTCTCTGACATTTTTATCCTCACTCATTTTTCTCTTTATATATAAGGTGTTTTCTCTTTAAGTAGTTTTGGCTAGGGGTTGCTGGTCGGCTGGTCTGGGTTTCAGGTTTAATTTGAATGTCTTAACCTTGTTGATAGATTATAAAAACTAGGTTTAATCATATTATAATTGAATAACATCATTAAACTAAATCACTCACGCATTCCATTCACCTATTCCATCCCACCAGAATTCAATAATTCGCATCTGTCCATCTACTAGACTGTCTTCTTTGTTTAGTTTCCGTATCGCTCCTGATAAGATATAGTGGTTAATAATCATTGCATTAAACTTTCCATCACGGTTTAACTTTTTACCACAGTCTTTTATGATGTCTTCATCTGTTAGGTTTTCATACATTTCTTTCATGATGTCAAACCTAACAAATGAGTATATCGTCATCAAGTTTAATCCGCTATTATCCCTAAACCTGCTAATGACATCATTCCAGAATTCTTCGTTTTCATCAACTGCTGGCAAAGGGTGTCTTTTGATGAAACCCTTTATTTTGTTTAACTCTTCATCTAATTCCTTTTTATAACTGTCATTATCATCATCTTCTTCGTCTGATAGCACCAAGTTTGATAAGTCAGCAATCACTCCGACATTTTCTAAATTCAAGTCCTCTAATCTTATTTCAGTCATATTTTCACTTAATATAATAAGTTAATATTTCTTTAAGTAGTTTTTATTTTATGTTAAGGGGCGGGGTTTATGTTGATAATTTTTTTCTAACAATTTAATATAATGGCGAGATTAACAAAAGACCAAATAATCAGCAACATCTATTACGACTTAGACGAGGGTTTCGGAAGCACACAAGCGACACACAAGAAGGCAAAGGAAGAAGACCCATCAATAACATTAGACGATGTAAAGTCTTTCTTAAAGAAACAACCAAATAAACAAATCAAAAATTATAGAGGTACTAATTCCTATACCGCTCCATTCGCGCTATATGAATATCAAATAGACATAATGCATATGTCACCTTTAGCAAAAGACAAGATCGTTCCACAGTATGCTTTAGTCGTGATTGACATCTTCAGTAAATTAGCTGATGTAATACCGATGGAGGAAAGAGACGGAGAGCACGTTTTGAAGGCGTTGAGAACAAGCTTTAAAAAGATGGGTTATCCGATGTCCGTGTATTCTGATGACGACGGAGCGTTTGCAACTAAAAATCAAGTTCAGGATTTCTTCAACAGTGAAGGAATAAACCACATCGTCACGAAGACCCACGCAAATGTGGCCGAGCGTTTTATTAGAACGATGAAAAACAAAATTCACGATAGAGTTAGGTTTAACAACATGAAATGGACCGACGCCCTAACGCCGGCATTGAAACAGTATAACAGCACATCACACTCATCAACAAGGATGACACCGTCTGAAGCACACAAGGACGACAATGAAATAAATGTAAAGGTCAATCTTAAACTACGAGAAAAAAACAAAAGAAAGTATCCCAGAATAGTGGAGAACGACAAGGTAAAAGTGTTCCAAAAGAAGACGGGTAATTACACTGACAGAAAGGAGTATAACTCTAAATGGTCTAATAAAATATTCAATATTGATAAAATTGAATATGATATTGTGGGCAATAAAACTTACAAAGTAGCAGGAATAAACAAACCGCTTTTGAGACACGAAATTTTGTTAGTTAATGATTAAACGTATTTCTTGGTATCTTCTTTATACTTGACTTGATAGTAATCCAGACTTCATTGTTTAGGTTCTTTTATGATTTTTTCATTCAGTTTTTTAACATAAATGTTTCGTTTATTTTTGTATTCGCTACTGTCTCTATCTACTTCTTTTGCTTGATAATTGTTATTGTTATCATATGTAGGTTTAATATTCAAGCTCTTTAAGATTTTCAGTATGTTTTCATTTTGCTCCAACACTTTTTCTAATCTTGGAAACAACAACTCTAAACTACTGTCAATGTTCGCTAAATGTTCCTCCATATATACTAAATTATAAAACTAAACTTTTAAAACTAAATGTTGCAATTATGTTAAATCTACTCTTTAAATACTAATTTTTCATTATTTGTTTAACAGTTTCCTGAGTTTCCTTATCACCATTATCTGATGGAGTAACTCCCCTCCCAAATCGTATAGCAATATTATGAACATCTGTTTCTAAGTTTATACTGTCTTTAGTTTTATCAATATTCATTTTCTTATCATTTCTACTTATTTTGAAACTTGTCGGAATACACGAACATTTACAGTTTCCTTTCTTTTGTATTTCTAATTCATTTTTCATTTCTAAGGTTTTTTTGCACATTGGACAAGCAAACTCAATAACTGATGTTTCTTTAACAACTTCTTCTTTTTCTTCATCAGTTGAAGAAACAACTGATTCTGTCTTATTATTTTTCTTTCTCCCCATCTATATTAATATTTATATTTTTAATATATTGTATCACAAACTTAATTAATTCTAAAACAAAATAGCATACTTTTTTAAATCTATTATCAGTTAGTATTACTTGTTCTATATTTTCTACTTTATCTATTATATCAATATAATCCGAATAACTTCTATTCATATAAAATAATAAATATAAAATATTTTCTAAATAACTTTAATATTATTTTATTATGTCTGATGTTCCAATAATAAAACCAATAAATATAACTGATTACGATTTCAAACAATCTAAATATGAACATGTGCCAAAACTACCTTTTCGATCAATTGTTGTTGCTTCATCAACGGGTGGCAAAACAGTTTTAATTCAAAACCTTATCCTAAATGTTTATAGGGACTGCTTCGCCCGTATATTCATTTTTAGCCCGTCGGTTCATAATGACCCTACCTTCGTTGAAGTCAAGAAATATCAAAAAGATAATATGAAGGTTGATGATGAAAAAGAAAAGTTATATTATGACACCTACCAACCTGAAGAACTGGAAGAAATAATTAACACACAAAGAAAGATAATTCATTATATGAAAGAACAGAAGATGAAGAAACTACATTCAATTTTAATCATAGTTGATGATTTTGCAGACGACCCTAAATTTGTTAGATATAGTAAGTTATTGCATGGGTTGGCAACGAGAGGCAGGCACGATGCCATTAGTTTTTGTTTAAGTGTTCAAAAATATCGTGTCCTTGCTCCAATCATTAGGTTGAATTCTAGTTCGTTGTATATCTTCAAGTTAAAGAATGTATCAGAGTTAATGTCATTCATTGAGGAAAACTCCGCCATCGTTGATAAAGAGCAACTGTTAAATATGTATCATAAAGCGGTAGATGATAAGCCCTACTCCTTCTTTTATGTTAATATGAATTCCAAAGATGTTAATAATATGTTTTATGTTAGATTTGAAAAAGCATTTAAAATAAAATACAGATTTAAATATATTATGTTATTTTATGATTGACCATTAGACATTAAAAACCTTGTATTATCTTATAATTTAGGTGATGTTAGATTATTAAAAATAAAAAATAATAACATTATTAAAAATTATATTAGTAAATTTAAACCAGTGTATAAGTCTTACAAATTAAAGAATTCACAATATTTTGAAATTGATAATATCAATATGAAAAATATTATCAATAACGGCATATCATATATTTTTAACTTAAGTGAGTTAGATAAATTACATCAAAAACATAAACCATTAAAATTATTAATTGAATATGATATATTTGTTACATCTAACTCATTTACTTGTTTGAATCATGCTCGTAATCGTACTTTAACATCAAATAATTTATTTGATATTTATTATTTTCTTAATAAAGACCTTTATGAAACTAATTTAGTGTATAGGGACAATGTGGCTAATTTTATTTCATTACATGTGAAAAAAATAACTATTAAAGTCATCAATTATGAAAGACAAAGTTTTATTAGTAAATCTTATTCATATTTTTTTAATTAATAATGTTAATGAATCATATTAATATTATTAATTTAAATCAATGAAGCGTTGCATAAATTCAACGCAGGTAATTTATATAATAGTTTGTCCGATTTTTGATTTTCTAACTTTTCTATTCTCGTTACACATTCTTGAATAGATTTTATTATTAAAGTATCCGCTCTCGTTTTTTCATCTACTCTTAAATTCTTATGTCTTCCATACTGTTATTTTCTTCGTTTTTGCTTTGACCAATACCCATTATATAATATTATTTAGATTTTTCTTTTTTCAATTCCTTAATTTCTTTTTCAAGTTTATCTATTTTATCATTTAATTCAATACTGCTTTATGAACCAACACAGGTAAAACTAAATAATTCAATCCTAAATACTCTTTATCTTTACATACAATATTTTCAAACTCTTTAGGAATTGCTTTTAATACTTCATCTGCGATATATCCTATATGAGTTTTACCCCCGTCATTTCTATCGTGTCTCTTAAACTTCTTTGGCTTAAATTTCTTAATAATATTCATACAGTTAGATTTGACATTGTCTATGTCATATTTCAACCGCGAATCAGATGAATCAACAAACGTTCCATTAATGGTTACTGTCGTTGCTGTTAAGTCTATATTAGTTCCTGTTGATGGTTCAAGTGTATTACATAACAATTTCTTCGTTCCTACAACTGTTACATTTTCATTAAAAGTTGATGAGGCATTATTTGTAAAACTTCCAGTATTTACTGTTGTTCCAAATGTCTTATCAATAGATAATAAAACTGAAGGTGTAGTAGAACTATCAGCAACTCTAAACGCAGTGTTTGATGTTTTAAATATTATATCAAATGTTGATAGATTAGTTCCATCGTAATAGGTCGATATTTCCGATGTTCCCATTTTAATATCAGTTCCAGTAGTCATTGAAATATTATTTAAAAATGAAACCGTTGTTAAATCGAATGATTGAATGGTATTAGTTGCTAAATATGCATTTTGAACTGCTAGGTTAGTATCAACGGTCACTAATGTTCCACCATTAGGCGCTATATGATTGCTTCTTAATGCTCCATTAGTTTTAACATAAACATCATCAGCAAATAAATTACCCATAAAATCAGCAGTAGCAGTATTAAAAGTCCATCCGCTAGAAATATTAACAGCTCCGACTATATTATCTTGGACACCAGCGTCCCCACAAATAAATCTAATTGAAGAATTAGCATCACTATTCCTCATATCAAAAGATGAAAAAGAACTAACATATCTATATAATTCACAATTTGTATCAATTGTTAATTTACCATCAGTATCAATATTAACATTATCACAATTAACATTAGCATTCGTATAAATGTTTCCTAAAACATCGATAGGTTTACTAAAAATAGTTTTATTAACTAATCCATCACACATCATATATTGATTAGAAGCATTTGTAACATCGCCAACAGAAAGAGCAACAAAATCATTATGAGACATATATAGCCCTTCTATAGCATCAGGAGTATATCTTCGTATTGAACCATTATTATTAAAATTCAAATATGAACCATTGTTAAAACTTATTGCTTTGTCAGTTCCCATAAATTGAACTGCATCAGTAAATCTTGCTTGTCCAGCACAATTTAAAACATAGCCATTAATTCCGACGGAACCCAAGCCGAACCGGCCCTTAACCCAAACTCTTCCAACATTAGCATCTCCTATTTGAGTTTCCCATTGACCTCCTGCGCTACTCATCCACATTCTACCATCTCTGTTAATATTAAATTCACGATTGAACATTTGAAATGTCATTTGCAATCCAACATTAGGCGACGATGTAGTACTAAACTTATTACATATTATAGAACCAGTAGTCAACATATTTAAGTTACTGTGTAAAGTTGTATTATCACTAAAATTAATAGCACCTGCTACTGATTGAGCGTTAGTATCTATTTTATCTAACTGTTGTCCTAATGATGTATCCTGTGAATTATTACTAGTAATTATTGAATTAATTGTATTTGTATTTCCTGTTATTAATCCAGTTAATCCATCTGATTGTAAAACATAACGAGCATCAGAACCAGTTTTATCTAAAATAGATAAACAAGAAAAAGTCCCACTTACCTGTAAATTACTTAATATTGTAGTATTATGATTTAATATTATTTTATCATTTTGAAAAGTTGAAGAATTATTAATTTCTACATCTCCAAAACCTCTTTGATTCAAAAACATAGTTGCTCCACTTGAATTTCCATAAACATAACTATCAAAATAATTATTATACATTTCAAAGAAATTATTATAATTTCCAAATTCTGCTATTTTGAAAGTTGCAGTAGTTGTTATATTATGTATTAATGTATTATTTAATATTGATGTATTTAACTTATTTGATAATAAATTATTAGTCGTTATTTTATTATAATAATCTGCTTCATTAAGTGAACCTCCATTCTGTAAATCTGATATGGCTGAAATATGAGAATTTACTGTACTATTTAATCCTGTTATTAAATTAGTATTTGAAGAAATATTATTAAAATTAGTTGTCATAGTAGAATTTAAATTATTTATTAAATTTGTATTAGAAGAAATATTATTAAAATTAGATGTTATAGTAGAATTCAAATTATCTATTAAATGAGTATTAGATGAAATATTATTAATATTTGAATTAATTAAATTAGTATTTGAAGAAATATTATTAAAATTAGATGTTATAGTAGAATTTAAATTATTTATTAAATTTGTATTTGATGAAATATTATTAAAATTTGTATTTGAAGTTATTGTCAGATTACCTATTAAAAATGTATTTGAACTAATATTATTTGATAATACATTAACTTCCGTCTTATTGTATGATTGAGTTACATCATAAAAATTAGCGTCAATCTGTGCTTTTGTGTAAGTATCTACTTGGTCTGCTTTATTGTTGAGTAAATCAATTATATCTGATTGATTAGCGTATATGTTTCTAATGTTTGTTACCCCGCTTGTAGAATTGATTTCGCTAATTGTGTGCGCTACAACATTCTCAAAGTTTGTTAAATTTATTGAAGGCATTATATATTAATAGTAGAAAATGATAATATTTATTTATTTTTAATATTATCATTTTTACTTATTTTTAATCAAGTATCTGAACTCCGGCATCGCGTATGGATAATATTTGTTCACTCATTAACGTTATATATATTGTATCTGGCATATTTGCTGTTACCATATTTCCAATAGGTTTGCAACGAATTAGAAGTTGTTGCCCAGCTTTCGTGTTAATTCCAGTATATGAACTATCGGGAACCTTTTCGAAATCCATAGCAAAGATAAACTTATCAACACGATAAGCAGAATATTCAATCGATAAATGGTGTTGATGGAACAATGGTAAATTTAATGCTTTTCGTAAATAATAGAATGCTTGTGTTAATGAACGGCAAGGATACTCAGGATATAGTTTTGACCCTAATTGAAGTTGAAATTCTAAATCAAGGTCGGAATTGTAGTATCCACTGTCTTGATAATCAAATTATACATAGGATGATAGAAATTGTTGTATTCTTTCATAACGTGAGTATCGCCTACTCCGCTTTTGTTAAAACTGATGAACGCGGCAGCGAGTTTAGACACTGAACGAACAACAGTAGTGTTAATTGACGACGAACCATCGGGAACTTGATTAGATTGACAAATATAAGTATTATAAGTAATAGGTAATTCTTTCCCATCAAGTAGGTGTGCAACATATTTATTATGAAGGTCATTGTCCAAGCTTACCAAATCAGTTTGAAGGAATGCGTTACTAATTGAGAACTGCTCATTTGTATGAAGGCTTGTGTCTGTGTTGCCACTTGCTGGAAACCTCGACCCACCAACTGTAACAACACAATCACTAAAATTTGAAACTAGTTCAAGCTCTAAAACAAGTGGACACGCTTTTAACGGAATATACTTAAATTGATTGAATAAACCAAGCATCGGTTTAAATCCCACAACCATTTTTCTTCTAAAGCCTGGAATTGTGTAAGCGTCATATGCAGCACCTATATGACCCGATGCAGGAACTGCACGACGTGTGTTTAAATCATCATCATATCTATAACCAAAACTCTGGGCGTCTTCATTGTCTCTTGCTCCTTTTGACATCAAGCAACTCATCATGTGATGATTTCGGTTGTAATAATCAATGTCTTCAACAAGTTGATTACCAGCAATTAGTCTTGCTCTTCTAAAAAAGGAATAAGCAGGAGACAGAGGACGTAAGCGTTTATTGTCTGACGGGTCAGTGTTTTCAACGGTGAAATAAACCATTACACTCTGCGGGTCAAGCCAAGTATTATCTTCAGCATTTAAAGCTATTTTCAACACACGTTGACCAGATGAAGGGGTGTAGATATTACTTCCAGAAGGGAAAAACGAGACTGAACGACGGTCGTTGATATAACTTGCACCTTTATTTAACTTGAATGAGAGGTTGTCAATTAGAATATCTTCAGCACTAAAAGTTTCCATTGCTATATATAATTTAATTTAGAAATAATTTAAACTAAACTAAATTGATAAATTTATACATTTATTAATTTCTAAAACATAATTAATAATTATGTTTTACAAATTGAATAATTTCGTATAATCCTTTTGATTAGAGTTATTATTTTTAAAAATTTTCATTTTCTTTTTCTTAATCTTATCTTCAACTGGATTATTCCCTTTTTCTTTCTCCATTACAAATTCTCTAATTTCTTCATATGTACTTTTCTTACACTTTTTATTTTCATTCTTAATCATATCATCCGTTGTTTCATTGTCATATTTCTTATGTTGTATCATTAATATTATTATGATAATAAATTTATGTTTTTTTCTTTTTACTATATTGTCAATGTCTGATTGAGTGTGATTACATCTGTTGTTGTCATTTAATAACAAGAACTTATTATTTGCGACTTTTGCTTTAAACAAGATAAAATTATAACAGTTGGAATATTCAAAACCTCTAAATATATAACATCCACATTGGCATTTTACATATGTTCGTTTATTATCTCTATATAAATCCATTAATCTTTGTTCAATTGTTAATGGTGTATGTGTTGTTTCAATTTCTGTCAAGTTTTCATTTAACTGATTATTCATATATAATATTATATAGTTATATATTTAAGTACTTATTTAACTATATTATCTCCGTTACTGGGTCAACACTTCTTGAAACATCTTTGCCTTGGTCTCCGTATCCAGTTATGTAATCATGGTTAGTATATGGATTTAATGAACCAGTATAAACGGTTATAGCACCACGGTCAGCAATACTGACAGGGTCTAAGATACTTCTAAAATTAATGTAATCATCGGTAATTTTAGACCTTCGTGATATAAACGGCGCTCCATAAGTGGTTAAAGTTAATTCTCTTTCAGGGTAATCTTTTGTTATCTGTGCCCCTACACTTGAACCGAGACTATGTGTTATAAGATGTTTAACTTCATTGTTTTCATCCAATGCTGTTGATGTGTCTTTATATCGTTGTGAATATTTAGTCATTTTAAAGGGAAGTCCTACATCTGCCAGAATGTCATTAACAGCACCTCCAAACGTTCCTTTTCCAAATGTTCCTGCTACATACATTTTATCACCATCAATATAAAAACCTTTACCATTTCCATAGGCTCTACTCAATCCTTGTGCATCAGTTAAATTAGAATTAGGATTATAACTATTTAATATTTTGTCAGTTTGTTTCATAACATTAGTTATTTTAGTTGTTTTCTTATAAGGTTGATAATGTTTAATTTTCCCTTGTTTCATTTCATAAATTAACTTTTTATCATTAATCATATAATTAAAGTTATAAATTAATTTCAAAATTAATTAATAATGCTCACATATAAGAAGGTCTATATTGACAGCGCTCATAGAATTAGCGGTACATCATCGAATTTCAAAGTTGAATTGCCGGAAACATTACAAACAGACAACGGAGTTCATTGCTACATTCACGAAGTAACATTACCTAACTCGTGGTATTCGATTCAGTCAGGATTAAATAATATACTATACTTTTATTCTTCTCCACTAGTTCCAGATGAAGATAACACAAATGTCTTTTATTTAGCGTTACAATTGGACGAAGGAGTATATACTGGCACAGAACTAGCGACAGAATTAAAGTCAAAAATAAATGGTGTTGTAGATAATACTAATTTCTCAAATACTTATGAAGTTACTTACAGTGTGAAAACTAATAAAATAACAATTTATTCAAACTATGCCGATAGAAAGTTCGCTGTGTTAACTGATGAACAAATGAAACTAACATATGCGGATTATATATGGAATGGAACTTTTGATGCTAATAACTTGCAATCTGCTAATGAAGTTTTAGGAAACTATCAAATGGTAGTTTATCAATATAATAATCCTTATGTTTCTAGTTTCGTTCATCTTCAACCCATTAGAAATATTTATATTCATTCTTCTCAATTGTCTAATTATAATCAAGTAAATTTAAGAACCGGTGATAGCACAGTTGTTAAGAAAGTACCAGTCACAGCACCACACGCGGGAATTGTCTTTGATTCGGAATTAAACCCTCTGGATTACTTGGATGTATCAAATAGAAGCTTTAAACAATTAGATTTTTGGATTAGTAATTCATTAGGAAATGAAATTAATTTAAATGGGGTAAATGTATCCCTGTCATTATTGTTTGTGAAAAGCGATATTATTTAAATATATTCTTTAATTTTTCCATATAGAAAATATATAGAATATATTATATGTCAAGTATTGAGGTAGTAGATGTTAATAATGAAACTAAAACAGAAGAAGCACCTGTTAATAATGAAGTCGTTGAACAAAATGAAACAGTTAATGAAGAACCAACGCCAGAAGAAGTTAAACCTGAAGAAGTCATTCCTGAACCAAAAGCGAAAGCAAAAGCATTACCAAGAACTAAAAAAGAAGTTGAATTAGTAGAATGTGAACAATGCTCTAAAAAGATGACATTGAAAAGTTTGAGACACTCACATCCTAAAAAATTGTAAAGGGGCAAAAACCGAGATGCTCCCAGTCAATCCACAAAAGAATATTAGAAAGATAAAACCTGAAGTAAAAGAAGAAATTAAGAATGAGATTAAGCAAGAAGTGATTAAAGAAACTATTAAGAAACCCACGGCAACAGAATTATTAAGCCAACATTATGAAGAACTTAAACAAAAGAAAAAACAAGATAAACAAGAAAAAATAAACAAATTATCTTCATCAATGTTTTAAATAATAATCTAATTATATTATATATTAATCATGCTTATGAGAAGTCATAGAAATGTAGAATTTCAAAGGGCGCCACAAGTAGAACGTCATTATAATGTTTCAGATTTATGGGGTGTTGCTTCAAGAATGAATTATTTTAAGCAGTTGAAGGAAACGCTGGAAGCGAGACAATCACAGGGAGCATTAATAAAATATAGAAATGATTTAGCTGAAAGCAACAGAACCGAAAGTTACAGAAAGGAATTAGACAGAATAAGAAACATATTAGACAACACACGGTCACCAGATGGAATACAAACAAAGGAACAACTAACTGTAAGAAAGAAGCATTTAGAAGAAATGATTAAGAATATATCTGATTAATCTATTTTTCTAAATAATTAATATACTATGATTAAATCAATTAGTAGATTGAATACAGTAGGACCGGTAAAAGTAGGGTCATTGAAATCACAATTACATTTGAGACCTTCTTATGATGAATTATTGAAAGAAACCTTAGTAGGAGATGAGAACCGTCCATCAATTGAAAATGTGATAGACAGAAAAGCGACAAGATACAGATTAAACCAATACGGTAGTCAGTTTGATAATAAGGACGTCTTAGACATTCAAAAGAAACAAGAACTAGACCGGAGAGGAGAAGTTATGAAAGGAGCAATGTCGGACGATGGTAGTGTAAGAGCTAAACTTAATGATGAATTGAAACTTGCTGACACACTGAAACAACACCAGTCTTTCATTGAAGAAGGACTAACGGAAGCACAGAAACAGAAAGAAGAACTTGCAGAAAAAATGAGACTTTGGAGAGAACAACACGAAGAAATGGCAAGCGCTGTTTCAAAGAGTTCATATCCTGCCGGTGTAGAAGTTCATTCAATGGTGTCCGCTGATGAAATGCCAGAATTAGAACCATTAGAGGAAGGCGAAGAAGAAGATGAACGAGAAGACGACCCAGTTGTTGAAGTAGAATCAAAAGCAGAAGACGCTTATGGTTACAACGAGTTTAAGAAAAGAGCGTCTGAACTAACACCCGCTTATCTTGCAAGCAGACCAGAAGAGATGAAAACAGTCATGGACAAACTGAAAGGATTTAGAAAGATTAAAGACAGTGTTCATGAAGAATTCACTGAGTTATATAATGCTTTAATTAATAGCGATGGTGATTTTATCAAGAAGGAACACAGATTGAAATTAGTAAGGTTTTACAATGATAAAGTGTATTACTCAGTTTTCCACCCACGACCTAAGGAAAAAGAAGATAGTCCAACCGTGATGGATGGTTCAGTTAAAGAAATACCTGCGGAAGTTTAATAAAATATATAGTATTTAATATGACTAATAAATATTATGGATTACACCGACGCCCTACTTTTGAAGAAATGCTAAAGGAAGCGATGACGCACAGATTAAAAATTGAAATCATCCGCGAAAGACAGGTAATTGACTTGTCAATCAACAATATAGATTTTGACGATTTTGACCTTTCAAAATACGATAGGAGACTACGGTTGAATGCTAGGGTTCAAACTGATAAACAAGTTCTTCAACACGAATTGTTCCCTGATATGTTTGATGAAGTAGCGCCAACATCACAGTTATATGAAAACAACGAGGCAGACGCACAAACAACACGATATATAGCAAAAGATTTTGCTGATGAAATTTATAGTAATGCAATTTCAGGACCAAAAGATGAACCAAAAGATGAACCAAAAGATGAACCAAAAGATGAAAAGCAGGAAGATTTACAAAGTCTTCATTTAACATCATCATCGTCATCAGCATCAACCGAAAAAGATAAGAAAGAGGAAAGCCGAGAAATAAAATCGTTAAGAAACATATTTTTAGGTGGAGAAGACAAGAGCGTATTTGAACTATTCAAACGTGACAAGAAGACATCCACACCATCAGAACAATCAAGGGAACAGGAAGAAGAACAACCAAGGGCATCATTCTGGTCAAGACGACAGGTAGAAGCAAGAAGCAGAAGCCACTCACCAGAAGAAAGAGCAAGAGGTAATCAAATGAACAGAAGACAATTAGAAACAAGAAGCAGGAGCAACTCACCCCAAGAAATAGCTAGAGGTAGTGAATGGACGAGGGAACAAATGGAAACAAGAAGCAGGAGTAGAAGCCCAGAAAGCATAAATACAAAAAGTAGCCGAGGCAAGAAGAAAAAATAAAAACTACTTAAAGACAAAACGCCCTAATATAGTAAAATGACAGGAATTTTATTAACGGTAATAGTAAACAGAGAATAACGAATGATGAATTTGATATGATGGTTGAACTGATGAAAGCAGAAAACGACTTAGTCTTACAGATGATAAGCGAACAGAACCAGACTTCGAGCGATGGAAATGAGCAACCCGTGAGATGGAGGGACGACCAGAAGAACTACCACCAGAATTACTACAACAATAACCTAAAACAGTCTTACACTTGCGAGGACTGTGGAAGGACGATATCAAGCAAATCAAATTTATCTAAACACAAGAAATCTAAAATTTGTTCGCAAGCTTCGCGACAATGCACATTATGAAAAAATAATAATCATTCATCTTATTAAAAACACTTAATGAGATTAATGCGTTCATTCTCAACCCGAAACCCATTTTCTCCAACAGTCAACCCCAGCCCGAAAAACTACTTAAAGAGAAAATACCTTATATTATATAGAGTATAGTATTATGGTTACCATGTCAGAAAAAAATATCATAGATTTCATTTTAAACAGCCAACAAGGCGAACTAATACAAAAAGAAGGGAGGCAAACACAAAAACTCAAAATAGGCGATAAGACCTACAGATATGATAAGAACAAACCAGTTTCAAACGTATTGAACACGAAACTCAAGGAAGTGGCGAGGAGTGACGGATATAGAAAGCATGGCCTTTTAATGAAAGGTGCTAATTATCTAAAACTAACGAGAGGTAGACCCTTACAGGATTATGTCAAGCGTTTTAAGTCCAATATCACAGACGAGCAACAAGCGTTCAAGGGATACGCCAACACCTACTCGGTAAGTGATATAAGATTAAAGGGGTTGAAAGGTTTATCCTACTTAAAATACCAGAAGCAACGACTGGCCGAATTCCTGAACAGAAACCCGAACATGAAAATAATCGTGGAAACTGATTTATCATTCAAAAATCCCGACAACGAACTTATTCAAAGGAGGTTAAGAAGCAGAAGATACAATATTCATAATACCGATGAGTTGAACAACGTCTTAAACAACATTGGACATGACATTGAGACACAAATTGAAGTAGTCGAAGACGTTCAGTCGAGTTTGGTTCTTGTCCAAGTTGAAAAGTTAGTCATCAGTTATGATAGGTACAATCCTACCCGTGGTTCATCCTTTATTCCATTGCCCGACTGGGTGGCAAACAAAAAGGCTTGTATTAATATTAAAAATGAGGATGACTTATGTTTTAAATATTCCGTTCAATGTGGATTTTATGAGTTATTCAAAAAAGACCATCCCTGCGACATGTATCATTATAAGAAATATGTAGATGACAAATTTATCAAATGGGACGGAATAGACTTTCCAGTAGGTAATGATGAGATTGAACTATTTGAAGAACAGAACAAACACATATCGGTCAATGTTTATTACATAAACCCCGATACGAATAGTAAAACTATTTTATTATACAAAAGAAGCAACAACCCACAAGCACAACACAAAATCGATTTAATTAAATTGACTGATGAAGTTAAATCGCATTACGCTTATATCAAAAATTACGATAAGTTAATGAGTAGTCAGACTAACAAAAAGAAAGTTAAAAAGTATCATTGTAGAACCTGCTCTCATGGTTTTCAATCAGAAGAATTATTGAAACAACACGAAGAACAGGGATGTCTAGCAGTTGAGGGTCAAAAAATAGAAATGCCAAAAGCAGGTGAAACAATAGCATTCAAAAACCATTTCAAGAAACTTAAAGCTCCATTCGTAATCTATGCCGACTTTGAATGTTTAACTGTGCCAATTGATGTTAAAAGCAAATCGGCAAAAGCTAAAACTACATCATATCAAAATCATCGTCCGTGTGGTTTTATGATTAATGTAGTCAATGCTATAACCGGAAGTAGTGAGCCTTACTTATACAGAGGTGAAGATTGTATGGATGTGTTTGTAAAAAGAATGCATAAAGTGAAATGGGATGTTTTTGAGAAAATGAAGGAGGTCAAAGACCGTATTGAAACCGAGGAGGACTGGGAGGACTTCAATACTGCCACTAACTGCTTCATTTGCGGAAACAAGTTTGAGGAAGGTGAAAAGAAGTGTTGGGACCATTGTCACTTTACGGGGCAGTATAGAGGTTGTGCCCACGAGGACTGTAATCTTCGATTTAGTATGAGATATTATAAAATCCCAGTGTTTCTTCATAACCTTAAAAACTATGATGCCCACTTAATCATCAACAAGGCTCACGAACTGAACAAGAACTCTAAAATAGAATGTATCGCTCAGAACAGCGAAAAGTTTATAACCTTTGGTTTTAAAAATCTTTGTTTCAAGGACAGTTTCAGTTTCTTATCGTCTTCGTTGGATAAGTTGGTGAAGTTGAGTAAATATGAGGATGATAAAAAGCGTGAGAATTGGAAGAACAATTTCAGATACAGCGTTAGAAACCCGTATGTTAAAACCGATGAAGATTTGGATTTATTGACTGATAAGGGTATTTATCCCTATGACTACTTTGATGATTTTGAAAGATTTAAGGAAAGGGCTTTACCACCGAAAGAAGCGTTTTACAGTAAATTGAGTGAAGAACATGTAAGTGATAAAGATTATGAAAGGGCACTGAAAGTATGGAAGCACTTCGGGATTAGAACACTCGGACAGTATCACGACTTGTATCTAAGAACTGATGTTTTACTACTGACCGATGTATTTGAAAACTTTAGAGACTTGTGTATGGAATACTACGGTTTAGACCCCGCTCATTATTATACATTACCAAATTTCGCATGGGACGCGATGCTTCTAAAAACTGGTGTTGAAATAGAACAATTGCATGACCAAGAAATGTTTGAGATGGTTGAAAAGGGAATGAGAGGAGGAATGTGTCAAGTCAGTCATAAATTAGCAGTGGCAAATAATAAGTATATGGGGGAAGCATATGATGAGAACAAGCCATCAAATTATATTAGTTACTTGGATGCTAATAACTTGTATGGTTTAGCAATGTCCCAGAAGTTACCGCTAAAAAATATCAAGTGGGCAAAGAAAACTCCCATTGTTGAAAAATGGAATGAAAACGATGAGTTCGGTTATATTATGGAAGTTGATTTGGAATATCCCGAAACATTGCACGACTTCCACTCCGACTACCCACTAGCGCCTGAAATAATGAATGTAAATGTGAATATGCTTTCCGATTATCAAAAGCAAGTCTTCAAAATATATTATGATGGCAAAAATCCCAAGGACGAGAAAACAAGTAAGTTAATATTAAATCTAAAGGATAAAGAAAAATATGTGGTTCATATCAAGACTTTACAGTATTATTTGAAAATGGGAATGAAAATGACCAAAGTCCATAGGATAATAAAATTTCAACAGAGGGCATGGTTGAAACCGTGGATTGACTTCAACACCGGTAAAAGGAAAGAAGCCAAAAGCGATTTTGAGAAAGATTTATTCAAATTAATGAATAACGCGGTGTACGGAAAAACCATGGAAGACAAACGAAATCATATGGACTTTGAATTAGTTGATAATGAGGTAAGATATGAAAAATGTGTGAATAACCCAACATTCAAAAACCGATTTATTATAAATGAAAATCTGGTAGGAGTTGAAAAAACTAAAGCAAAACTGAAACTGGATAAACCGATTTTTCTGGGAATGAGCATTTTTAGATTTAAGTAAATTACATATGTATCAGTTCTACTATGATGTCCTTAAGAAGAAGTATAACGAAAACATCAAACTGGTTTATACTGATACTGACAGTTATGTAATTCAAACAATGACTGATGATGTCTATAAGGATTTCAATGATATAAAGCAACACATGGATTTTAGCGACTATCCACCTGAACATCCATGCTTTGACAAAACTAATAAAAAGGTCTTAGGAATGTTTAAGGACGAAGTGAATGGAAAAATCATTACTAAATTCATTGGATTAAAACCTAAATCATATCCTTCACAATTCATGGTGAGGATGATGAACATAAGAAATCAAAAGGTGTAGTGAAACACAAAGTGAAAAAAGAACTGTCGTATCAGAACTATCACGAAGCATTATATCAAAACAAAAAGCATGAAATCACATATAACTTCATCAGAAGCAAGTCGCATCAAATATATTCAATGTCTCAAGTAAAGCAATCTCTCAGTAATTATGAAAATAAAAGGTTTTATATTGATGCTTTCACTTCATTACCATATGGACATTACGCTATTACAAAGTAATAGCCTAATGAGCTTCGCGACATTACTCCATAAAATAATTATCTAAATAGTTCTAATAATATGAAATTATTAGAATTATTTTCAGGCACAGGGTCGGTTGGTCGGGTTTGGGATTGGGTTTGAAACTGGAAATGTGGGTTTGGGGATGAGGTTGAAACTGAAAACATTAAAGTTTATGTATTTGTTGGTTTTGGGGGAGTTGAAAATGGGGGATTATGCCCTTATTTTGGTGGTTAGGGATTGTTGGGATTTAAGGGTTTGCGAAGAGCTCCCTTGAAATTGGGGTTGGTCTAAAACATTGAAACAAAAATCGGCGAGAGTTTAACCTTACACAACGGTTTAGGGTTGTAAGACAAAACGCCCGATACCTTGTAGTCGCCGAGGGAGGTGCCTTCTGACAAACAGGACTCACACGTGGGGGTTGGGGTTGTTGTTGTTGAGGTGGTGGTGTTACGGGTTGTTTTGGTTGAAGGCGTGTGAGGCATCCACAGCATCATAAAAATCCAGCATCATCAGCATCATCCAGCATCATCAGCATTGAAACAAAAGAAGGGTCGGTTGTTGCCTGATGGCTGATGCCATTTAAAAAACAAAAAAAACTATCCATTCCATAATCAACCCTCCCTTTTCAGCAAGGAGTGGTGGGTATGCTTATCTCACATTACCCATTCGCTCCCCACTCACTCCTTGCTCGGACAGGATGGGTGACATAAATGGTCACCCAGACCGAATTACGATTACGGAATGGATAGTAAAAAAAACAAAGAAGAAAAATAGCCGCCAATCCCCTAATCAGATGCATGACACTTTTAGCGTCGCACATCCGATTAACATTGATGTTCTCATTTTTTCTAGATACACGGAGGTTCATTCCCAATTTCCCGCAGGAAAGAGCGAATGACCCTCCTAAACAGAAAGGGTGTAAAATTGTTTCCCAAATAAACCAATTGACCTTCTTGAAAGGTCTGTCATCTCCTCCGAAGCAAACGCCAAATGTCAGGTAAAACGGTGTAAGACGGCAATGGTCATTTTCATCATCGATCGCAAACTCCAAACATGGTTTCTGTAGCATCCATTACAACGGCAAAACTGGTGTTCCCCATTTGAAGGAAGGGTCTGCTCTCGTTGTAATGGGGGGCCTGCTCTCGTTGTAATGGGGGCCTGCTCTCGTTGTAATGGGGGGCCTGCTCTCGTTGTAATGGGGGCCTGCTCTCGTTGTAATGGGGGCCCGCTCTCGTTGTAATGCCTGCTCTCGTTGTAATGGGGGCCTGCTCTCGTTGTAATGGGGGCCTGCTCTCGTTGTAATGGGGGCCTGCTCTCGTTGTAATGGGGGCCTGCTCTCGTTGTAATGGGGGCCTGCTCTCGTTGTAATGGGGGCGCATCAAAAAATATACAGATGTATTGATGGTGAAAGAAGTAGAATGAATTTTGAAGGAGTACAAAACATAAGGTTTAAACTAATTGTTGATGAACCTGTGTAATTCATAACTAAACCATAACCCCCTAGCCAAAACTACTTAAAGAAATATTACCTTATATATTAAGAGAAAAATGAACGGTGATGGAATCAATAATTATATCGATAAAAAATGCTATGATTGTTGTCACTTCAAAAAAGAAAATATGGAATTGTATAAATTGAGTTTACCTAATGAAATAGTGAATAATATTATTAATTATTCAATGGATGAAAAAGACGAATGTGAAAATTGTCAGGAATGGAGAGATAATCAATTTTTAATCAAATGTCTGTTGAGAATAAAAGGAAGACATAATAGAAATGTAGAAGATGATATTTTAATATTTCTAACTGTAAATAAAATACCACCTTACGATTATGTTAAACAGTTTCTTAAAATCAGTAAGAAAAATATGACATGATTTATGATATATTATGGATGTTGGGTTATAGTCAAGAGAAAGGAGAAGATGTTAAAGAAAATATCAAATTATTTATTGAAAGTAAAAAGTTTAATGTTCAGAATACAGTGAGAGATGTTAATATTATTTTTAAAATGATGTATGAAAGAAGTAAGACAAACCAATTAGATTATTATCCTGAACTGAAATTATAATCATAATATAATAATAACATGTAAAATCTTATATGTTATAATTATACTGAACTTTTAACCTATAACACCCCTTAAACTTATCTAAAGAAATAACCCCTTAAACATATAGAGACCAATGACAGACAAAAAGCAATGTTCCAAATGTAAAGTCTTTCAATTGTTAGAAAAGTTCAACGAAGGAAGAAAACAATGTAATGTATGCTTGGAGAGCAAACGGCGGTATAGAGAAGCACACAAAGAACAAATACAAGAGAAGGCAAAGGTTTATTATGAACAAAACAAGGAATACTACAAAACATACCAACAACAATATACTCAGACCTTGATTGAATGTGATATATGTAATCGTCATTATCATCAAGGCAAGCGAAAGCAACACGAAGAAACCAGCTTTCATCAACATAACCTCAAACTGAAAAAAGAATATGAAGAGCGTCATAAAACAAATACACCACCAACACCCCAGAACATTATAACTACTAAAAGGGTTAACTCTTTCAAATGAAAAAAATGTCGGCCCCCAGCCCAACAATGAACAAGGCGACAATTTACCCAAATGATTACCTTAACGAAAACGATAAATAAGCTCCCTAAAAACCCTCTTTTAAAAACGAATAAGGGGGAACACAGATTTGAGATGAACATAAAAACCATAACAGGCAACCCTCAACAGGCTTCCCCTCAGGATCACCCTTTCTTCCATTTTTTGGGGGTCCACGTACCACGCGGTGATTCGCAGACGCTTCACTAAATCTGTTCATTGTGCGGGCTTGCGCAACTCAGTTTGTCAAAAACATTGGGGTGTTCGATTCCCCCCGGGCGCGCTTTCGCATCCTTGGCAGCTCCAGCGGCACATCGCCAGCATCACCTGCATCATCCGCATCAGCGCCTGCCAAGGATGCGGATGATGCAAGTGATGCTGGGGATGTTGCCCATGCTGGTGAAGGAAATGAAGGGGGGAAAGGGGGGGAAAAGATCTTTGGGAGAAAAGGGAAATGTTTCTCGGGGGGAACAGGCCCTACGGGGCAATCGGGGGACAGGATCTCAAACGGGAAAGGGGGAACAAGACTTTGGGAAGAGAAGGGTGGAGATCTTGGGGGGAAAAGGCCTTAGGGGGGAAACGGGGGAAAGGATCCAGCATCACCTGCATCATCCGCATCAGCGCCTGCCAAGGATGCGGATGATGCAAGTGATGCTGGGGATGTTGCCCATGCTGGTGAAGGAAATGAAGGGGGGAAAGGGGGAAAGGATCTCAACAGCGAAAGGGGGGGAAAGATCTCAGGGAGGAAAGGGAGAAGATCTGGGGAAAAAATGCCTTAAGGGGGAAAGGGGGGAAAAGATCTTTGGGAGGAAAAGGGAAATCTTTCTCGGGGGGAACAGGCCCTACGGGGCAATGGGGGGACAGGATCTCAAACGGGAAAGGGGGAAAAAGACTTTGGGAAGAGAAGGGTGGAGATCTTGGGGGGAAAAGGCTTTAGGGGGGAAACGGGGGAAAGGATCTTAAGCGGGAAAGGGGGGAAAAGATCTTAGGGAGGCAAAGGGAGACGAACTCAGGGTGCGAAAAGGCCTTAGGGGGGACAGGGGGGAAAGGATCTCAATAAAGAAAGGTGGGAAAAGCTCTTAGGGAGGAAAAGGGAGAAGATCTCAGGGGGGAAAAGGCCTTAGGGGGGAAAGGGGGGAAAGGATCTCAACAGGGAATGACGAAAAAAACCTCTTAGGGAGGAAAAAGGAGGAAAAGGGATATGATCTCAGGGGGGGGAAAAAGCCTTGGGGGGGAAAGGGGGGGAAAGGATCGAAAAGCGAGAAGATCTCGGGGGGGAAACGGCCTTAAGATCTCAGGGGGGGAAAGGCCTTAGGGGGGAAAGGGGGAAAGGATCTCAACACGGAACGGGGGCAAATGATCTTAGGGAGGAAAAGGGAGAAGATCTGAAAGGGCCTTCGGGGGGAAAGGGGGAAAGGATCTCAACCGGGGGAAAAGATCTTGGGGAGGCAAAGGGAGAAGGCCTTGGGGGGGAAAGGGGGGAAAGGTTCTCAACAGGAAAAGGGGGAAAACATCTTAGGGAGGAGAAGGGAGAAGATCTTGGGGGGAAAAGGCCTTAGGGGGGAAAGGGGGGGAAAGGATCTCAACAAGGAAAATGGGGAGAAAAAAAGGCCTTAGGGGGGAAAGGGGGGAAAGGCTCTCAACAGGGAAAGGTGGCAAAAGATCTTAGGGGAGGAAAAGGGAGAAGATCTCAAGGGAAAAGGACTTAGGGAGGAAAGGGGGGGAAAGATCTTTGGGGAGGAAAGGCAGAAGATCTGGGGCAAAAATGCCTTAGGGGGGAAAGGGGAGAAATTATCTCAACAGGGAAAGGGGTGGAAAAGATCTTAGGGAGGAAAGGGAGAAGATCTGGGGAAAAAAGGCCAACAGGGAAACGGGGGAAAAGATCTTAGGAAGGAAAAGGGAGAAGCTCTCAGGGGGGGAAAGGCCTTGGGAGGGAAAGGGGAAAAAAGATCTCAACAGGGAAAGGGTGAGAAAGATTTTAGGGAGGAAAGGGGGGGGAAGATCTTAGGGAGGAAAGGGGGAAGATCTGGGAGAAAAGGACTTAGCAGGGAAAGCCCAACAGGGAAAGGGGGGAAAAGATCTTAGGAAGGACAAGGGAGAAGCTCTCAGGGGGGGGAAAGGCCTTAGGGCGGAAAGGGGGAAAAGGATCTCAGCAGGGAAAGGGGGGGGGGTGGGCGGGGAAAGATCTTAGGGAGGACAGGGAGAAGATCTGGGGACAAAGGCCTTAGGGGGGAAAGGGGAGAAATGATCTCAACAGGGAAAGGGGTGAAAAAGATCTTAGGGAGGAAAGGGAGAAGATCTGCGGGAAAAAAGGCCAACAGGGAAAGGGGGGAAAGATCTAAGGAAGGAAAAGGGAGAAGCTCTCAGGGGGGAGAAAGGCCTTAGGCGGGAAAGGGTGGGAAGGATCTCAACAGGGAAAGGGGGGAAACAATCTTAGGAAGGAAAAGGGAGAAGATCTGGAAAGGCCTTAGAGGGAAGGGGGGAAAGGATCTCAACGGGGAAAGGGGGCAAAGGATCTTAAGGAGGAATAGGGAGAAAGGATCTCAACAGGGAAAGGGGTGAAAGATCTCAGTGAGGAAAGGGAGAAGATCCCAGGCAGGGAAAAGGCCTTAGGGGGGAAAGGGGGAAAGGATCTCAACAGGGAAAGGGGGCAAAGGATCTTAGGGAGCAAAAGGGAGAAGATCTGAAAAGGCCTTCGGGGGAAGAGGGGGAAAGGAGGTCAACAGGGAAAGGTGGGAGAAGATCCTAGGGAGGAAAAGGTAGAAGATCTCGAGGGAAAGGGGGAAAGGATCTCAACCAAGGGAAAAGATCTTGGGGCGGACCAGGGAGAAGATCTCAGGGGGGGAAAGGCCTTAGGGGGGAAAGGGGGGAAAGGATCTCAACAGCGAAAGGGGGCAAAGGATCTTAGGAGGAAAAGGGAGAAGATCTTGGGGGGGAAAATGCCTTAGGGGGGAAAGGGCGGGAAAGGATCTCAACAAGGAAAGGGGGGAAAACATCTTAGGAAGGAAAAGGGGGAAGATCGCGGGGGGAAAAAAGGCCTTAGGGGGGAAAGGAGGGAAAGGATCTCAACAGGGAGAGGGGGGAAAACATCGTAGGGAGGAAAAGGGAAAAACTCGGAGGGAGAAAGGGCCTTAGGGGGGAAAGGGGGAATGGATCTCAACAGGGAAAGGTGGCAAAAGATCTTAGGGAGGAAAAGGGAGAAGATCTCAGGGGGGGAAAGGCCTTAGGGGGGAAAGGGGGGAAAGGATCTGAGCAGGGAAAGGAAGGGAAAGATCTTAGGGAGGAAAGGGAGAAGATCTGGGGGCAAAGGCCTTAGGGGGGAAAGGGGAGAAATGATCTCAACAGGGAAAGGGGTGGAAAAGATCTTAGGGAGGAAAGGGGGAAGATCTGGTGGAAAAAGGGCCAACAGGGAAAGGGGGGAAAGATCTAAGGAAGGAAAAGGGAGAAGCTCTCAGGGGGGGAAAGGCCTGAGGGTGGAAAGGGTGGGAAGGGTCTCAACAGGGAAAGGGGGGAAACAATCTTAGGAAGGAAAGGGGGGGGAAGGCCTTAGGGAGGAAAGGGAGAAGATCTGGGAGAAAAGGACTTAGGGCGGAAAGCCCAACAGGGAAAGGGGGGAAAAGATCTTAGGAAGGAAAAGGGAGAAGCTCTCAAGTGGGGAAAGGCCTTGGGAGGGAAAGGGGGGAAAGGATCTCAACAGGGAAAAATGAAAAAGATCTTAGGGAGGAAAGGGGGGGAAGATCTTCGGGAGGAAAGGGAGAAGATCTGGGGAGAAAAGGACTTAGGGAAGAAAGCCCAACAGGGAAAGGGGGCAAAAGATCTTAGGAAGGAAAAGGGAGAAGCTCTCAGGGGTGGGAAAGGCCTTAGGGGGGAAAGGATCTCAGCAGGGAAAGGGGGGGGGGGGGAAGATCTTAGGGAGGAAAGGGAGAAGATTTGGGGACAAAGGCCTTAGGGGGGAAAGGGGAGAAATGATCTCAACAGGGAAAGGGGTGGAAAAGATCTTAGGGAGGAAAGGGAGAAGATCTGGGGGAGCTCTCAGGGGGGGAAAGGCCTTAGGCGGGAAAGGGTGGGAAGGATCTCAACAGGGAAAGGGGGGAAACAATCTTAAGAAGGAAAAGGGGGAAGATCTGGAAAGGACTTAAAGGGAAGGGGGGAAAGGATCTCAACGGGGAAAGGGGGCAAAGGATCTTAAGGAGGAATAGGGAGAAGATCTCAGCGGGGGGAAAGGCCTTAGGAAGGAAAGGAGGGAAAGGATCTCAACAGGGAAAGGGGAGGAAAGATCTCAGTGAGGAAAGGGAGAAGATCCCAGGCAGGGAAAAGGCCTTAGGGGGGAAAGGGGGAAAGGATCTCAACAGGGAAAGGGGGCAAAGGATCTTCGGGAGGAACAGGGAGAAGATCTGAAAAGGCCTTAGGGGGAAAAGGGGGAAAGGAGCTCAACAGGGAAAGGTGGGAGAAGATCCTAGGGAGGAAAAGGGAGAAGATCTTGGGGGGAAAGGGGGAAAGGATCTCAACCAAGGGAAAAGATCTTGGGGAGGACAAGGGAGAAGATCTCAGGGGGGGAAAATGCCTTAGGGGGGAAAGGGGGGAAAGGGGGGAAAGGATCTCAACAGGGAAAGGGGGCAAAGGATCTTAGGAAGGAAAAGGGGGAAGATCGCGGGGGGAAAAACGGCCTCAGGGGGGAAAGGAGGTAAAGGATCTCAACAGGGAGAGGGGGGAAAATATCGTAGGGAGGAAAAGGGAAAAACTCAGAGGGAGAAAGGGCCTTAGGGGGGGAAAGGGGGAATGGATCTCAACAGGGAAAGGTGGCAAAAGATCTTAGGGAAAAGAAGATCTCAGGGGGGGAAAGGCCTTAGCAAGGAAAGGGGGGAAAGGATCTGAGCAGGGAAAGGGGGGGAAAGATCTTAGGGAGGAAAGGGGTGAAGATCTGGGGGCAAAGGCCTTAGGGGGGAAAGGGGAGAAATGATCTCAACAGGGAAAGGGGTGGAAAAGATCTTAGGGAGGAAAGGGAGAAGATCTGGGGGAAAAAAGGCCAACAGGGAAAGGGGGGAAAGATCTAAGGAAGGAAAAGGGAGAAGCTCTCAGGGGGGGAAAGGCCTGAGGGGGGAAAAAGTGGGAAGGATCTCAACAGGGAAAGGGGGGAAACAATCTTAGGAAGGAAAAGGGAGAAGATCTGGAAAGGCCTTAAAGGGAAGGGGGGAAAGGATCTCAACAGGGAAAGGGGGCAAAGGATCTTAAGGAGGAATAGGGAGAAGATCTCAGCGGGGGGAAAAGGCCTTAGGGGGGAAAGGGGGGAAAGGATCTCAACAGGGAGAGGGGGGAAAACATCTTAGGGAGGAAAAGGGAAAAAAACAGAGGGAGAAAAGGCCTTAGGGCGGAAAGGGGGAATGGATCTCAACAAAGAAAGGGGGGCAAAAATCTCAGAGGGGAAGGGGGCAAGGGGACAATTCCAAAGGGACGCAAATAAGAAAGCAGGCCTGTAATGTCGGCGGCCTGAGCCGGAGGCGTTAAAATATGTTCAAAGGGAATCTTGAATCTATACGGGCCCCCAATGCAACCGAATCAAACCGACTAAAATGTCATCCGGGCCTGGATTCAACCCTGAAAAAGCTGTCCCTGGAATCTTGAAACCTTGAATCCGGGTCCTGGATGAAACCGAATGATTCCCTGCGAAAGTGTTCACTGGAATCTTGAATCCGGGCTAAAATAAAAGCGGTCTCGACTGATTTTCCCTGGAATCTTGACACTTGAGTCCGGACATCAAAATATATTTCATTCGTTTTCATTCGGTTTCATTCGGGGGGGGGGGCAGGATTGACATTTTGCGTCCGATTTGACCCCTCTGTGTCAAAGCCTTCAGCTTGTAGCGTGTCCTTTGAATTACTTTTTTTTTTTGCTGCTTTCCCCAAGGTCCAAATCTGTAAACTTCAACTAATTCTGACAAAAGATTGGTCCCTGGGAGGGAGGGTGCCATATATCTACGTATGTGTATATATATATATGTATATATGTATATATATATAGTTACTTATTTATTTATTTATTCATTTACTTATTTTTTTAATTAATTTATTTATCTATATTTACTGGTCAACTCTCAGGGGCCTACGTTCGCCGCCGGCCATCCACCAGGCCGCCCGTCCCCCCCCCCCTCCCCCGTACGACAGCCGCAAAAGCTCCGCGCCAGCCATGGGACACACTCTGCGTTCAGACGCCTTCCCTTGCAAACGTCTTCACTTGACCGCTGCCCTGCAGTAATTTCGGAAGGCCCGCAGCAGGCTTTCAAGGCCAGGACTCCTACTCCACGCGACCCAACCCCGCATGACGACCCTACCTCGACGTGGCGGCGCAGTGGACGCCACCCCACCCCCCCCCACACCAACGCCGCCGCCTTGGCGTGGCGGCGGAGTGGATAAGGTACACTACTATCCCAGGATGCTACCCACCTGCGCTGATCATGGTTGAGCGACGGCGAACGCAGGCGCCCCAAGGCGGTGTGTGTGTGTGTGTGTACATACATATATAGATATACATGCTCACATGACCATGTGTATATATGATATTAGGTATGGGTGCGCGCATGGAGGTAAACAGAGAACCAAACACACATTGGCGTGCAGTGTTGAGGCCCGATTGCGTCTTACTTGCGCAACAAAATGGAAGGGGTTCTTAAACAACTGCATTGAGGTATCAGTACAATTCGAGTGTTGCAAGCCTTGAGAAAAAAGCACCTGCGGGGTTCTGATCGCTATGATAACAGTTATGGCCAACAAACAAAAGCAATGCATGTCTGGGCCTTCAAATGCGAATGACCACCAGCACCCCCAAGTCTGGTCCCATGAAATCGCGTAACCGAGCAAAACGTCTTCTGTATGACTTCGCATCCTATCACATTTTTACAACTGTCAAGAGTCACAGCATACGTTCGTGAGACCATGCTGCTTCTCCTGCATCTTTGGCAGGCAGCACAAAGGACGACAACACATCTGTCCGCCTTCTAGGCGCTGGCCGGGCGAGGGAAAAAGGCACCATCCCTTTGGAGTACAGGGCGTCTGCTTCCCTCCGTCGCAAGAGTCCCACACCTCCGTCGTCAACACACGCGTCAAAGTGCGTAAAGTGCATCGTAGTCAATGGAGTTCATGTCCACAGATGCAATGCGAGACAAGTGCGCAGCTGCAGCGCGGTGGCAGAGTTGCCACGCAGCCACCACCTTCGGCAAAGTAGAACGAAAGCAAGGCGTCAGGCAAAGCTTGAGCCGTTCAAGCCTGGCTTGCTCGACCACTGATCCATCTGCCTCCAAGAAGGCCCTGCCAATGAGCACGGGCACCAAGCTGCTTGACCAAATCTTGATTTCAATCTCAGGGAGTTGGGTTGTCATCACATCATCAATTTTAAAGCAAAAATTCCACGAGGGAGTGGTGGAGGCTGGTACGGGCAAGCTTTCCATGATTTGCTCTTCGTGAGGTCTTTTGATGAGGACTTGCAAATGGGTGGAGTGGCATGGAAGGTTTATGCCATGATGGATGCAAATATGCATCGTGCATCGGCAAGGCCTGAGCACATTTCCCTCTGCAGAGCAGGCTCTGATAAATAGTGTTCGATGGTCATGTGCCTCATCATGAGCACAGCATCCAGTGTTGGCTGGGAGCAAGTTTAAGATGTGCTGCATGGCATGGCCAGTTTGCACAAGTCGGCGCTTTGATTCTGGTTCAGTTTTTCAGTTCAAACGCCAAAGATGATGGATCGTTGTCAAGTCATCTGTTGAATCTACCGCAAGGTCACAAAGGTACTTTATCAACCTGCACGTTGCACCCAGACGTGTGCAGAAAGTTGTGCGGCTCTCACTGCTAATAGCTCTTGAGAACCGGCGCACAGAAGCTTAGTATCGCATGCTCAAGATATGTGCAAGATCTGCATGGCCAAGCATATGCGCAGGCCGTGTCCTCAATCAGGTCCACGATGAAGGCAAACCAAATAGCCAGCACTGGTAGTTCTGGCCGGCAAATGTCACGAAAGCACGACGAGTTCAACGGGAAAGTAATGCTCTGCTCGATATGTCAGGGATGCAGGTCTGCAAAGTGGCTTCTGAAATTTGTTCCTGATTAGGGAGCACTGCGGGATACCAATCTATGAGTGCGTTAGAACGAAACTGATCAAGAGTCACACTTCATGTGCCTGTCAAGCTTCTTCCACCCCATGATTTTCGCAGTTGGGTGCCTGCAAGTGGCATAAGCGCGAAGGTGAAGTACATGCTGACATTTCCTTGCCCAGCGCAAACTAGCACCCAACATGTGTGTGTGTGTGCGTGGGCGGGTGGGCTGGCGGGTGGGTGGGTGGGCGGGCGGGCGGGTGCGTGCGTGCGAGCGCGCGCGCGCGTGGTTTGCGAGGTTAGTCCCGACCGGAGGATGGTCTGCAAGACAAAGCTACGCAGCGAAACCATCCCATCCCAGTCCAAACAATCAAACCAATCAATCAATGGTTCCAGTTCAATCCATCAAGCCACTGACCCATCAATCCAATGCACTCTAATCCAATGCAATAAATCACCCACATCATCTCAAGCCCTCAAGCACACAATCACTCAATGCTGGCTGGGTAGGAGAAGCTCTGACTCCTGACTTGCAGTCAGGCAGCTGTAAACAAAGAGAGCAAGTGATACAAGACTCGGATACCCCAGCAAGCTGCACAGCCTGGGACAAGCAAGGCGGCAAAATCCGATACCGGGCACGTGGAGGCAAACACTTGCAGGGAAGCCCAGCTAGTGACAGTGCATTTGCAAAGGACGCCCAGTAATATCAAAAAGACTGGCAGGGCCTCTCATCTTAAGACATGCTTCGTGTTGAGACATACACATGCTCTGAGAGCGAAACAAGATGACCGGGCGTCGTCCAATTGTGTCACTCAGCGCGCCCAAGAATGGTCCCAATGCGAAGTGAAGAAAGGAGCCCAGCGCACCTGAGGCGGTGCACTCACTGCTTGGCAATGGGCATCTCACGTGCACGGCGTGGCACAGGGCCGCACAATACATTGTTCATTCATTACCAGTATATATATATATATATATTTATTTATTTTGTTTATACCTTTTTATGCTATCCCCTCCAAAACCTGGGTTGCAGCAGTCCTCAAATGGATTTCAGAGAAGCGTTTGTCATGTTGAATGAAAGGATGGGCCTTCAACCCGAATGTGGTTGAAGCATTTGTTGCAAGCACTGCCCTTTTGAAGCAGCTTGTGCATCCCACAGTGAAAAGATGTGTTCACGGTGCGGTGAACTAATTGATTTAGAATATGACAAAGACATGAATGTACTATGTGTCAAAAAGATACAAATATAGACTGCTTCTTGCAGACGCAAATGAAGATGGGCCCCTTTTGAAGCACCATGTGCATCCCGTTGACCTAAAACAATGGAAAAATGATACCGAGAGCATGCTCAGCTGCTTCCGGCAAGTCCAAAGCGACAGAAATACCTGCGCAGTTCAGGCAAAAACACCGACATTGTTCGTCGGATACTAAAAAAAAAACGATAGAGGCTTCCACCCCCCGTCTGATACCGGTTTGCAGTGGGGATCGCTTTTGCATCCTCGCGCAGCATCACCAGCATCACCAGCATCATCAGAATAACATTGCTAGAAAGAAGGAGCACAGAGGGTCAAATGAAAGGTTCCTATTCGTGTCTTGCGGCATAATGTTAATCTATTGAGATTTTCAGATTTCAAGCCATTAAGATTTGATGATGTTAAGTCATTAAGGTTTGAAGCTGTTAAGCCACTAAGGTGTTAATTGTTTAAGCCACTGAGATGTTAACATTTTAAGCAATTAAGATTCTACCAGGCTGAGGCACTCAGTTATTGAGATTGCATATAAGCCGTTAAGATCTTTCAGAGTTTAATCCCTTAAGAGTCTAAGGCTTTCAGACAATAACTTGTTCAGATTTTAAGCCGTCAAGATTTTAATATCTTCAGCCATCAAGGATTTAAGACTTTAAGCCATGAAGACTTGAATATTTTAAGCCATTAGGATTCGCGGAAATTAACACATTCACACTTGAAGGTATTCAGCAATTAGTATTTATAGCGTTTGAGCCGCTAAGATCTCAATATATGTTAAGCCACTAGGAATTTGAGGATGTGATCCGTAAGAATTGAGCATGTCTACGGCCATCAAACTTCAAGATTCTAAGCCATTACGGCTTTAGGATTATGAGCCATTAAGTGTTTAAGATTTAACAGCTTTTAAGCCATTGTAATGTTAAGACTTTAAGCCGTCAGGAGTTTAACACGGTAAGCCGCTAAGATTCTATTAATGCAAGCCATCAAGACTTTCAGATGCTCATCCATAAAGATCTTAAGGCGTTCAGCGATTAATATTTCAAGATGTTCAGGCATTAAGAGTTTAAACCACTAAGACATTAAGATATTAAGCCCTTAAGTGTTTGATTTCGAGCCATTCAGCTTTGCAGACGTTCAGCCACATCTTAAGAAACCTCAAAGGCTCTGAGGGCCTCAAGGGGCTTAAGGGGCTTAAGGGGCTTAAGGGCCTCAAAGAGGCTTCATGGCCTGGAGGACCTGCCGGAGGCTCTGAAGTAGAAAAACACACATGGAAAATGCATTTGCGGTTTTGGCATTGGACATTGGCCCCTTTTTACTTCTTGAAGATTTTCATGTTTTACCTTTCCCCTGCAAAAGTAAACCAAATGAAACTACAACTGCTGGACCTATGAAAACTAAAACGTTAGAATACCCGAAATAAAATAAGTACTGCGTTTGGTATGTTTACTTGTTAATTTTCATTGGTCTAAAAGCGTGACGTTTCACTGTTCTACTTTGGCTGGGAAAAAAAGGTGAGCTTCCAGAAGGAAAAAGGGGCCAGTGAAAAGTGGCGAACATGGGACGAACGTGCATTTTCCCAGTCTGTGGTTGTTTGTGCCTGAATTCACCTGCAAGAAGCAGATAAGTGTGCATTGCTTCAGGGTTGTGAAATCATGTTGCACTGTTTTAGGTCTACCAAAGGAACAAACCTAGGTTTTGGGGGGTTGTTCCATCTGTATGTATGTATGCATGCATGCATGCATGCATGCATGCATGTATGTACGTATGTATGTATGTTTGTTTGTTTGCTTGCTTGCTTGCTTGTTTGTATGCTGTATGCATGTATGTTAAGCGCAAGTGGCCTCTCTTGGTTCAAACCGCCTCCTTCTTTGAGACTCGCAGAGGGCATATGCGATGGAATGATTGTAGTATTTACTAGTCAAAAAGCAGAACCACAATGACAGCAAACCAAGCATGCATCAGTCAGGCCAGGTACTGAATATCAACTCGCTTGAAGGCCTTCAACTGTGGCCCAAATGAGTATGCAATAAAACAGATCTCACGCAGCCGCTTCAGGTCGAAGATGTGCTTCAAAATGGCAACAGCGCAGTGTACGCAGGCTAAGCTCCAGCAAGAAGACACTTGAACCAAGCACAAAGCATTGGCAAAGAATAAAGCAAGCAGCAAAAGAGAGCTCATGCAAACAAAAAAGCAAGAAATAACCCGCTGCAGGCAATAGCAATTGTGGAGTGTACAAAGGCAGCCGGTTAACAACACTCGGCCCAAACAAGAAGACAGTGTTGGAGCCGTGCTTTTCGGTACACCACTTCTGAAAGCAACTTAGAGCAGGTGGTTCTTGCGAAACGGAAAAACCAACAAAAAGCAAACAACAATAGTAGCAGACAAAGCAGGCAGAAACAAAGGAAGCAGCAAGAACGAGAGCAAAGACAAGAGCAAAATCAACAAAGACAGGACGTAAGGACGTCATTGCAACCCCAACCCACAATCGACAACCGACAACCAACAAAAGAACCACCAGCACCGACCATCAGCACCGACCATCAGCACCGACCATCAGCACCTACCATCATCACCGTTCATCACCACCAACCATCAGCACCGACCATCACAAGCTTCCGCCACCACCACCACCACCACCACCACCACCACCACCACAACACCGCCAACCGGATTTGGTGGACTCTGCGCTCACGTGAATGCAAATGCATGAGTCATGGAGTCATAGCTTGCTCATTACCCCTATGCGGCGATGCAGGCCCGGTCAACCGGCTGAGATTTGTGCTGCTGGCTCCACACTCTCTCTCTCTCTCTCTCTCTCTCTCTCTCTTCTCATGCACTAAGTGTTTGACAAAACGCATGCAAATTGCGTGATAGAACAACCACGTGCGCCTACTGTCGTTGCCCAGAAGAGGTTGTCGCTGATTGCCGCCTGCAACTTGGCTTGAATATCCAGCGCTTCAACACACCACTGGACCACACATGCTATAGCAGTGTTCAACGTCTAGCGATGCCAAGGGTGCCTGGCAGTATGCTGCCTCGGGCGTCTCCTCACAGCGAATGTCTTCCGGCCTCAAGCTTCACGAGAGGGGCTTCCCAACCGCAACTGACTATGCGCCGCAAAAACTGCAAGAACCAAGATTCTAGTGACAAAAGAGGTCTGCATCCTGCCTGTGATCTGTGTACTGCTGAGCAAAAAAGTTTAAGCCTGAGCTGCGTTGAAGACAACCTTTGCAAAAGTATAGTACTCAGCTTGGCAACTTATTCAGAGAAACTGGTGCCTTGCTACAATGTTGACAGTCGACACTCTCAGCACAACACCCGCAGCGTAGAAGGTCGATTTTGTGTATGCAGACCAGCAACCCAAGTAAGACAAGTTCGTTGCCTGAATTCCAGTGCTCACCCCACCAAAGAGGACAGGCACCCACAGCGCCCTGAGCTGGCGAGCCACCTGAAACGAGCCAGCTAACAAGCGCAAGCATGCAATGACTCTTGGCTTTGTGTCGAATTGGCAGCGGACCTTGCAGAAGTCAAGAGACGGTTCATCCTGACAAGCAGTCAGGACGGCTGCGTCCGGTTTGTTCCCTGCATATGTGTGACTGCACTGGCAAGTTTCCAAGCAAATCAAGCAGCAACTGCTTGGGAACAAATACAGCAGCCCACGCCCGAGCCTCCCTCGGAGTTTCCACTTGGGCCGGACCCATCGGATGCACTTCACAAATGCGTCAGTCTTGCTGGGTCTGGGCTGAGAGCTGGTGATCTGGCTCCGAATGCGGAGCTCTACAGGCTCTGTGGAAACTAAAACAAAGTGAGTCTAAACGTCCGAAGAAACCTATCATGTGTCTTGCATTCGTTTCGACTAGAACACATGGCACTTGAAACGTGATGGATGTCAATGCCTGGCAAACACCGCTATTCTGAGCCAATGCATGAGCATTTGAAAACCATCTGGGACGCACATATGAAGCCCCACATGGCAATTAGCTTTCAAGATATCATGCAAGCCACCTGAGCTCACGGCAGCTTTGACATCTCCTCGGCAAAGGCAGTCTCAAAGGCCAACAGGACCTGAGGCAAGTGAAGTGAGTGTGATGTTCTTGTCCAACCAACCAAAGGCACATTCCAAGGTACACAGCAAATCAGCTGCCTTTTGCTCAGGGGCGACGACTGAAATGATATAAGCTCCCAAAGAGCTTGAACCAAACATGACCAGAACAGTTGAAATCTGCTGAGGTTTGCCTTTTCCTGGTTGCCTTGTGTTGGTGTTGGGCCATGAATGGCTGCAACATTGGTCTAGGCTTCGCTACCCAGCCCGCCGGCCAACTTGCCATCCTGCTAGCCAAACTTGGGCAAAATCTGACCTGTCCATATCAAGCCAGAAGACTGTGCAGCCAAATCCCCCAACAAGCCACAAGCCCTGACTGCATGTCCAACGTGCTTGGGCTTCTTACGAGCCACAGTCAATACTTATCCTGTCCCCCACTGACATGGAAACTTGGTGAATAATCTAATTTTCTAGTGGCACTTTGGTAGCGTGCCTAATGTATTTTGTTGTTTGAGCATTGGCCATTCTTCGTCCCCGTTTGCTTACCCAAGCCCAAGCTTCCTGCCTTTTTGCGCTTTTCCGGGCTCATCTCGGCCTTCGGCAGCAATTGTCTCTGGCTTGCTTTGTCACGCATGGGCGCGCCTGTGGCTTTGCCTTTCCTGTCTGTGTCTTTGTTTCTGCGCTTGTGCTGAGATGTGCCTCTGTTTTCTTTTTCCCAGCTCCGTCTCGCAACAAAGCCACACTGTACCAATCCAATGTAATGTTTGCCACTTTTCATAAAGCAAACTGTACCTCGTCCCGTGGAAGCAGGCTGTTCAAGAATGCGGTGTGCATACTGCAAGCAAATGTCAGGTATGCAACCAACATGTAAAACGTCCCGTGTAGTTGGCCCTTTCCAGGTATGCCAACGTATAAATTCCGAGTCTAGAAGTGCCCTGCAGCCGGCCAGTACCTTTGGCTGGCACGTCTACCCTCATCAGCGCAGCGCACTACACCGAAGTATTTGGGATAGCAGTGGACGCTACAGACTGAAACCCACAATGGGTCAAATAGCTTGTGGTGGCTGAACAAAAAATCAGCGTTGCGGTGCAAGATGGTATGGTTGACTCTTGACATCGTGTGGGTTGAGAGTTGCCAGTACTATGCGCCGGCATGTAATGCACCGACCCCTTCTTCCCAAAAAGGGGGAGGCGCCTGGGAAGCAAATGGCGCGTAGAACACGCAAGGATGGCCCAAAGTCCTGCACACCCATCTCAGGCCATACCCTGAAGGCGAAGCTGGTCGACACCACCAGCATCCCCGCAGCTACACGTATTCGACTTGTAGCCACAAGGATGCTGGTGGTGTCCACCATTATAGCTTATTACGTTCAGCATTTGACCGTTACATGAGACACTGTTGCCCAGACTACCCTGCTCGGACCAAATTCTCTTGGTGTTTAGCTAATCATATTTCTGTTTTGTGCATCCTCTGGGGCATGATTCCACCCTGGGACAGGCTTGCATGGTCAACGCGGGATACTGGGGGTGTCGACTAGGGACGCAGAGGATGGTACACACCGCCAGCATCACCGTGGTGTGAGCCAAAGAAAAAGTTGTTCGTCGACTAAAAGTAGATGTTGAGCTCTCTGTAAACTAATCTGGTCGACATTGACACCAGTTGTTGTTCGTCTTCGTCGTTTGCGATTTCGTATTTGTGCGTGCTTGTGCATGTGCAAGGGTGCGCGACAAACCTTACCTGCTGTACAGAAATTTTGGAGAAGAACCAACGTGCTCGTCATCAAATGCCGCCACTTGTCTGCTTGAATCCACTGGTATCTTCTACCTGCAGAAAGTTCTTGCCTGCTCCTCCATCCCATCCAGGACCTCAACCTGACGAAAATCAATGGGTGTCTTTGGCCGTTGGCCACAACAAACAAAACATGCTATCCTCGCCAAACGTGGCTCCATGAAAAAAAACATCACATGCCGAAACCATGTCATCCCACTTGCTGAGCGCGTGGCCAAACATTCACCTAGCATAGAGCCTGTCGCGCTTTGCGCTTTGAACCGTTGCAAACAAAGCTTTGCGAGATTTCGACTTTGGTTGCAATGTGCTTGCTGAGGTCAATGTCATGTCAGTTCCGAAGAAAATGCACACTCGGGCAAGCCATCTGCAAAATCCATGACATAGGAAGCTGCAAGCCTGAAACAGTAAACACTCGCAATATGTTGTCCTTGCCCGCTGAGTGGTTGAGCATAGCTGGATCTGACATTGATAAAAAATACTTGCTAAGCAGTGAGGCAGCTTCTGGGCGAAATGTCCAGACTTTGTCTCGTTGCACTCTTGAACGGCGGAGTGAAGGGAGAGCGAGTACAAGAGTTCCTTTCCGGAAGGTGCACCATGGCATTTGTGTTTGAATTGCCCGTCCCAGGGTGACCAAAACCGCCCTAGCTTCTGCGCGGGGAACCTTGCACCAGATTTGCTCCCAGCAGATTGCCGGCCTCGGGCTGGGCTATATTTGTCTCCTTGCTCCACCATGGCGCCGATTCACGCCTTTCGGACAAAATGACTTGCTTCTCCAAGAGGACATGGGAAGACTGCCTGGGCCTCCTCCCCCAAACCAACAATAAACTACCAGATGTTATGTTTTTGTCGGTTGTCCATTTGATTTGATGTCTGCCCACTGCACAACACCTGAGGATGTGAAAAGCTAGAGATGTGACTGGCCAAGGGGCGGCCCTGCAGTGTGACGCTGCCATGCAATGTGGAGCCAGCGTTGGCTTGATGGCCCCATGAATGGGCTTGTGTGAGCTGCGCAGCTTGAGAAAGCAGAGGTGTCGGATCTGTGTCTGTCTCTGTCAGCGCGTGCCGCACTTGCACCAGGCCCCGGATACCCAAGGCCAAAGTCATTGCAAATCCATTCTTTGCCTGCTGCTGAAACTCCTAATCCATCAGTGCCTGAAGAGGCTGTGTGGCAGCAGAGATTTGCAAAAACTGCTTCCAAAACCCTGCTGGCGACTGCAGCAAACACCAGCTGGACCGTCCACTTCCAAAGCACACTGGGAGAAGCAGGACGGCTTGCAACGTTGCTACGCATACACAACCCTTGCATAGCTTGCAGCTGGCGGCGCATCTTTGGCAGTTGGCCAACTGGCGCAGCTTGCCATTTCCAAACGGGCCTTTATGTCCGTGAAACTGCCCGAGAGCCTCAGAGCCTGAGCCTCATCAGATCCAACATCCTGGGCGCGCTGTCAGCATGAAAGCTCGGCGCGTGTCTACTTTGAGAGCATGCAAACCGGAAACTTCAAGTGCTCTTGCTGAGCCCCTCACCTCTGTCAAGCTCGAATCAGAGGCATTTCTTTCTAGACTTGCGCGCAATTCGCTTATTGGTTATATTCAAACACACAAAGGCATGGCCGCTTGCATGGCTCGGCAAAGCGAACATTGCGTGCTCCCAACACACTAAAATCGGCAAGGCGGCCTCCATCATCGCGTTCTTTGCCGCGGGGGCAATCCACGTGCCCATGGGGGCCTTGGCAACACCCTGGTCGCTAACTGCATCACTTGACTATGGGTCAAGATGCAACATTACAACTCTCGCGACTGCCATACTTCTGGTTTCTTCCTGTCATTCTTCCGTTCCCCAGAGTTGCATCTTCTGGATGCCTTTGTTGTGTTGTGCGCCATCCTCTGTTCTCACCGTTTCCTTCTGAGTTATTCAACAATCAGAAATGTTTGCCAACTGCGAGCATCTGTGTTCTTCTGTGTTCCTGCTGCTCCATTCTGTTGTCCTTGTATATTCTGTCTGCTCTCGTTCTGTTCTCTGCCATATTGCTATTGAATTGCCCGCACACGTAATGTATAGAGAGAGCGGCAAATTATCGTCTGGCTCACGGCCTCGGCCGCCACGGCCGCCACGGCCGCCACCTTTTCGTTGCAATGTTACGCGCATGAATCCTTCCACACGTCAAATGGCGCTGGGGGAGTTGCTTCGAGCTGAGCTGGCCTCGGCGTCTCACAGGATCCCAATAGGCCTCTAGGCCTTTACACTCGGACTGGCCGCTAGGCCGCTCGTCTGGGGCAGCTGCCCGATATCCTCCTTGACGGCCCTGACTGCGCCTGCTGTAGCCTCCAGACAGGCAGCTGTGCCTCTAATGCTCAAGAAGCAGAATCAAAAGCAAGATGCAGAAATCAATCTGGCCTGGGTTGAATTCGTTCGGATCCCGGTCAACAGACCTGCTTTGGTTATAGTTGCCAGAAAAGCGGCCGCGCGTTGAGCGGCTGCCGCTATTGTGGTGAAAGTTAAGCCACCTTGGATGAGCAAACTATGAGCCATCAGCCTGATGCGGGTGAGGACTTGCTAGGGCAAAAGCTCAGGTATGGTCACGGATTCCATGTCGCGGATGGACCTCAACTGTCCCATTCACTATTTCATTGGCAAAAACGATGTTCCCATTTCACATTCACCAAAGTGGAATCAGCAGGAGTCCAGACTATGCTCACAACCGCAACGGATCCAGGTAGCACGGCTGGACAAGACAACAAAACGTGTTCACAAGATACATGCTGAGTGGAGGGTCAAGTAAATTGACACAAGTGCTTGCTCTCTCGGTGCGAAAAGAAGTAAGCAACATCTGCATCTGCATGCGTAAAACTGCAGACACCGGCTTCACGGCTAACATGCTTAAGTAAGCCAGGCACGTCACGATATCCTTGAGGGCAGGCTCCCAGCTGCCCACTAAGGAGGTGGACAGTCCAGTATTCCTGACGCATACATCAAATCATATCCAATCATGCATTAGCACTTGCTGACATGGGATGGAGAATTGTTCTCCAGCCCCCTCTCCAAAAAAAACATACTCTATTCAGCATCCTAACGAGTAGGCACATGGGCGAGCTTGCAGCTGGTGCATAATGCAAAGCCGACAGTCCCAATGCGCCCGGTGCGGCCAATTCGGTGTGTGTAGTCCTGACATCAAAGCATCCGTAGCAAAACACGCTGCGTCAATCCAATCTGCGGTTGGAAGCAATTCAAACAGCGGAAGTTCGAGGTCTCACGCCACAAAGCGGTATCCTCTGCATTCAACGGAAGCTCGTAGTTGATGACGTGGTCCACGCCTCCAACACGCCCCACTGTGCCATTGCTTGTAGCAAAAACAAACCCGCTGGAACTGTCCTGGAAGATCTAAACCTCTTGCTGCCACATCCGTGGCGACAAGAACCTCAAGTGCTGCACAGAGAACATGCCTATCTGATGGCTTGTAATGGGAGCTGAACGCTCACGCGACCGTTCCGGAAGTCATTCAAAGCGCGATCGCGGGCAGCCTGCCATAAAAAGACTTCATTGGTGTAAAAGCACAACCAGTGCCTGCGACAAGCCGCCATGGATCTGCATACTCCTTGGTAGGCAGCTGGACAAATTCATAGCAAAGCAAACAGGCAAATAAGCAATCAAAATGGCAATTCAAGCCAAATCGTTGAATTCCAAATCCCACTCCTGACTCGTGCGTCTGACAATCTCCAGCAAATGGCATCGACAGTGGTCCTTGGACTCTGGGCTACTTTGATCTTGAAGAACAACAATATATCAATTTTGTATAGATGCTGTTGTGCATTTCTGCTGGAGCCCTCGCTTGGAGTTGGCAAACACGAGGGTCTTCGCAACTTTCTCGTCGCCTTCTGTCCCCACCTTGCCGTCAAAGTGAGGTGGAAAGTTTGCTGGCTATCCGCTCTCACGTCTGACACCCGCATGCAGTGACGGAAAGTGTTCAACTCCAGGCCTCCCTTACCGCCTCCACCAGCATCTCAAATTTGCCATCCAAGTCCTTGGAGACGAGCTGGTCGAAAACAACGAACTTTCAGCAAGTGGCTTTGCGCGCCAGAATGATCTGGGAAACCAACTGTGGTACTTGCATCCTGGAAGCGCTGTACCTTCAACACGGCATCACTCAAGGGAGCCTGCCACAAAAACCACTAAGTATCAGGCAACATTCGCACATGCCTCTCCCACTCGCCCAACAGCAATCCACCTGCGCAAAATTGTCAAGTGTTCAGAGCAAAGTATACAATCCCCCCCGGGCATTGAGCTGCAGAAGTGGAGAAAATATGTGCGGCGCGCCAGCCACTGAAGTGGCAGTGAGAAATGAAGAAATTGCACCGTGCTTCTGCTTGCTAAGCTCTCTGCAGGTAGGTAGGATCCAAAAAGTCCAAGGCCAGGTCCTTGCACGCAAGATGCAAAGGCTCAAGCTGTGCATTTGACTGCACAAACTGTTCTGTTCTGGCTGTCAAACAGGCGAAGTCATCTAACACATGTAAGGCCAATGAAATCCCGAGCTGGTCATGCCTGCATTTCTCGAGGGAAGGTGGCTGAGAACATCATGGTCTGCCGGCCGTCTTCCCTCCTTGCACCACTGATCTCGTTCTCTCCCAAGGATTGTCAAGTGGTGCAGCTGCCAGCACAACACGTGCAAACTTAAGGGCAGTGCCCAGGCTCTGGCATTCCATGGCCTACGCAGGAAATGCTAGAACAGGACTCGACCTTCTGAACCACCCCCACACTGGCATCGGAATGACACACGCGCAAAGTGCCTTCAATGATGGATCTGATCTGCGGCTCGAAGCCCATGTCCAGCATTCGATCAGCCTATGCTACATCACTCGCACACACGCACCATGCATGATCACTCAAAATACCACAGCATCTGCATCATTGCCAGATGCACATATACTTTATGTATGGATATATATATATATATATACATATATATATATATATATGTGCTTGTCATTTGAGTCATCTGTTCTGTCTTCAAATATGTTCTTAGGCGACAGCCTCGTCTAAGATACAGTAGCGAACCTGGGCACACTGCCTCTCCCTGGCTCCACAGCTAAAACGGAACATGTTCTGCTGCTACGTGACCCATTGATGCTACTGCGAAGCTTTGTTCACTTGGAGTCAAGCATTTTTCATGCTCACCACACCGCGATCCAGGAAGTCCTCAAGACAGCAAATCTGACAACAACTTCTGGGTACGAATTGCACCTCCAAGCGCCCTGGAGTGCAAATGATGATCTCGGCTCCCTCTGCCAGTGCCTGGCGGTGCGCCCCATGGCTCATTTGAAACAAGTCCTGATGCAGCAGTTGCGATGCCCTGATGCGCCGGCACAAAAATACACGTACACGCACACAATCCTTTACAGCCCCAGGACAACTACAGAGATTGAACCTTTGTTCCAACTGTGTCAACATGTCATGGTGCTTCCAAAAGGTAAAGTCTTGTTGCCTCAGAGTTTTCCGCTACATGTGATCAGGTTCGGCCTTCAGCTGTGGAAGAGCATCTGCCCCGCCATAAATGGCAACGACGCGAGCCATTGTCCTGCCAGAGAAGCGCGGTGTCATGCAGGGGGATGTGCAGGAATGCAACAGGAGAGGATGATACGTGAAGGACTGCAAGAGAACACAAGACGCACACAAAGGGCGCAAATCCAAAGGATGCCAGCGGATGGGATGCAAGAGGAAGGGCAATGCAGGGGGCATGCAAAACATGCACCACTGCAAAAACGTGCAATATGTGCGGACCTATCCCTCGCAACCGCCTGAAGCACAGCTTGCGGGCTTCCAAAGTGATCTGCTGGCAGAGCTCTCGAGTCGGCGCCATGATGACCCTGGGACGCGGAAAGAAGCGCGAGTTGCCAAAAGACAAACTAAATACACATGGCACCCCCATCCCATGGACACGGGTTTTGTGAGCTTGAGCTGTGTGTTTCCAGCTTGTCTTATGCTTTTGCCCCATTATGTGTTGTATCGATAATTGGGGTATGTCACGCGTGTGTATATTGTTCGGCGTGTCGGATACTTACTAGAGGATAGAGGATAACCCCCCCCCCCCCGCCCGACGTCCAATATTTAGGTTTTAGGGAGGTCCCCCGACGTACCGCGCGGCAATTTGATGACGTTCCACTAAACGTAGTCTTCGGGGAGCGGTGTCGCAAAACAAGGGTCCCAGGCTCGATTCCCCCTGCCGGCTTTTTTGCTGGCCTGCATCCTTTTGCCGAACATCTGGAAAAACTCTGTGTTTTTGGACGTCCTCTTTGCGAAAACGCTGGAAAAACCGTGTTGTTTGCGAGAA